>JBBMKD010000102.1:7931053-7948317 GCA_037834095.1 Argya squamiceps
CCGAGTCTCCACCCCTGTCACCAGCCCGCGCCCCTAGCCCTATCACCGGCCCGGGCCCTGTCACCAGCCTGGCCCCTGCCCAGTGTCCCTTGCCCAGTGCCCCCGTCAGCTGCCTTCTTGCTGCCCCTTGCACCTGTCACCTGTCTGTCCCCTGTCACCTCCCTGCCCCTTGCCCGCTGCCCCATCACCTGCTTCCTCTCAGCACTTTGCCTGCTGCTCCTGTCACCTGACTGTCCCCTGTCTCCTGCCCCCGTCACCTGCCTGTCCCCTACCCGCTGCTGGGCAAATACCACAGAAGGCTCAGGCCCCGGTGTGGTTGTCACAGCAGCTGGCAAACACCTCGTGCTTTATCATTCATAGCCTCCCCTAGTCCGTGTCTAGAAAAAACAAGGTTTTGGTGAAGGGTTGGAGGATTAAAAGGGAGTTAAATTTTAGGAAATAAACCCACTGTAATAGTTTTTAATTTGCACTGGAAGTACTTTAAGCAACTCCTGCATATTTTTGTTTACTGCAGTTATGCGATGTCTGTGTCACGCAGTGAAGGGGATGTGAATGATAAACCATGAAGTTGACTGAATAATGATCTGTGTAGCAAAAAGGATGGCCTGGGATATTCTCCAATGAGAGTTCTCATGGTCTTGTCACAGTTGGATTAAACTTTGGAATTTAGCTGTTATCATAAGGCAAAAGTCCTGGCAGTTGACATCAGAGTAATGAAGCTGTTTCAGAAGATGTCTGTCTTGGAATAGCATGTTCTGTAGCCTTTGTAGAATTTAATACTCTTAGGAGTTTAAGGAATTTAAAAAAAGAGCAAGAAAGGGAATCAATAAACACAGAAGTGGCACTCAGTAAAAGCAGCCTGTCTAACCCTGGAGCTGGTGACAATACAGGGAGATGCAATCCCTTAGAAGAATGAAACTCTGGTGTTTGTGCTAGCAACTGAGCTGACATTAACCTATGTTTTTCTTCTGCAACCAACTTCCAGACTGCTAAGGCTGAAAAATGCTTTATGGAGATAAAAACTTTGTCTGTTGAATCCTATAAGTAGTTATTTTTCCCTGATATAAATAGACTGATGACAACTGCTTGTTTAAGTTCAGCTCTGCTTCTGTTTGGGATCAAAATTCATCTGACATGGACAGGAGCACTGGGCTGACTTAGAGCCCAGAAGAAGGAGAGAAAGCAGCTCTGCTAATAAACTTTTAAGTCCAGGCAAATATTTGATTCAGGGCCTGATTCACAGCTGATGAATCATGTTCATAAAGCTGTCAGCCCTGCACGTGAGCAATAAACACAGATTCCACTCCTCGCAAAGCTTTTATTATGCTTTACTTTTATTGGTACAAGTGTTTGCTCAGGATGTCAAATGACAAATCTCTTTAAACAAAAGAAGCTTCAAGACAGATACCTTAACAATGCAATGTATATTTAAATGATCAAAGAGAATGCTGCTTGTTAAAGAGCTTTAACTTCTTTAAAGTAGAAAAGGTGGGCAATAATTGTCTTTTCTTCATCGGGCTCACAGCAGTGTGATGAGCACCTCGCTGCTTACATGCCAAGCTAACATTTAGTGATCCTGGAGTAATCATTGCCTAGCAGCTGGTACAAGTGCTGTTCCTTCTCTTGCAGCTGTGGTTGGCCTGCTGTACCCCTGCATCGACAGCCACCTCGGGGAGCCCCACAAGTTCAAGCGGGAGTGGGCCAGCGTCATGCGCTGCATCGCCGTCTTCGTGGGCATCAACCACGCCAGTGCTGTATCCTTCAGCCAGTGTTTGCCCCTTGGGCTCACTCTGTGCTCCTCAAACTGTCCCTGCCACCCAGGGCTGGGAGACAATGGCCAAGGTGACCAAGGGTGGGACTTGTGGCAGAGAAGTTCTGTGAGACCTGCTATACACTGCAGAGGCTGCTGTAACGTGTAACACAGCTCACTTAAAGTGTTACGGGAAGGGAGAGGGGTTGACATCATGGTATGTCTTGTATTACTGCAAGCATGACAGTGTGAGTTGTGTTATTTTAATCTATACCTTGCCTACATCTAAAAGTTAACAGAATTAACTGGTGGTGTGCTAGTGAGAAGCACAAAGTAAGAGCATTCTTTATATTAAAATGTGGTGGCTTGAGCAGAAAGCCTAAGTCAGCTGGATTACCATTACTTGAGACAAAAGGTTACTTGAGACAAAAATCATCAAAGTTAAATGTTTTAAAATGTCGCATGTTCTCTAGATGCTCAGTGTGACAAAAATTAATGTTAACTTTGTAGTCATGCTCCAGTCAGAGTTAACAACAACTATGATTGCTTGGCAGGTCTGAAAACCAAACCCTAAATGTTTTGTATTGAAAGACAGAATTGTGCTCACTTTCAGTTTCAGTTCTCCCTTGTTCAGTTTCAGCAACAGGATGTCTGCAAACTTAAAAAGAACTGTCCTTAACATCTCTTTCCAGAAACTAGACTTTGCAAACAACGTCCAGCTGTCGCTGACTCTGGCAGCCTTATCACTGGGGCTTTGGTGGACATTTGATCGTTCAAGAAGTGGTCTCGGACTTGGAATAACAATAGCCTTTGTAGCAACACTGATAACCCAGTTTCTTGTATATAATGGTGTTTATCAGTAAGTTACTCTTCTAAAATACTAATTCAATTCTCTTGTCTTAACTAAAAGTGTGGGTGCACATGAACTGGAATTTAGCTGTTAACATATTTGGGACATTCTTAGAAGAAGATGTTTTGTTTGTCTAAGGTAGTGGTCCAGTTGTTCCAAATGCCCAGACTGAGAACTGGGGGTGGAAGGTGGGGAGCAGATGAATTGGGATGTGTGTTGAAATGGAAACACCTCAGAAAACTGAACTCCTAGTGGCTCTCAGCAGAGTGAATTTCTAAACTTTACTGGCTAGGACATGAGGGTTTAGAATTTACAGGCGTAATTTGGTCTCTCCATTTCCATCTCCTCTGTTGCTGCTTTTTATTGTTTCAGCCCAGAGAGAGAATTCTGTAGCATCTGGTTAACAGTATGTAAGATGATGAAAGTTACTTGTCTCTAACTTTCTAACTTACTTCCTTTTCTTTACTAGGTATACATCCCCAGATTTCCTTTACATCCGTTCTTGGCTTCCATGTATATTTTTCTCAGGAGGTGTGACTGTAGGAAACATAGGACGCCAGCTGGCTATGGTAATTACTGCATAATTAGTAGTTTCCCTAACAATCCAAATGCCTTCCATTGTTGTTAGTCCAAGAACAAACTATGCCTCGAAGGGTATGACTCACAGGCTGACAGAGTTAAATAGATGTACTCCTAAGAGCTGAACTGTAAGCAGACAACCTGTGTTGCCAGTAGAGTGGGTATTGTCTTAGTAAGTGTTTGAATGTCTTTTGTATTTAACTTATTCCAGTGGCAGCCTAAATAAGACTGGAATCAGTACATTGCTCCTGCTCCATCCGTATTTATAATTAACATTTAGGGTAGCTGGAGAACTGAGGCACTGCTGGGCTTTCTCTAATTATTCATGCACAAAAGTGTATATATAGGGAAATGTCCCTATATAGCATCAAATTCCACTGCTCTAAAATCAAATATTCTCTTGCTGGTTACTTAAGACATGATTCAAGTATCACTCTATATATAGGATAATATAAATTACTGTCTTATTTGCCAGGTTCTTAAGGAATTATTTCCTTGTGGCACTTTGAAGAGTAAACCTGGCTGTGTGTTTGCACGTGAGCCTAAGGCTTGGTTGTGAAAAGTGTTCTGACACTCATGGATAATAATAATTAATGTTGTGTTGATTTGACTTCTGTCATCTTTGCTATGTAAGTCCTGTATCCTGGAAAACATCCTTCAAGTTTTTAACTTTCCTAAGGCTGCTGTGGTTTAGGTGTCCAGTTAGAAGGAAGGGCGTTTGAGGTTCTTTAATACACAAGTTCACTACCCCCCCTTCAAATCCCACTGATGCATACAATCTGCATTTGGGTTTGTTTAGGACTATGTGTATGGGGAGAAGAGAAAGCATAATATCTTTTAAATCTGCCACTCACATCAAATGAAAACCAGCCATTAACTGAATTCTATTGAAGCTTTGGTATTGCAGCAGAGTCTCAAAATACAATTATAGTTGGTTTTATGCTACACTTCTGTATTTCACGCAGTGCTTCCAGTTTCTGTGCCGCTCCTGTTAGAAAGCAAAGGAAGTGAACCTTAAACTAGAAAGAGCTAAAATCAATTTAGACAAATTAAACTTTTTTCCTTTGATATTATTTAACCTGGCATCTCACCTGAATGTAGTTAAAATCAGCCTGTGTCCTGCCTGCAGCTTTCCTGTCAGTCTTGTCATCTTCTTTATAAAGAAAGGGGCAAGTTGGCAATGCAGAGCTTTTTATTCTGGTTATTTAGAGGTATCTTCTCATGTGTTTTATATTGCCATTGCTTAGTCAGGAAAAACTTGGAGAAATGCAACATTTTCATCGGAACAATTCTGCAAGTCTTTGTGAGGCATTCCTGCAGGAAATCCAAAGAAGCAGAGTCTGTAATTCAGTCAACCACATCTTTCTTCTATAGAGGCGATTCAAAAGTACCAGTCTGTCTTGTCAGCCATTGTGGATGTGGCAGGAAGATGGAATATAGAATTTTTTAACCCATATTTGAATAAAACAGTTATTTCTGTAGCTATATTGTGCTGCAGTCCCTGAGCTATTTGCTGCTCATGACAGATACTTTCTGGGTTTGGCCAGAGTCGAAGGTGGCACCTGTGGAAATTAGTGGAGTGAAGTTGCTTTGCTTCTTCCTCAGCCCCTGTCTGGCTTTTCCAGTTAGAAATGAAAAGTGAAATGAAAAGTGTCCCCTGAGACATCTCCTCCCATGCTGATAAATGTTAGCTGGGAGGTGCTTGCTGCTTTCCAGTCACTGGATTTCCCATGTGCTAACAAAGTGCAGGGTGACCTTTCAGCAAACCTGCTGTTGGCAGAGACTTCGGGGTTTTATTTGGCCTGTTGGGTTTTTTTTGCTACCAGCTTGAGGATGAAATCCAATGTTTTCTTTTTAGGTTTTATAGCAAAAGAAGAGGTGAAGGTGCTGCTGCTGCTGCCGCCATCAGTTCTTTCAGCTCTTTATGACACCCTAGAGTTGCTCAGTCAGTGCTCATCAGCTGGGTTAAGTGGGTGGCAACACTTCATTTTGAGTTTTAACCATCATTCTCAGCATCTGACAAATTAGGGTGGTATTCAGAACTTGGGCCTCACAAATATCTATTGTGTACTAGTGCTAGAGGCTGGAGAACTGAGAATGCATTCAGTACTTGAAAATATATTTGCATTTTGACCTTAGAAAGAGAACATGTTGCAAGCTTTGTTTCAAAGAAAAATTGTTTAAATGTCTTATAGTGATGTACTACAGGGTTCCGTACTAGAAAGGAGACTTAGGAAGAAGTGAGTAAGTTCTGATACCAGGCTTTGGCTGGAAAATAAAGTGACTTGTGGTTAAAGGCAGTTTGAAAAAGGGCTGTTAAAACTGAATTGATGTCCATTAAGTGAAGGCATTGCCTACCTTGTGCTAAGAAATAAACTGAGATAGAGAGGAAAGATAACAAAGTCTTACAAAAAGCAGTGCAATTGGCAGATGGATTTTTCAGATGGTCTGACTGAGGCAACAAACACCCGTAGTGATTTTTTTTTTTTTCCACAGTTAGTGAGCACATCCTTGTTAAGCTTTTATAAGAAGCCATGCTCGCTAGGTCATTGTCAGCCTAACTGGAGTTACTTGACTATTTAATAATTGAAAATACTGCATAATGTAGTCACTTATCAGATGGCATTAAAACCTAACATGTGTTTGATGTTTTTTATCCATAGGGTATTCCAGAGAAACCACACAATGACTAAGCCTTTGAAGAAGAACGCCTGGTGCCAGTGTGAAAGCAACATTATGAAGATGTGTTCCTTTTTAAAACTGAAGATTATTTAGAAGGAATAATCTCTTTATGGGCTCACTGCACAAATGACTTGTGGGGAAAAAAATATATTAATCCACTCTTAGAATAGCCAAGTGAAATTAACTGCTTATCTTGAAATCTTACCCTGATTTACTGCAGAAGCGTTGGCGTATGGCTGTTCTCTGGAAGAGTTTAACACCAAGTGCGTACAACTGTTCAGGCTGAGTGGCAGTTTTCCAAGTATTAGATTCCACTGTAAGTTATTGAATCAGCTGCCGTGTTTTAAAGCCTTGAAACTCAAATTTAATTACAAGCTCTTGTATCAGTGCCCAAAGGAAGTAGATCGATGGTGCTTAACAATGATGAAGTATGGTGTAATAGGAATAGTATTTATCCACATCCTTTAAAAATAGGGTTATTTAAAAATAAGAGTGATCGAAACAGATTAAAGGCATTGCATTAATGCTTTTAGGAGTCTTATGAAGGAATCATGCCCTTACTTGTAATGCTGCATTAAGTTTCTGTCTTTGACAGTGGAGAGGGTTTGAGGGATGAGAGGTTGGAAGCCTTAGTTTGGAACTTCTAAATTACTTCAGTACGAGAAGTGAACATGGAGACAATCTTGTTCAAACATGAACCTTTATCAAGAGATTCCGACTGGAAATTTCATTACTCCTGAGGCTTGCAATTAGATTTGCAGGAATCAAGTGCTGGCCACAATTCAGTAAGAAATCTAAGTGTGTGTGACTACCCCTGCTTGATATTAGACACCTGCTTCAGTGTCTCACCAAAGGGCATCTTAAGTATCTCAGATGTCTTGGTGTCACTGAAAAAACATGCATTGCATGTCATTGCTTGACCATCAAGCCCGTGCTCCCAACTTCTCCAATTTCCTCCTAGAGCTGTCCTTTGAATCCAGGTTTGGACTGAAATGATCAGAAACAGAATTGGGCCTCAAATGTGATTTAAGCTGTGTGTGAAGAATAGCAAACAGCTTGTTTCCCCAGTTCGGTTTCTGAAAGAGATCACTACTTGTTTTTACACAACCCTATAGAACTTGCAATCTGTGATTGCCTTCTTAAAAACAGCAAGTGCTTATGTCACTACATTAAACATTTGGTGTTTCTTAATACATAGTTCTGGTGAGCACAACGTATTCATTTGATAGCTTAGACCACAGGAGACCTAAATAGCAAGTATTAGGTCTTAAAAGTTGAAGTGCAATGTACAGTAAGTCTGAGCCTCAAGTTCTCTTCAATATCGATCATTTCTTATGAGAGATTAAAGAGAAAAGGGTTCTGAGTTCATTTCAATGCTGCATGGAGTCAAATGGAGCAATAATTTATTTAACTAGTAAGGCTAGTTTTGTTGTATCTTACATTGAACCCAAATTTTTAGAAATACTCCGATTTTGTGGTTATGGTGTACTTGTAAACTTTTATGGATTTGCCTTTTTGTATTATGCAATATTTTTTTTTGTTGTGTTCTTTTCCAATCTTACATGGCTTCAGTTATAGTTAGAGGCATCAGTTAAAGATTGAACCATCAAAACAGAAGTTGAGGCCAGGTCCCTGTTCTGGCTGTTTTCACTCTTCTAAGGGAATGCTAGCAACAAAAGTTTAGCACAAAGTCTATACTACAGAGCAGACCCCAATTCTAACCTTGCTTTGGTGTAAATCAAGAGTAATTTCATTGGTATAAGATCCTTCCTCAAATGTTCAAAATCTAAATAATCAAATTTTACAGAACTACTTGAAGAGATAGGACAGGTTCAGCTCAGCTGTTTTAAGAAGCTGCTGCCTTGCTGAAGATACAGCTTTGTAATCATCTTGAAACCCATTTCAAAATGTTATTAAGCCAGATGTAAGTAAAGCTGGCAGTGATCTCTATGGATATTTGCTAGAGAAGTATCTAAGATTTATTTCTAAAGACTGAAACTAAATCTGTACCTGTTAGAAATAATGCAGCCAAAAATGTAAGTCAAAAGTTCATTTTTTGCCAATACTTTTGAGTATCTTAACCAAAGTGATTTAAGTTTGGAAGAGGTGGGGAGGGGAGTGAAGAAAATTTGCACTATTCTGAATTTGAACATTTAAATTCTCATTCTTACTGATAAGTTTTCAGCAGTGTGTTTGGTTTTACACTTTTTTTTACTATTAAAGTTTTAAGATCAAACCTTGTTTGCCTTGGATTCTCTGTGCTCACATTATGCAGGAATCTTTCTTGAAAAGGACAGTTGTTATGGTTGCATAACAAATATTCAGTCATGCATATGCAGTGGTTTCATAAACAACAAAAAAAATCCTAAACTGAACTTGGCAAGATCAGCTTCTGCTTGGGTTGTACAGTTGAAGAAAAACAGCCTTGCTATTGTAGCAGGGAAGCAGAGTAAGTGTGTCGGGGTTTTGTGGCTTAAAGTACAGAATCTTCCTTCCATTGTCTTCCAAAATGCTGAAATTCATAATCTGACACAAAATATGGAGGGGGCAGGGTAAGCATGCAAATTCCTGTTGTGGTTTGGTTGTTGCGATTACAAAAGTGATTACTAACATCTGAGGCATCTTGAAGAGTGGAAGCTGAGAATGAGCTGCTAAGGCTAAGCAACTCTAATAGCAGCTTGCAAATTTAGACCAAAAGTCTTCAATTTTACTGCACTTAAGTGTCTATTTTGGACTTCTAGAAGTTGCTGCATTTTCAGTGGAAACAATAGAATGACTTCTTGGTCAATTTTTAGTTGGCTTAGCTGAAGAAAGCTTCATTAGGAATTTCTTAACTATTCTAGCTTAAATAGCCTGTATTTGTTTAACTTCAGTGTAGCAGCTGAGGAGGTGAGTGTTAACAGCCCCAATTTGATGGTACCTCAATTCTCCAGGTACATTGATTTCCCTGAAACTCTACTCCAATTTTGTGAAAAGTAATTAAATATATATATATATATATATATATGGTGTGGGACACAACCTGATCTTGCAGAAATAAAGCATGATGGTCCCCTTTTGAGTCAGGAACAGATGTACAAAGTTTATAGAGGAAAAAAACCCTGAAATATTCTTCCCTGCAAGTGGGATGATTTGACGTGTGCATATTCCTGCAGATCCTTCCTGTGGCTTGTGCAGCCTTTGGCTTTAATCATGGGGATTTGCAGGTGCTAAATTAGCCACAGGAGGGCACATAGTCTGTTCTCCGAATGCAGCAGGAACATATTGAGATGAATAATGAAATTAGGTCTCAATTGCCTTTACTGCACATCACAGTAGCTCCAAAATTCATGAGAACAAAGCATTATATGCTGGACTAAATGAACAAAGCATATATGTGAGAGCCTTTCGAGGGTGCTGTCTTGAAAACAGGTGAGAGGTGTTGGTGATAGTGGGTTCTTTCAGCTAAAGGGCCAAGAAAAGCTCCTATAGATAAATAATAGTGATTTCTCTGGGCAGTGAAACGTGAAATGCCACAGGAGTTGCCCCTTGGATAGTTTGGAGTCATCTCCCTGTTTTTCAGTCCTTACATTGAGCAGTAATAATGTTCTGCCTTCATGGGCTGCAAATGGGGACAGATGAATTGCAGATGCAATAAAGCCACAGTCCTCATGCTGCATCACTGTCTGTGTGATAAGAGAGTCTGCAGATTGTGGTGATGCTTCTGGCCTGCTCTGGTTAACTTTCAGACAGAGAATTGAAAGTACATATGATAATTCCTATAAATAATGCATTGCTACCCAAAACCACATAAAAGGTTAGAGTTTTACTCAGTGAAATTTTTTGTTCAGCTGCAAATTATGCCTTCTCTCATTAAGTCTTGTTCGTGTGTTAAGTAACTAGAGTGCTATTATACTTCTATTGAACATCAGAGAAGTGCAACAGAGGTTACATAAATTTGCTCTGTTCCCTAAGAATTAAAACATCAGCTACCAATCAGCAGAAATTAAACACAGCTACAGCATTTTCTCCCAGCTCAGTAGCTGGTATGGGGCTCCCTCTGGCAGCCAGGTGAGTGTCCCTCGGGTGTCCCTGCCGTGGTTTGGAGCTGGGAAGGGAAGGCAGTGTGTCTTTTACTCATATGAATGCAGAGACTTCATCCTTCTCAAGGTATCTTAGAGTAGGGGCCAAAAAATTTAAATAAGTTAACCTGGACTTAGAAGTGAGTCGAGATCCCATCCAGTAAGGGCTTGTGACAGAAAGATTTACTGAGGTGCTCCTGGGGAAATGTAAGTTGTTCACGTGTGACCATGGAGTTCTTCAGGACAGAAAGTCTGCTGGCTGTTCTGGCTGCATTTTGAGTTGCATGACACTGGAGAGATCAGAGAATCATAGAAATGTTCAGGGTGGGACCTTAAGAAACATCGGGTTCTAAACCCCCCTGCCAGGTTGCTCCAAGCCCCACCCAAACTGGCCTTGAACACTGCCAGGGATGGGGCAGCCACAGCTTCTTTGAGCAACCTGTGCCAGATAAAATCACCAAGCAAAAAGTTTGGGTCAGCCGGAACACTTGTTACCACCTTGACATGCACTGGTTTGATTCTGACCTTTGAAAAGTGGTCCATGTTGTCTGGCAGTGCAATGCTTCACCTCTCCAAAAATCTAAACCACTCTTTTTATAAAAATTAAATGAGAAATATCAATTTTCAAACATTCTTCCTGGTTGTTTTTAATGTTGCAGAAATGTATAAGAATGTGTTGGTTTAGGAATTACCTTTTTGGTAATTACATTTTTTTGGCCCAAAAGAAAGATTTTTCAAAAAATTTCTGATTGCTTTTGGAAAGTATCATCTTGCTTATGCACCACCCTCAATCGATCTTTTATTTTCTGGCCCAGGGTAATCATTTTCTTCTTCCTTCCTGCCCTTTGTTGTTTAAACAGCCTCCTCTAGGCTTGATACTGGCTTCAACACCTTTCAGACCTCATCTTCCTCTCTGCCATCCCAACAGGGGCTTGAAAGTCAGCAGATATCTGTGCTGGATCTGCAGTCTGCACGCTGCACTGTCTGGATCTTTTCATTCTCAGATGTTACTCAGAGCTTGTTTAAGGATCTTTTTTTCCTGTTCTTTTATCTGTTTCTGTCAGAAACTCTTTCTACAATAAAAAATGGAAGGACCAGCATCCCCCATCTCAGCACCTGGGGGAGCAAGCAAGGAGTTTTGTTGTTCTCTGCCTTGTTCTGACAATTGTGTTTGGGAAAGTGAAGCTTTACGTTTAAAACAAACAAAAAAACCCAAAAAAACCCAGGTTTTTCTCACCTGCCCTGGCTCAGAAGAGCAGCTTTGCAGCACCAGCTGTGTCACTGTCATGTGGTCCTGGAGGCTCTTGGGGTTTCAAACAGCAGCACCTGGAGAGGGGATACCTCAGGCTGTGTGAGCTCTGGATCCTACAAGCCATCACTCAGATTTTAATTTCAGCACCCCTTGCGCTGCTGCTGTGTTACAAAAACCCAGCTGCTGTTGAGTTTAATGCTAGGTATCAGCTGAACAGATGTCATCCAAGAGCGAGAGAAGCTGTCTGTGATCCCTGATCACTCCTGGTGTGCAGCTGACAACCCAGGCTGGAGGGTCCTTCTGGAGGGGTCCGTGCTGCTGAGCTCTTGCACCAGAACCCTGTAGCACAGAGCCTGGGCACTGTGTGGAGCTGTGCTGGAGGGATGCTGGCTCTGATTTCTCCAGGAAATCTCCTGCACCTGGGCTGCCAGAAGTGGCACAAGCTGATGTAGGAAAAAGGTGCAATACATCCCTGCCAGCATCAATCAAGCCCACTCCAAATTTCACCCTGCAAGGATCAGACAACACAGTCCAGAAATCTCTGGAGGTGCAGAACATGGGCTAAGGAAAAATCCCCAGGAATACATACTTTACTGACATACCCAGCTCTAGCAAAATAAACACGGCAAAAATCAAAGCTCCAGGGGCTCTTTTGTGCAGCAGAGACCTTGTCCAGACGAGCAGAGCTGATTTATTTCTGTGCAGAGCTCTGCAGCAAGGAAATTCTTTGCAACCTCTGGCTTAAACATTTTTCCTTGCTTGGCTGAAGCACACAGACAAGGCAGTCAGTGACATCCTCACCCCAGAAAGGATTCCAACACAGCTAATCTGAGGTGGAGCACAGGTGCAGTCAGTGGGACTGGAGATGTGCTGAGCATCACGAGCAGCTCCAGGTCTGGAGTTCTGCTCCCAGCCATAGCAGAGCAGCAGAGACTGTCACTGCTAAGGGCTGGAGGTCAGACATGAATAATCCTCCTACCAAACCTCCCATAGGTCACCTTCCAAGCACCTTGCTTAAGGCTATTTTGGAACAGTTATGTAGGAGTGAATAAAAACATCAGCAAAAGAGCCACACTCCATAGTAAGCATCTGAGTTATCATGTGGAAGAAGATAGTAATGTTGTCTAACAGCATAAACAATCCTGATGATTCTACTCAGAATATTAGCTTTTTTTTTTTTTTGTCTTTTCATGCAAAGAAAACACCTGCTACTACCAGGGCAGATCCTGCTGCCACTGTTCAGCTTTTACTTCACCTTTACTCCCACAGATTGTGGTGCTGCTGGGATGAGAGTCCTACCACAGTACAAATGAGTCTGGACTGAACACAGATTGAAGGTACAACCTGGGGGCTTGTGATTCCCTTGGTGGAGCTCAGCTGCAAAGGATAAACGTTCCCACAATTGTAGACACCCCAACAGACTGGTGGATTTGGCACAGGAGGCACATAACCTCCAAAAATGGCAGCTGAAGACCACAGAGAGGATGTGAGACAGAATCATAGAGTCACTCACACTGGAATAACGTTTAAGGTCATCAAATCCTGCTGGTAGCCCAGCACTGCCAAGTCCATCACTTAAATCATGTCCCTGAGTGCTTCATCTATACATCTCATAGAGACCTCCAGCGATGGTGACTCCACCACTGCCCTGGGCAGCCTGTTCCACTGCTTGACAACCCTTTAGGAGAGGAAATTTTTCCCAATATCCAACCCAAACTTCCCCTGGCTCAACTTGAGGCTGTTTCCTCTCATCCCAAACCAAAAGAGCAGGAGGTTCAAGGTTTGAACCCCATCTGAAGGACATAGAAATGTCCACTAATATGGGAACCAAAGACATCCATCAGTGCTTATGGTGAGAAAAAATAGGGTTTTAGGGGTTTTCCTAACAATCTTTTGGGTTTCTTTTGGGGAATCCCAACAATTCCCAGCTTTTAGGTTTGAAAGTAGACCATGAAGCCAGCAATGCACAGTTACCTCAGCATCATCACACCCACAACTCATTGTCATGGGAAGGATCTCTCTCCTGGAAGGTGTGGCCAGGTGAGGAGCTGGTGAAAAAGTCTTTCCCATCAGATCTGTGGTGGGGTTTGGAGAAAGAACAGCTGCATTTTTCTGCCTACTCCTTGGGCATGTTCCACCTGCTTAATTGAAGGCAGGTCCAAGTGAGCCATCTGTTGACCTGGTTGAGGAATCAGAGCTTCCCACTAATTTTAAGATATTCTTACAGGTTATTAAAGGCCTAGAAGGAAAGAAGAGATGCATAAAATAACAACAGTAAGAAGGCTTTGCCTTAGAGGCACAGGTAATATCTGTAACAGCTGCTACACCCTATGCCTAAGCTAATTGTTAAATGAATCACCCTGGCAAAAGAAGCATTAATAAAGGGAAGCGAAGACTGAACATCTGGAAAATAATATGAAAGGGAAGAATTTTCATATTTTGGAACTCCTTGCTGGGTGGGAACTGCTTGGGGAGACAGATCTAATTGCTTGTCTGAGAGAATGAAAAGTGAATCTATTCCCAGTCTGAAACCAGCACAGTCATTGTGTATTCCTCTCTGCTCTCCTGTCCCAGTGCCACGACTGTTACAGGGGGCCCTGACCTGCAAATATCAAGACAAGTTCTTCACCTTCTGCTCCTTGGCCAGGCAGCCATGTGCATCCACAAAGGCAGTGGTGTGCACCAGCCTCCTCAGGACCTGGGTCCAAGCTGTTTTCAGCAGCCAAGTGCAAGATGCACTATCAAAATAAGGTTATTCTGGTGGCACCAGTCTTGGTGGTTACCAGGACTCATTTGATAAACCAGCTTTCTGCTTGAGCTCCCAGGCTTTCCTGGCAATGGCTGTGGGGCAGGAGGGGACAACACCTGGCCTGCTGCTGCTTGTTCCTGCTGTGCTTTGCAACTCTTTTCTGGATATGGGTATATATAAGAGACATGGCCAATTTCTCTCTCTACAGAAAAGGGACATGGCCAACACACAGCCAAGCCCTCTGTGCAAGTCCCCAGGGATACTTTGTCCAGCAGGGCAAGGAGCTCTGCAAAAAGAGCCCACACCCCAGTCTGAGTCCGACCCTTCATGATTTGACTCTGGAAACTGGGCTGGATGAAACTCTGGAATGTTCTTGGGTGTCATTCAGCTTTGGTAATGAGAACCAAACCAGGATACCACAGATCTCTCTGACAGTTGGATGCTGGGATTTTAGCACACACCTGGAAAACAGATTGTGCTGCAATACCTGTGTGCTGAGTCTGGCTAGGTTTAGCTTTTCTGCTCTTCATTTCCTGCTCACCATTTTCTGCTCACCGTTTCCTCACAGAAGCAGCTCAGAGTGGTCATGATTCTTCCACATTTGCTCCACTTGGTCCTCTTGCTCTTCTGCCATTCTGCAATTTCTCAGTCTCTAGTCTAGGAGAACAGTCTCCTTCACTTAATACCTCAAACAGTACTGCACAGCCAGTTCTCTATCCAGCAGAGTGCCTGGCAGCCCAGGGCTGGTTTCTGCACAAACAAGTCCTGGGCAGCCGCTTCCCAGGGTCTGCAACAGGGGCATGGTGAGGGCAGGGGAGAGAAGCAGCACTGAACCAGGGCTCTGGAGCAGGACAGGTTCACAGCTCTCTCATTTCAGCAGGAGTGTAAAAGTCTGAGCCACTTTTCTGAACAGAGCCTAAAAGTAACTCAACCACGCTCCAAACATAATGCTGCTCCCAGGCCAAGCATTGCACAGCATTGCCAGTGGTGTGTCAAGCCCTTCCAAGCTTTTAATTTCCACCTGCAAAAGGAATGGGGAAGTTTTTCAGGATTTTACGTTTTCATTGGTGTAGGTGAAATGCCAACCTGAGCACAGGCAGAGCTCTTCTGTGGCACCCCACTCCTAAGGTCCCCAGCACCCCCTGGCATCCCCCAAATCTCACCTCTCTACTGAAGGGAGGACCTTGGACACCTCTTAACTAGCTGAACACAAAACTTTCTGTGACTGATTACTCTGATCAACTTCTCCCTGATGCTCTTCTGGAATGGATATGTGTGGGAATCAATGTGACAGAGAGGAGACCTGGCACAGGGATGTGTCACCAGCCCACGGACACCATGTGGGATGGCACCACAGTGACACGGAGCAGAGGAGAGCTCGGGGTGCCAGGCCAGGGATGAAGAGGGACAGCACCCTTGGGTGCAGGGAGAGAGGAATGCCACTGAAGCAGGGACAGGGAAGAGGCTGAAGCAAAGCACAGGGGTGTGGAGGGGCTGGGGCTGGGCAGGCGCATTCCCAAACATCCACGCAAGGATCCTAAAGCGTAATTATGAAATTTTAAAAAACAACTTGACGTTATAATTATAACGGTTCCTGGAGGAGCCGGGTAATTGAATTCTAGGGTGTCTCACTCTCATTGCAGGCACTAACAAGAGAATGGCTCAGCTTCCCTCGCAGCCTTCCCGGAGCCCTGCAAAGCTCGGGAGACACCCAACAATTCAATTATTGTTTCCCTCTGGAAAGCAGATCATTTTAGACACGCGGCCAGCTCTAATTACAAAGGAGAGGGGGGAAAATTTCTTGTGTCCAAAATTATTTGACTCATTAAAAGGATTTACTTTCTGCCAGGCCTGAGGAGTTGAAGATCTGGTGGAAGGGTGGAAAGCAGAGAGGAGCAGCAGCTCTGGCAGGAAGGAGAGGGACTCCTGCCCTGCAGGGGTGTCACCAGGACCCTGTGCTCAGGGCTGAGTCCCTCCAGGGCCCCCTTTCCCAGGGAAAGCTGTTTTCCATGCAGAAGGAAGCTGGGGCTCCAGCCTGGGGTGGTCAGGCAGGCAGAGTTCATGGCACAACACGAGCATGTGAGGGGAGCATCTCTCTGGCAGGGCTTTGGCAGGAGCGAGACCCGGGCTGGAGCTGGGGGAACTTCCCTCCTCCCTGCTCTCCTCGGCAATGAAAGAATGAGGTCTTTTACTCAAAAGCTTCATTATGGTGTTGTGGTTTTTGGATTTTTATTTTTTTCCCCCCTCAGATTATTTTTAAATGCTCTTTTGTGGCGAAAGACGATTCTACATAGGGGAGGTCCCTTTTCCAATTACCATTAATTAACTCATCTGTAATGGGGTTTTTTTATAGCCCTCCATTTCCTGTGGCAGGGAGAAGGCAACGGGCAGGAGGCTGAGCTGCTGCTCTGCCCCAGGATGGATCAGGGCACTCCAGCCCTCCCAAGACAACACTTTAGAAGAGATTTTTTTTTCCATTTGGGCTTTTTTTGTAATTTTTTATAATTAAAATAATGCCTTCATAGGCTTTACAGGGGCAATGCTGCTGCCCAGTGTGGACAGTTTGGGCAAGAGGAAAGCAATTCTGGGCAAAAAGCTCCCAGAACCACTCCATGTCCTCATCCCTCATCCCCAAATCCACGCCTTCCCTCCCCTCCATTGCAATGAAATGAATTCCAGCATAATGTTTATGGTTAATTTGAAATCTAGCACTTGTTAGCTAATCCTGTTAGTAGCTTGCAAAAACAAGGGATCCCTTGTATAATCAGTAATTATAACAGGCGTTTTATGTTAAATTATATCTAATAAGCAAGACAAAAAAGGAGAGATGTGTTCTCAGATGGAGCTTTCCTCATCCAAAAAAAAAAAAAAAGGGAAAAAAAACAGGTAGAAAGTCTTCTCCATGATGAAATGATACACCGAGAGGGGAAATTAGAAAAATCAGGCAGTGGGATGTCACAGCACGTTTGGGATGTCACAGCAGAGTGTCAGGGGGTGGGAATTCGGGGAGGTTTCTCTCCCCACGTCAGGACCTGAGCCAGCCGGCCGCCGTCGAGGGCTGAGGAGCTGCGGGGTCGCGGGGCTGGATATCCCGAGGGCAGGAGGAGGAGGAGGAGGAGAAGGAGGAGGAGGAGGAAGAGCCTGTGCACCCCAGGACAGAGTGGTGACGCACAGACGGGGCGGATGGTGAGCCCCGGCCCCCGCGCTGTCCTGCCTTGCTCCGCACCGCCCCGCACCTTTGTCGCCCTTTGCGGGGCAGGACTGGGAGAATCATAGTGAGAAGAAATGCCAGAAAAAAAAAAAAAAAAAAAAAAAAAAAAAAACTTCAACATCAAAAAGTA
>JBBMKD010000102.1:7950050-7967114 GCA_037834095.1 Argya squamiceps
GGAAGGAAGGAAGGAAGGAAGGAAGGAAGGAAGGAAGGAAGGAAGGAAGGAAGGAAGGAAGGAAGGAAGGAGAAAAATCAAAAAGAAAAGGAAAGTGAAAAGAGAGCCGGGAAGATAAACATCAGGCAAGTTGGCTGGCTGGGTTTGGTCCCACCTCCACACAGCACGGCGGGTTTGGGTCAGAGGGACAAGGATTGGCACCCGAGCCAAGGATTGCCCGGCTGGGCACCCCCACCTGAGCACCCTCCCGCATCTCACTGTCACCACAGCTCTCAGCCCTGATGCTTCTCCCCCCGCACACGAAAACTCTCGCATTTATCCTGATCCTTTTCCCTCTTTTATTTCCCTACTGTCAATTTGCCAACCGAGCATCATTTCTCGGTAAAATTCAATTTAACGAGTGCAGGCTGCATCGAGCGCGCCGGGTCCCGCCGCAGCGGGACGGGGCATTTGCCGGGGCCATTGGTAATTGCAGCTTTTTGGGTGATTTGGGAGATCCTCAGCATCCACAGCCACTAAGTGTCATTTCCTTGGCTCGCTGGGGAAGTATGTGGAAGTTATTTTTATTGATGTGCTCCTGGTAGATTGTTTTGGCAGTTGCAATTTCCGTGTGACATATCCAGACTCTCCTCCGAAAATCGCGAAAAAAAAAAGAAAAAAAAATCGCCTTGACATTTATCCCCAGCTACTGCCGCCGCTCGGTAACGTTTAATTACAAAACTCGGCTGCGATGCCAGCCTTATATCGGTCATTAGGAACCTTTCTTAAAATCTTGTCAGCCTGCAATGAGAAACAGATTTAATGGAGGCAACCACATAGCTCCTGGTCTGCCAGCTGAAACTGAGACTATGCAAAAGCGGATAGAAATGCCAAAAAAGCCACCACATTGCCTTCCTAGCAACCAACTCTTTAAATATTTTGCGCTTTTTTTTCTTTCTTTTTTTTTTTTTTTCCCATTCCTGTCCTTCAAACTTCCTTTGAGGAACTGGGCAGGATCCCTATTTTTAGAGGGTATTTTGGGGAGGGAGAAACAAGTTTTGCCCGGGGATGTCGCTTGCGTGGGTTTGACTGGATTTGTTGGTTGGGGTTTTGGGGAAAGAGGTGATGAGACGGCCCGTGGCGACCTCCCCCCGTGTCCCCGGCCCCCTCCCCGGTGTCGCCGGTCCCCTCCCCGCTCTCCCCGGCATCCCCGGCCCCGGCTGTCCTTGCAGCGAGGGGACGCCAGGGGGCAAGAGGCGTTCACAAAGGCTGCATCCTTCATCCCTCCATCCTTCCATCCCTCCTTCTCCCCATCCCTCCATCCTTCCATGTCTCCATCCTTTCACCCCTTCACCCTTCCATCCTTCTCTCCCCTCCTCCCCCGGGGGGCGGGGGGTTTCATCGCCTCACAACGGCAAAAGTCAGGTTTCTTATTAAAAATAAAAGGAAAAAAAAAAATCCGCAAAGTGGTCTAAATTCCCAATCCCCCTCCCCGACCTTATCTCCACGTGCACCTCGTGGGCACAGCAACGCGCTGCCTGGCACGCAGCACAGCCAGGCGGAAACAATATCCAGCAGCCTTGTAGGGAACGGCAGAGTTTATTTAAGCCGGCCATTAATCCTACTTACCTTGCTGCTATTTGGACCTTAATCCTATTTCCTCTGTGCATTATAAGGACAGTGAAACGACACATTTTTGTTCTCCTGGTGGAGGCTGGCGGGGAGGAGCACGCCGCCGGTGCCTGGGCTGCCGCCGGAGCCGGAGGAGCGGGATGCGCTCCGCGGGCAGCAGCAGCCTCCAAAGGAAATCACTCAAGGGAAACTTCGCCAGAGACAAAAAAAACCCACATTCAATTTCCTGACTACTGCTTTCCTGCCCGAGTTATTTATTTTGGCAACCGCACGTTCAATAAATGAAATATTCAATCAACTGACCACCGTGCCAGCTCATATGATTCTTTCAGGAGTCCACTTTTTTTTTTTTTTTTAATTATTTTATTTTAGTCTTTAGATAAACTGCAGGGAGGGTTCCCATATCCCAGCTTTGCTTGGCAACTGATGCATTACGTGGCTTATGAATTTTGCAGACAATGAACCCCAGTGTGGCTGAAGCGGACCGTACACACATCTACGTGCCATTTCCCAGGCACGATAGACATTAGGGCAAAGTACCACTTATTCTTTCATCTGTTTTCACACCTTTCCCCTTCCCAGACTTTGCCCCAAACGCTGAGTTGGGATGTGGAGCTAATGCCAGAGATTTTGCTGCAGAGACGGAAACCACTTAAAATAATCAGATGGCAAAATACCAGACTCACCCCCGAGAGCAGCATTTGTAATGCTCCTGCCTGGCATTTTATTCCTAGCTTTATCTCCCCATATCACACAAATCCATACACTGTGTATCATTTCTCTTTGAAATGCCATGAACTTGGTGTTTTAAATCGAACCAGCCTTTCTTTTTTATTTTTCTTTCCTTCCTTTTTTTTCTTTTTTCTTTTTTTTCTTTTTTTTTTTTTTAGCCACAAAACAATAGAGATTGTCAAAGGGCCCCGGGTTGAGCTTTTCTGCGTGTTCACCAAGCGTTAAAGCTTTATCGAACAAACCGGCTCTGTCTGACCCCTGCCAGACAAAAGGCAAGTTCCATTTTCGTCCTCAGGGAAGAGGGGCAGGGAGGGGACACAGAGAGGAATGTACAGTAGGGCCGGGGGTGCCCTGAGGCAGGGGTGGGACATCCAGTCACCCAGGTGCCACCCTAGTGCTGCCAGTCCTGGTCCTTTGGCAGGTGCTGATGTGCTTGGCCTCATGCAGGGGGGCACATGATGCCAGTACAGCCAGGGAGCAGCAGCCCAGAGAGCTGGCATGGATTTTGCCACCTCAGCCATGGGTTTTGTGTGGTGCTGTGCCGCATTTAGTGCTGCACCTGCCTCAGAAAGCCTTCACTGAATGACTGTCCACCCACCGTGAATTTTTGGTTTAGGGTTTGAATTTTTCCCTTAGGCTTTGCACAGAGCAGAACCACTGCGTTGCTTCTAAGGTCCACATGGATGATTTAACATTTCTATAGGGTTTTTTCACGGATTTTGAATAAGATGGGAACTTCTTGTTGTTCTGGAGCTGGGCAGCACCAAGAAGGCTGGAAACAGCCAGGTATTAAAGGGAGAAGTGGTGAGAGAGGTAAGAAATGGTCAGAACAGTCCTCTGAGGAACAACAGAGGGACAACTGGCAGAAGACTGGATCTGCAAATGGTGTGTGGATGTGGGCATCTACATGAGCCTGGGCTCTGTGTTGCCCTACAAAGACCTCTTCAACCTCCAGCTGCTGGTGCAGAAGAGCACTGGTCTGTTTTAGACTCTTGGTGACATCAACCATCACCACACGAGTGTCCCTGATGCCCTTCCAGTGGCACCAATCTCTGCTAACCTCACCTCTGCTTCACTCACATGTAGAACCCAACGTGGAGACACTATGTTAAATCCTGCCCAGCATGTCTGCAGCTTTGACAAAAGTTTGAGCACCATATCTTCCAGCTCCAGCAGCAGCCAGGCAGCAGATGAATCAGTTTATTGACAGTCACCACGATTCCCATCAGCAGAGATGTGTCTGGAGCACTGTGATGTTGAGCAGTGTGAGGCATTTATTTCTGCATCTGCTTCTCCTGTGGGGGGATGAGCACAAAGACATCCTTTGCTGGCACCTGGAGCTGAAATGGGCTGCTCAGGGGTGGGTGGGAAACACTCTCAATTCCTGTGAATTGTGCTTTGGATGTTGCTAGTGAAGGCCACACTATTTCTCCCTCAGGTTTGGTTCTTTGCAGAGACCCTCCTGCTCTGTTCCCACCTCTATCCCGCAGGCTGCAGAGCAATGCCACAACAGCAGAGACCACTTTTCTGCAGGTAAATCGCCTTCTCACAGTACCAAAACACCCACAGATCTCCAATCCTGCTCATAAAATGTTAATTTCCAAGGAGGAGGCCGTGACTGTGCTTGTTTTGGGGTTTGTTGAGCTCTGGGTAGCAGGCTGGGGCTGCTCACCCCCCCAGCAGTGTTTTGCATTACTTGTTAAGGGAAGCTGGCACTCGGCTTCGCCGTCAGTGGAGATTTGTAAGCCTGATTATATTCCTAAGCATATGTTTGGAAATGAGAAGCAGCTCTCTGAAGTCAGTGGAATTGCTCTGATTGCAAGTCTCAAGTCAAGATGAGGGAAGCCTGACTGCAGGTCTGAGCTCCCTCTTGGAAGAGCCACAGGCAGTGAGTAACAGCTCTGGGCTCTTCCCCACTCCAGGGGGCAAAGTTGAACAGAAACCAGAACAAACATCTTTGTCATGAAAATCCCATAATATTACAGAAGTGTTTGTGTTGGTGTTTTTTAAGTGCATAAACAATGAACCATACTACCTGGGTGGACAAGTAAGGTCTGGCACCATTTCCAGGGTATTTTACGTGTTTTGGAGGACAGTCCTAAGGAGAAAGAGAAGTTCATTGAAAGCAGGATGCACCAGATATTCCCCCCAGCAGATGGCTGACTTTGAGTGCTGGAACAAGTGGCCAGGGCTCAGCAGCAGCAGCAGCAGCAGCAAAGGATTCACATCACTCTGCAGGGTTCAGCTCTTCGTGTCACTGGGCTCAGCTGCTGCATAAGATGTCTTCGAATGGGGGCCACAGTTTCATTCCCAGAACCAAACCATTCCTAAAACTCCATTTGTTTTGGGACAGCACAACTTCCCTGAAATCAGCCAGATTTGCCTGTCACAAAACTGCCACTACAGAGCAATGAATCTGATCTGTGCAACTCAAAGTAGTGAGAGATTTGAAAGACTGGAAAGTTCAGTGGGTCTTTTGATTGAACACCACGAAACATTACCCATGCAAGGTCACGACTCTGCAGCACTCACTCATACACCTTCTGCATTCCCTGCCTCCAAACATGCTGGTACTCAAAGCTAGGCCACAAAAAATGCTTGAAAACATTAAATTTGAATTGCATCCGTATCAGTTTTCACATCAGAATGAAAGTGTTGCTCGTGCAGTGACTACCTTTTTACAAGGGCAGGTAGTGATAGGACAAGGGGGAATGCCTTTAAACTGAAAGAGGACAGGTTTAGATTCGTTGTTATGAAGAAATTCTTCGCTATCAGAGTGGTGAGACACTGGCACAGGTTGCCCAGAGAAGCTATGGATTCCCTATCCCTGGAAGTGTTCAAGGCTGGGTTGGATGGGGCTTTGAGCAATTTGGTCCAGTGGAAAGTGTCTCTGCCCATGGCAGAGGGTTGGAACCAGATGTTTTTTAAGGTCCCAACCCAAACCATTCTGATTCTATGACCCAACTCACCAGGTCTGAGAGTTGCTGCCCGAAGCAGCTGCCGTGTGGTGCCTCTTGTGGTATCTGTCCCTCCAGTGAGCTGTAAATCCCAGCCTCAGGACTGGAATTACTTCCACTTTGCACCAGCAAAGGGAATGGGACAATCAGGCTGACTTTGTGTAACTGGGACAAGAGAAAATTCTATTTAAATTCTGCACCCCGCCAGTGAATCTTGCAGCAGCCTAATTTTTCTATGAATAACGCCTTGGGCAAGGCTTGTGTGGCCCAGAAAATGGAAAAAAAAAAGGGTTGAATTTCCTCCATCCTGCTTATTTGTAACCTCCTTCCTAATGGATGGTGAATCTTGGGAGGTTTGGCCCACCGGTGGCCAAGCCAGGGCTATGATGTTGGGAAGGGCACCCAGCTGGGCATTTCTGGCACTTGTCAAAGGAAGGAGGGGCAGATTCAGGGACTCAAACATTTGTGCGATTAAGAAAGAGCAAAAGTTAAAAAAACAATAGAAAAAAGAAGGAAAAAAAAAAAAGAAAAATTAATTGAGTAACCTCAAATTACAAATCAATTTGAGGAAATCCCAAACTAGCTGCAGTCACTCTGTGAGCAGTTGAAGCTAAATTCATTGAGCAGACAGCTCTAATTAGCACACGGTTGCTCCAACAAGCTCCGTGTGGCTCTCTCCATGTCAGATGTGCCTGGTCCTGAGCCATGACACTCATCAGTTTGACCCAAAATACATTGAAGGCAGGGTGTCACCGTGCTGAGATCCTTTAGGGGCTGCAGAAAGTCGATCTCCAAATTTCTCTGCTCCAACACCTCTGTGCCGCCTTATCCCAGCCACCCCGGGCTGGTTTCTGACCTCATTCATGCCAGTGCAAATCTGCAATAACTTCACGTTAGCCACAGGGTTTATTACAAATTGTCCTTGTGTAAAGAGACCAAAATCTGGTTTATGAAGTTGGCTTCTTTTCCCTCATTCCCAGGCAAGAAACCCTTCTGCAGCCGGAGTCAGTGGGGCAGCTTTCACCTTTTAACTTAGGGAGAATTGCTCCCAACTCACACTGATGGAAGCAAGGGGCAAACCCATTTCCTCCAGAATAGCAGCATTGCCTTGGTGATGCAGGATTTAGCCCTTTAGATTGAGTGACAATTGGAATTTTTTTGTTATAAGAAGCCCAAAATAAGATAAATACCAGGATACCACCCCAGTGAGGCATGTCAAGTTACTAGAAGGGGATGAAACGCTGCACCAAAAAAAAAAAAATCCCTCTCTTTCAGCATTAGTGAAAGATGTGACCTCATTCTTTTCCTGGGGCTGTAGAGAGATATGTGGCATTTTCCTTGTAGAGAAGTGTATTTTTCCTTTGGGAAAGGCTGAAAGACTACTTGGGTAGTGTATTATTTTAGACATATTTTGCATTCCAGCTCTCCCTCAGAGGAGGAAGCTGTTCTCTCCCACTTCTTATTCCCCTGTACTGAGTATGTTTGATCAAACACGTGGGAGTAGACCCCTGGCTAATGCAAACACAAGCATCCACGAGGTTGTGCTGATTTACACCTGGAGATTTACCCCTCCACCACGAATTTCTCTTTTTTCTATAACCATCTTAAGTTACATACTTCCTCAAGCATTTTCTCCTTTTTTAACCTGATGTCTTCCACCAGGAGACATTTTCTGATCTCTCCATTGTGTGTTCTTGCAGATATCTGGAGCCCAAATCACATTTAGCTCTGTTTGCATAGTGCATGGCAATGCACTGGGAAAAGGCAGGTAATACTGTCATGATCTCATACTTTTTGGGCTTCACTGCCCTGAGGAATGCTTGAAATCTTCCCAGTGTGTTGAAAACACTGCTGTAGTGGCAGTTATTGCTCATTCTTAGTGAAACATTTGAATGAGGCAAAGTTTGTGGGGAGAAATAGTGGTTTTCATTAGATTGCCTGGGGTAATTGCACACAGGAGTGAGCCTTTGGAGTCTGCACCTTTCACATCTGAAGGAAAGAGAGGGTGCAAAGCACCTCCTCTGCCTTTTCAGCTTTAACACAACCTCACCTATCCTTCCAGCTGTGATAAAAGGCATTCCCTGACCTACAGCCACCATCCCTGGAAAGCCTTTTGCTCACCTTGTAGAGCTGGGGCTGCTGATGTGACTTGCATGTGAGCAGCCAGCTGGGATACCTTGCCCAGGTGTGGATATGGACACTGCAAATGTCACACCCTGGTCTATCCCTCAGGCTGCCCCAACAGCCATGGAGAGGGGTGGATGCTTCTAGGGGGTGAAGCCTCTACTCAAAAGCTCCTCAAGCAGATGGTTCCTCAGTTTTTGGGAAACAACCGGGAATGCCATAGGTGAGAGTCTGCCCTGCAAAGACCCCTTGAAGGGATGAGCTCCATTCCCAGTCTCCCCTCAGCCTGGTGAAAGTGTTGGGAGAGCACCCAGGATCCAGTGTGTCCATCCCACTCCCACAGCCCCCAGGGAAGTCACCTGCATCCAAAGCTGCCCTTTACAAGACAGGTACAACTCAAGCACCTTAAGGATGGGCTCCAAGCAAGCACTGATGGTTTGTGGAGCCATCATTCACTGTTTTCCTGCCCAGGCTTCTCCAGAGAATTGCATCTTTCTCTCGACCCTGTATCTGCCAGGGTATGTGCTGTTTTTCCATTCCCCAAACGCTGTTGCAATCATTTCTGCCCAGATTTATCTCATTTCAGTAACGTCTCTTGGGTTTCATCTCTATTAAATCGTTTGGACATTGGGAAGTGGGATTACCCCACTTAGCTGTAGCTGTCTCCAGTGTAAGTGAGTCCGTGTGTGCTTGTGATCCTGGCCCTGTGCAGGGACGGTGGGATGTAACAAATCCTCTTGGTGTCAGCTTGGGTGCCTACAGGGAAATGGGCAGCTCTGCCAGCTCCATGCCCCTGAGCAGAGTGGGGTGACTGGTTCCCATCTATGTGATTCCATAGGATTGCCCTCTGAGCATCCTGGTCCAGTGCAAGGCACCCCTGACCACAGCAGGGGGTTGGAACTGGACCATCTTTGAAATCTCTTCCAACCCAGGGGAGGGTGGAGGTGAAGGGTGAAGCAGCAGAGTGAAGGGTGGCAGAGGATGCTGAAGCAGCTTTGCTGTCCCAGCTGCTCCTGAGTCTATTATTCCAGCAGCAGGAAAACAGTCTTCAGACCATGTTGTACAACAAGATTTTTTAATGGATGTTAAGCACAAACCTGCAGAAAGTTTCTCTCAAAAGGGCAGGCTCTTACAGGGCTCAGTAATGAAGCTTCAGTGATGGAAGTGTCTGGTGCTGGTTTATAGCAGCTCTAAGAAATCAGTGTAATGCAAGAACAACCAGGGGGGTATTGACTTTAAATACACTGACTTGGTTTGGTTTTAACTGGTATTTTGGATCAAGAATCTTGAAAGAAGGTTTGACATCAGCTTTTATGGTAATACTACTCCCTGATGACACCACACCTTTCCCCCAGTCACTACTACAAGTAAAACTAAGAATAAAAGCATTTTTTTAATCTTTACACTTTATATTAAAAAATAACTCTCAATAAACACCTTCCAGGATCACTTTTGACATTAAACATTGATTTCTATGTCTGTTATAAACCTTGAAGAATTGCCTCAGGCACTTGTAATAATCTAAGCATTAGATAGAAGCATTTTCACTATCTAATTATTACCCAGTTTAATACAAGCTGCACTTCAAGAATATTTGAAAAAAGAAATTATCTTTAAAAAAAAGACCCATCCCCCAGCAACTTCTCTGTTGCTGATGGAGCCAAATGCAATACACATCAATGCAGGGAATACAAATCAGACCACCCAATAACACTACTTTTTTTGAAAAGCCATCAAAACCTGTACAGAAATGTCATGGTCTTCTTTCTAAACAGGTAAAAAAATCTCCCCCCTTTGCTCTTATTTCCAGAAGGGATAACACACAATTTCATTCTTTCCCATTTCCAGAACATGGCTCCTTGCTGAGCACATTTCAGACACAAGGTTGATGCAGCAAAGGGATTTGTGCACTCCCATGTCCAGGGCTGATCCCTGCTCGTTTATATTTGTGATGCATAATTTATTTTTGCATTTTTCCCCCAAAACAGGGCTTTTAGAAAATTAAAATTATGAACATTTGCCCATAATTCAACACATAAGAGGCCAGTAAGTTATATCCAGGCACAGAATAGAAAATTTCTGTAATAGCCTGAATTTAGTGTCTCCTGTACTTCATACATTTGTTTCCATAATTTATGTGCACTAATTTAACTTGACTTTATAATTCTCATTCCAAAAAATTGCAGAGGAATAAAATACCCAGCAGAAGAAGCTAAATACTTGAGCTGGGATTAATCTCATAGAAACACAGAAGGGTTTGTCTTGAAAGGGACTTTAAAGATTATCTGGTTTCAGCCCCCTTCCATGGGCAGGGACACCTTCCACTATCCCACATTGCTCAGAGCTCCATCCAGCCTGGCTTTGAACATTTCCAGCGACGGGGCATCCACAGCTTCTCTGGATGTGCTGTGCCAGGGCCTCAGCACCCTGATGGTGAAGAATTTCCTCCCAAGATCTAATCTAAACCTGCCCTTTTCCAGTTTAAAGCCATTCCCCTTTGTCCTATAACTACATGCCTTGCAATATTAATGGGGAAAGTGTGAACACTAAATCTAATGCAATAATGACTTATTACAGAAGGAAAGCTATATTTTTCCCTAAATTATGCCAGTGGAGTACTGAAACCCGTTTGTCTCTCGTGGTACTTTTGTCATAAATCCAAAAGGCAATTAGAGCATTTTAAATCTTGCCTGAAGTAACTTCTTGATTTACAGATTTTCCTGCACAGCTGTGAACAGCCAAATTGGGCTTAAAATTCTCCAGTGAGACAGTGAGAAAGCTCATTTTTTGTTAGATATGTCGATCTCCTTCTATAACCCTGTGAGGAGTTTGGATGCTCCACATCTCAGACAATCAGGCTACTCATTGTACCCTTCAGTGTGGAGTTGGATGTCCAGCTGTGGACAGAGCTGCTGTTCTCATTTGCTTCTCAGCCAGACACATCTGCAACATCAATGGGGAAAGTCCGTGGAAACAAAGACTAAGAAAGAATTTCTGAATTGGGCCATCTCAAAAGCCTCAACTGAGAATGATGAGCAAGGGTCAATACAAGGTGCCAACCCAAGTTCTATCCTTTTAGGGACCAGGGATGACATTTACCCTGTGGCAGGCAGAGTTTCCTTCCTTGTCTTTGTCCCCCATGCCTCATTCCAGCAAAACTTTCTGGTGCTACTGTGGTGCTCACAAACAGGAATCCCCTGTTTGTGGTGTTCACAAACACTGGGAATCCCCTGCACAGACTTCCATCTACATCCCACTCAGAAGATTTGTCTGTGATGGACATGATTTACTCCAGAGTAGAATATACACATGGTTCTGCATCCCCCTGGCACAGTGTGTAACCTCTCAGTATCAGCTGGGTGATGTGTGTGCTTTTCTTTACCCCTGTGTGTGCACAGTACCCATGGTTTCATCTCTGCTGGTTCATCTCATTTATTTAGGGAACAAAGTTTCACAGCGTGATGATCTATGTGCATCTTAGAGAAGCTGGGGTGGGAGATTTCAACTATCCAGTGTAGGCTGGGAGCCTTCGTACCTTACAGCTTCCACACTCCATCTCCTTCCTTCTGTGCTTGGATCCATCCCTGCAG
Source organism: Argya squamiceps (assembly GCA_037834095.1). Lineage (NCBI taxonomy): Eukaryota > Metazoa > Chordata > Aves > Passeriformes > Leiothrichidae > Argya > Argya squamiceps. The sequence goes on from JBBMKD010000102.1 coordinate 7,961,065, forward strand.
TTTTATCCCTGTCACATATTTTTAAGGTATTTTTCCCAGAAGTGTAAATGTTGAAACAACATTGGCATCAGTATGATCATTTAGAATTTCTGTGAGCGTGTGGAAAAGCCTCAGGATATGAGACGATGATAAGCACTGAAAAATACCTTTCACTGAAGAGGAGAGTCAGCCACAGGCATTGCCAGCAAGCTCTAGAAAAACTGGACAGAACTGGGTGGCAGGTTCCTACTTTTCCCCTGCCTGAGAGACAGGAGAAGGAGGTGGTCTCCTGAAGCACAACACCAAGAGAATCATTGAAGGAAGAAAAAGTCCCTCCAGCTCTGGTTTGCTTCAACAACAGAACTTCTGTGTGCTTTTTATGGAGACACCCACACCTGGACACTGGGGGCTGAGGGCCAGGCAAGAGGATGGAGATCCAGACTCACCTCTGCTGGCTCTCCTTGCCCATGGCAAGTCGTGCCGGCCCCATCCAGCACAGGATGGCTGCTGCCTGCAGCCAGAGGTGCTTTTTGAAGGTGGCAGAAAACTGACGGATCAAAAGTTTAGCCCAGAGGCTGCTGTCAGTTTGCTCAAGCAAATAACTTCATACACCTTTCAGAGATTGGTGGGATCTCCCCGTGCAGGAGGGAAACGTAAATAAATGGGAACATTTTCTAGAGAGAGAGAGAGACCAACTCATGCTCCTGGGCCTCCCAGCTGGGTGTAGCTGGGGAAAAGAAAGGGTTGTGGCTCTGGAAATGGGGGAAGCAATAGGGCCAGTGCTGGGATGAGGCAGATAAAGAAGGAGGGGACCCCAAAGGGCACAAGGAAGAGCAGGTTCTGTCACTGAGCACTGCAGGGCAAAGCCAGCCCCAGGTAATTAAATCTAACATACATATACTTACATAGCACACATCTATCCCTCTGGACAGATATACTCACAGAAGGACACAAGAGCATTTTATTTTGCTATGCTACAGCACCCAGAAAAAGCCAGCCCAGAGCCCTCAGTGTCTGCTGAAGTGGCCAGAGCCATTTGCAAGGCACCTGGTACCAAGACACAAAAATCTGTGTTTGAACACTTTATCCTGGTGTTCAGTAATATACTAAACCAGGACAAAGAGTTTAAAACCAACTGTTTGAAAATCAACTGCATTGCAATTCAGACAGACACCTTTCCTCTGCCAGGCCACGGGTTTAATAAACACACCAGGCTCATGCCTGAGCTTACAGAGGATAACCTGTAAGCACTGAGTGACAGATTTGACACTTTTTTTGAGACATTGTAGAAATCCCAATTGCTGGAATCGATGTAAAAATTTTTCTCCTTTAGGGTTTTATGTGTAACCTCTCAGCTCCTTGCCTTGGGAATCAGGGGCAGAGGAGAGGATGAGTGAGAGGTAACTTTCCCAGGAATGTTATTTTGATGATGCTCTGTTTATATGATGAGTTGGAGTCATATGAAACCTTGACATGTTCTCTTTTTTTAATCTTGTATTATGTGGGTTTGGTTTAGTTCCTTTTTATCTCCCTGCGCTTAACAAAATACAAGTGGTAGCTGGGACGTAAAAACAGGGTCCTGACATTGAAAGGACAACACCTGAGAGGAGGTGACTTCCACTTTGAAAGCTCAGACATGGCTTTTTTAGTTCTGCTGTGCTTCAGATGGGCTGGGACTGCAGTGGTTTATCCTGGATTTTGGCAAGTAGGGGGATACAAATGGAATCAGACCCCAGCCCAGCCTCCCTCCCACACCCTTCTGAGGAAACAAACTCAGGTTCCTGGGCAAACAGCAAGGGGCACACAGCAGAAAGCAAAATGAGGCTTCTGTTTCCACTTGTCCTGGGCTGGCTCTAAAGTTGGGGTCTTGCAATGTGATGACTTTCACAAGTGGGTGAAAACGCTGCGGGGCCACGAAGTGAAGAAAATGCTCCAGTTTTGCTTCCTTTGCTGATGGTGGTGAAGGGGAGAGGGCACTTCTCACCTCGAGTGATGCCCTCAGACCTTGTTTTGACCTCATTGCTGGGCTTTGGGGCCATCACAGGGCTGAGTCCCCTGGGCAGGGGCCCAGGGACAGCTCCTGGTCACGGGCTGCCAGGCAGGAGCCAGGCAAGAGGGAGCTGTGACTCCGAGTGTTGGAGACTTGGCATCCTTACCCCGGCTCCAGGTTTGACCTGTAAGGACAAAGAGACCACATGCCTGGCAGCGACTGTGCTCTGCCTCCGTGCCAGGCTGCCAGCAGGGGGCTTGTTCTTTTTTGCTTGGGGTTTTATTTTTAGGTAGAGCCCAGAGACACGACGGTGCGGGGAGGCACAGGCAGGGCTTCACCCTCTAGAGCACAGACAGTATTTGAATATGTGATTTCATAAGAATTTTGCTTGCCTGGAATTGCACACATTAAAGCTTTTGGAGCAAATGTTTCTTAATTACTCAGTTGTGTTATAAACAAGGTTTTCCCTGATTGCTGTTGGGATTGTCATCATCATCATTATTCTTCTGCCTCATGTACAGCCCTGGCACATGCAGGAACTAACTCACCTGGTGTTTTCTATGCCTAAACCATAACATTCCTCATCCCAACAAGCTCTCAATCCACAGAGCCAGATCCATGGGAGGAGGGAGCTGTTAGCTACTTTTTACAATTCAGTTACAGACAACAAACAGGGCCGCTGCTCTTTTCCAAGGTCACCTGCAAGGTCACTACAGTATCAGTGCTCAACAATTAGTGCAATACCTGAAAACTTAACTGTGGTTCCTGGAATGAAGTACATCATCCCAAGGAGAACAAGTGCTTCATTTTGTGCTGGAGTTCAGGGGACATCCATCATTCAGAAATTGCATTTGTGTTAGTTTGGTCTCAGCCTGGGCCATGTGTCCCCTCAGTAGCATGGCCATGCACCAGCTGTTGTGATCCAGCCCTTCCTGGATCATTTCAACCTGTTGATTTTCTCTTCCCAAGCCCAGAGCAGTTACATTTAGCAGGTGATTGACATATTGAGGAAGATTTAATTGAACAGGCCCTCTCAGAGACAGCATTATTGGGACTTAGATCCTTTCCACTCAGCTTCTGGAGGCACATGTCAAAAAAGGTTATGAGCAAATTTCCCGCTTGGAAAATCTGATGGGCGACCAACACCGCGCAGTTCATTCTCATTAGTGACAGGAAAACACCACGGGTGTTACCTGAATATTTCTGGTCTCTGCCTGCATAAGCAATACCCAGTCTGACACTGACTCACTCTTTTCCAGGACAAGCAATTTGATTTATTATCTGATAATTCATACTGTTCCTGCAGATCACCATTCACTAACCTTACGGGCAGCTGGATAAATGGTAGAGCCATAAATGCAGGACAGAGGAGGGTCCTCATGCAGGAGGTCTGTGGCACTGGTTTTTAAAATGCTTTTTCTGAATAGTAACAGCTGCTCTTGTAAACCTGCTGCCCAGTCACTGCCCTGCTGACCATGGGGAAGAGATGTCAATTTGATGCTTTGACAACATTTCACATTTTGGATGTTGAAACATTTCAAAATTCTGTTGTACTGTTTTGGTCAAATTAATTATGTCAGAAATAAACCCATAAAAATCTCATGAGGTCCAACGAGACCAAGTGCAAGGTGCTGCACCTGGGTCAGGGCAACCCCTTCTGTCAATACACACTGAGGGGTGAATGGATGGAGAGCAACCCTGCCAGGAAGGACTTGGGGACACTGATGGATGGAAAACTGAATAACCCAGCCATGTGCAGTTGTAGCCCAGAAAGCCAACCACACCCTGGGCTGCATCACAAACAGTGTTGTCAGTAGGTCAAGGGAGGTGATTGTCCCCCTCTGTCTGCTCCTGTGACACCCCTCTTGGAGTGCTGCATCCAGGCCTGAGGTCACCAGCACAAGAGGACATTGACTTGTCAGAGTGAAGCCAGAGGAGGCCACAAAGATGCTCAGAGGGCTTGGAGCACCTCTCTTCTGAAAACAAGCTGAGAGAGTTGAGCCTGTTTAGCCTGGAGGAAAGAAAGCTCCAGTGAGACCTTACTGAGGTCTTTAAATACTTGAAGAAAGAGGATTTATAAGAAAGTTGAGGAGAGTGACAAGGACAAGGGGTAACAGCTTCAAACTGAAAGAGGGCAGGTATAGATGAGATATTTGGAAGAAATTTTTCACTGTGAGAGTGATAAGACCCTGGCACAGGCTGCCCACAGAAGCTGTAGATGTCCCATCCCTGGAAGTGTCCAAGGCCAGGCTGGACAGGACTTGGAGCAACCTGGGATAGTAGAAGGAGTCCCTATCCATGGCAGGGAACTTGGACTAGATGACCTTAAAAGATCCCTTCCACCCCAAACCGTTCTATGATTCTATGGATTTATTAAGCTAACCAAATATATTTATTAGTCCATTCCAAATCTACTGCCCAGGAGTGTGGCTGGGGCTGAGCTGAGGGCTCCCCTGGAGGAGCAGAAGGACCCTGTGTGCTGCTGGGCTCTTGCAACACTCCCTGACCCCCATTGCTTCATCTTTCATGAGAGTTAATCTCTTTTATGAAATTTGACATTGAAATGCCTCCCTTTTACAGCAGATTATGATTGTAATTAGCTACAGGATAAATAACACTGTATTGAGTATTACACTAGACTTCTCCTTTATTCTGTCACTGAAGCATGTTTTTCCCCTATTGCTTCTCCCAAATCATCATGAGACTTTTGTAAAGAGAATATTTGCACAAAAAGCTGTGGGCAATTGCTCTTGAAAAGATTCTTGCAGTTACTTAATACTGTGAAAGGGCAAAATGAAATGCTATTTAAATGTATTTTCATGCTAAATTAGAATAATGAAACTTCCTCTTGATGCTCTGGCAATGAAATTGGAGACAACTCACTTTACCCAGGTAAACTGTGCAGACTGGGAGCAGCTCCTCAAACAGGAGGAATGGAGATTATCAGTAGATGCATTTCTTTTAATATTTTAGATGGCTGTTTGGTTTTTTTTTAATTAAATTATTGTAGTCTGCTTCACTTGAAAACTAACTTTTAGCATGTCACAAGATGGGAAAAAGAAAATTCTTGATGGGAATCAGGGAGGCTCCTAGCTGACAGTGAAAAACAAGGCTGGATACAGTTTCAGGGGTCCCAGCGTGAGCAGCTGGAGAGGGACTGTGCTCAGCAAAAGGAAGTGACATTCTCTGAACATCATCAAGGGGACAGAAGACACCACAAATTTCGTGGTACAGCCTCCTCAGGCTCCTCTCGGGGCCCCTGCTGCATCTCCCATCATCCCAGCTCCTAAAACCCCCCCAAAACCACAAACCTTTTGCCCTAACTGCTGCTGCAATCAGCATCCTCCTCTATAAGTGACATCATTCTCTTCCCTCTGGAGAAAGGTTTGTAAACAAACCCTCTCCTCTGTGACAAGCCATGAGTTCAGGTAATGCTGTGGCTCTGAATAGAAAGTCCCAGAGCCAGCCAAAGCCCAGAGCTGATATTTTCTCCGTGGCAGTGCCCTTGTGCTTCCGTATCTCACAGCTCTGGAGCAGCATGTGGCCGGGCTCGCCATATGTGCTGCAGTTTCTGCCTGCCCGCCCTCACTGGAGCAGCATTCCAGCCTGGATCTGTGGCTGCCCACTGATAAACCCCTGAAAATGACACATTGATTCCTCCCCTTTACCTTACCAGTGTCCACAGTCCTCAAGGTTAAGTTTGTAGGCATGAGATGCTTGGGTGGATGATGTTTCTCCTTCTATGGTTTACTCCCAAAACCTCCTGATCCTATTCCTGAAGGAAATAGGCTGGAACTGTGGGAAGAGAAATAGGGTTGGGAAGCCCAGATGTGCAAAGAATGAGGCAGGAGAGGAGTGGCAGCATTTCCCAGCTCTGGTAAATACAAATAACCCCATTGAGGGACAGGGATGATCTCTGCAGCCTCAGGACAGAGATGTCCCCCAAGTATGCACACCCTGGTAAAAATGATAATACTCACCTTCTCTCTGTGTGTATGTGTGTATTATATACATATACATATACATATACATATACATATACATATACATATACATATACATATACATATACATATACATA
>JBBMKD010000102.1:8003883-8094496 GCA_037834095.1 Argya squamiceps
GAAGGGAAGGGAAGGGAAGGGAAGGGAAGGGAAGGGAAGGGAAGGGAAGGGAAGGGAAGGGAAGGGAAGGGAAGGTTTTTCTTTTTGAGAATTTGTAAACAAATGTAAATCATGCATGGGCAACCAAAGCATTTATTAATGTACACCACAAAGGCATTAAGCACAGATATCAATAAGAGACTATAGGAAATCTAGAATGAGACTTGCACATTTAGCCTGACCCTACAGACAGTAGCTGCCATGCTCTTTCTTCCCTCTTTCCTGTGATTCTGCTCACTCCCACACCTGGGTTTGCATGGAGTCCTGTGTCCTGCCACACACACTCCCATCCTCCCTGCTCATGAGCAATGCAGCTGGGGAAGGGTCTGGAGCACAAGTCTGATGAGGAGTGGCTGAGGAAGCTGGGGTTGTTTAGCCTGAAGAAAAGGAGGCTCAGGAGTGACCTTATCACTCTCTACAAGCACCTGAAAGGAGGGTGTAGCCAGGTGGGAGTCAGCTTCTACTCCCAAAGAACAAGTGACAGGACTAGGAAAAACAGTCTCAAGTTAGGCCAGGGAAGGTTTAGACTGGATATTAGGAAAAATTTCTTCACTGAAAGTGTTGTCAAGCATTGGCACAGGCTGTCCAGTGCAGTGCTGAAGTTCCCATCCATGGAGGTATTTATAAGACACTTGGATGTGGCACTTGGGGACATGGTTTAGTGGTGAATTTGGTGGTACTGGGGTAATGGCTGTACTCAATGATCTCAGAAGTTTCTTCCAAGCTAAATCCATCTATGATTCTGTTTTTCTATTGGTAGTGTCAATGAGCACCAGATTTTGTGGATGTCTGGTGCAGGGGTGCAAGGCCTCAGTGGAAGGGATCCTCATGAGATCATGGCTGATGGCTTAGGACTGGATATCCTTGGGAGAAAGAATCCTGGTCCTTCCACTGAACCTGAATTTTCTGTTAAACTGGGTAAGATATAGAGAGTCAAGAAGAAGCTCTCCTTAGCCAGGGCCCAGGTTTGGTGGGGCTCCTTTTGGGGGATGCAGCTGCTGATTGCAGACCCATCAGAGCAAGCTCAGCCTCTCGCCCTGTATTGTCACCAGTTCTCCTGTTACAGGGACAAATGTCTTTGTCTTCATCAGGGCTGCTGGAAACCTGTACAAACCTTAAATGTGTTTTAAATTTATGAGATGGAAAAAAAAGGAGGGGGATGTGAGTGGAGCACATTTGCACAGTAGCTCAACTTGAGAAGAAGTGTGTAAATCTGTACTCTTTTCATCCAGCTCTGTTCTCTTCTCAGAGAAAATCCCTAGTGAAATGCTATTCAGAAAAAGAGTCACTTTCAAACAGGGGAAATGACAGTGCTTTTAAAACAGCATCTACATGCCCCAAATCCAGGGAAACCTTAAAGACACAGCATGAATCTGTGCTCAGGCATTGATGTCATGATACTTTCAGACATGGAATAAAACTGTATGTGATGGAAAAGTTCCTTGCCAGGCTCTGTGTGCCAAACAGACCCTGACTGTATCCTGGCTATAAAACCAAACACTTCTCTTGCACAGGAAAAAAGAACATAGATCTGCAAGAACTGGAACAAACACCCACAGGTGCTGTGTTTAAGTGAGGTGTCACCACCTCACAGCCAGGTCACCTCAAGGCACTGTCAGGTCCCTCACCAGCACAGGGGAGCTTGTGTCTGTTTACAGGATATTTGCCCACTGCTCCTACTTCAAATTGTGTGTTTCACCATTTCTGTTGACAAGGTTCATCAAAGGATAATTTAGGATATTGGAAATGTTTTAGAAAGGAGCATCCCCATTTGCCCCAGTAGCAGAAAATCCCTGTTCAGAACTCCACCACATCACTTATTGGTCCCCGATGTTGCCAATATTTGCAAAATTTCTGGAACAGATATTCCTTCACTGTAACAAAGAGCCCTTATCATGACCCCTTCATACTTAGTATTTCTCCCCAACAAATTCTTTTTTCTACAGAAAGATAATTAAAATCGGCTCCTCTTACTCACTGCAAACCTTTCTATCAACTCCCAAATATTCTTCCATTTACCTGGGCTCCCTGACCTGGTTCCTCTTCCTGTTCTCCACCTTCTGTGCAGCACCTTTCTCCACTTTCTCCCACCTTGATAAATATACTTGCATATACTGTGGGGGTAAAAAAGAAAAAAAAAAGAAGAAGAAGAAGGAAAAAAAAGAATCAGGAAAATTCAAACAGGCACAAGAACAATGATTTCCATATTTTCAGTTGTGTTGGTACTAGAACTGCAAAGTTTCTTGTTTTCCATCCCTCTATCCTCAGCTTTTCCTCCCCTGAGCATCCCTCTATCCTGCTGTTTGTGTAGTGTCTCTCCCATTCCCATTTTCATTTCCATCTTTTTCTTTGACTTTCTGTTACCCAGGAACTTCCACCTATTTCTGCATAGTAGCTCACAGGCTGATCAGACACACAGGGAAAAGTTTGGCTGTGCCCAGCCTTTTCTCTTCTGTCTCCCTTCTTTCCTGGGCTGGAAGGTGGAGCAGGTGTTGCACTTAAGGGATGTCCACCAAGCCACGACCTGGGTTTCAACCTCCCTTCCCTGTGGTGTTTATTGACACCTGATTTAGCACCCCAAAATTGGGGCTTCAGAGGAGAAAGGGACATAACCTCAGCTCAACTATTTGATTTTTTCTTCTTTCTTCTCTTTTCTCCACCTGTCTCTTCATGAACACCTCAAGTGTGTCTGGCAGCAGTGAATTGCTGCAGCCACTTTGCTGAATGCCCACTCCTTCACTAGATACTGATGCTGTGGGCCATGAACATGCCCAGTTTGGTGTTGAAACAAGGAAGAAATGGTGAAAGACAGATCCAGCTTTGCCATCACACACTCCAGCTTGTGGGGATAAGCACCTTCTGGCGTGAGCTCTGCGTCTGTATTATTCTGCTGTTTCATAACTCAATCCTGCCAGCCTCTGAACTATTTTTATTGCTCTCCTCTGAATAATTTTCAATCTGTCACTATCTTTCAGGTAATATGGTGCCCATAATTAAATACTGCAGGCGCTACCGCACCAGAGCCATATGCAGACGGACTATTACCTCCTTGTGCTGTGATGTCTTCAGCCCCAAATCAAATTGGCCTTTTTTTTGCTGCCATATCTCAAGGCAAACTCATGACTAATTTACTCCACACTATCACCTCTAGATCTCTCACAGCATTACGGCTTCTCGGGTTTTTATCACTGATTGAATATCTGGGCTTTAGATTATTTTTCCACAAATGTCGTAACTTCTATTTTCTATGTTGAATCTCATTTTATTCTCCACTCATTTTCCCTGCCTTTTCAGATTCCTTTACATTATTTTTGCTTTCATACTTGGGATTTTCCAACCCACCCAGCTTAGTTCAGTTTGCATATTACATCCACAAAAGTTTCACTCCTTCCTTTAGATCAGTGAAACTGTTGGTAAACAAGCTCCCCATTCAGAGAATCATTTCAGCATGTGCTTATAACCTTTAGGAGCTAACAGTGTTTAGATATGGGATGAAGCACCTGTTGGAACACTCATTAGTTCGGTAATAGGGAGACCATTCTTCATATTTGATGTGCAGCAGGTTTCTGCAGTAGGGTGAGGTGAGGGCAAAGGTGACGTGGGGCAAAGGATGCAGCCAATGCTGCTGGTGAAGCAAACCCATCACAGGCTGCCAAGTGCATCCACACATCCTCACCTGCATGGCCAGGGCCTGTATTGGGGTTCTGCCCTGTGGAGATGTTACCAGAGGCTGCCCCAGATCATCTCCTGGCCATTCCCCTGCTCTTTCTGCTGAGAGACCTTCGAAGCCACGTCAATCTGAATTAATGTTGGGAGTGAGACGCTGGGTGACAGCAGTGACTGTTTTATTAAAATCCAAGGACCCAACTGAGCACTTCTGAACTGTGCTCACATGAATAATCCCACGTATTTTGAGCACCAGACCTGAATTCACAAGTTTTCTATTTCTAAGAAAAGGAACTCAGTGTTTGGAGGTCAAAATTTATTTTATGTAAATCCATCTCTTTTTCTTTCTCTGTTAACCTTTACATTCCCAATCCCACCAAAGTCAATGGAAAGATGCACTTTGGCTCCCAACATCTTCAGATCTGGCTGTAAGGATTTATCCACCTAGAGAAAAATATCTGGAATATCTACAGTGAAATAAAATCATTCCCAACATCCAAAATACATTATTTGGATAATCTGATCTAAAGTAAAAAACCATTTGTTTCTGGAAAATTCCACTCAGAAAAGATGTTGGTTATTTGGAAACAAAGCCTCATTATTTGGGGATGTAGCATGGGGAGGTGCTCCAGACTAGCTATTTCTTAGTCTGACCATTTTTTTTTTTTTTAGGGATGCAGGGTGTTGGGAGGTGACAGAGTGGCTTTTTTTGCCCAAATTCCCTACATAGACAAGCTCAAACTGATGTTTACTTTATAGTGTTTGTTCCTTTACTGGAATTAGTACAGTAGATCTGTTATCTTTTCCAGAAAAACAGGACCATAACTGGCATCATAACATTTTCCTCCTAATTTTCCTACGGCTCTTCAGCTTTTCATTAAGAAAAGCAAATAAAGTGGCAGTGCTTTAGGAAATCTGTTAATTCCCTTGGTGGTGAAGAAATCCGGGTTAGGTAGTTTATATATATGGCCACATTTCATAGAATCAGACTGAATTGCCTTTTTCATTCTGCTTGTCCTTAAGAAATTCCATTTCAGGTCCTGTAGATATTTGGGTAAACAGGTTTGTTGTAGGATTTCTTCAGAAAAGCCAGTTTTAAGTACTATTTAAGAATATTTGAGGGGGGAAAAAAAGTGATGATGTGATGCTGGAGAAGGCTGGCTGATGGAAAGCTGGTTCCTGATGGAGAGATTTCCACCCCCTGGCTCAGGGAAGACGAGCACTGACTCTGACTTCTCTGTCCACTCCCCACTTGGCCTCGGTGGGGAGGTGGTGCTCATGGTGAACAACTTGGCATCAACACACACCTCACAAAAAATCTTCATAAAACACCATGCAAAGGTATTTAATAACTGACATCTCAGAAAGCTGTAATACCCTTCCAGACAGCCCATGACCAAAAAGCAGGAAAAAATTGAGCAGGTAATTTGCTACATGTCTTCCCACTGTTTTTACCTTTGCTTGCTTGTTTATTTTACTATTTTTTCTGACCTTCCTACAAAAAATTGTGTCAATTAATTTTATTCTGATTAAGAATAATTTATTTTTTAAAAGTTCATCCATCAGTCCAGCCATTTTTTGATTCACCCTTAATTTAATCCCCTTCTAATTAATTAATGGGCCTGCTGTCTCTCTAGAATGGCTTTTCCCTTTGATATACGTTTTAAAACCCTTTTAAAGTTCTTTGGTTAGCTTTAAATTCTCCCCCCCCCCCGCCCCAATCCTTATTATTTCCCCTATAATCCCTAACTGAATTTGAGTATGCTTGTTTGATTTCTTCCCCTGCCCCCTCTTGCTTTCTAATTTTGACTACAGCTTTTTTCTTTTTTTTCCCTTTTTTTTTTTTAATTAAAAAAATTAAAGCCTCAGATCTTTGCACAGTCCCTTATGAAGCCACATTGGCCGCTTCTTGTTCTCTCTGTTCTTCATTTTGAGAGGAGCAGGAGTCTCTTGCAGCTTAATTATGGTTTCTTGCAGGAGTCCCCCTGCTTCCCCTCGCACTGGTGGCTGTACAGTATTCCTCCTCCTCCTCTTTTCCCTCCTCCTCCTCCTCCTTCTCCTCTGCAGACTTTTGTTAAATACAGTATGCACAGTGCATACCAACCTTTTAGATCCACCAGATTTCTCTCTCATTGCTATATAAAAATACCTGCTTAAAGATTTACACCCAGGTAGGTTTTCTTCCTGTCCTTTGCCTTCTTTCTGGAATTAAATCCACTTCCAGAAGGACCAGAGGATGCTGCTCCTTTTGTTAGCTTCAGTGTCCAGTTTTTAAAAAAATGTTCCCCAGCAACTGCAGATTCAAGGTCACAGCTGATCCATGGCCAGTGTTTTGGCAAATTTCATACATTTCACCTGAATACAGCTGAAAAGAGGGCCAGATTCTGTGCAGGGGTAAATCTCTGCAGCCTTTTACTCCCTCAGACCTGCTTTCTACAGGCAGCAGATGCTGCTCAAAGTTCCTCAAGACACTTGGGAGCGATTTCAAAGCCCTTCTAATTTTCCTGATAATATTGGCACTCCTGGGTGCTGGTTTCCTGGTAGCTTAATTTTTTTTTTCTCTATATATAAACCTGCCAATGTTGATAGCTTGAGTTTCTGGAATCAACTCTCAGTCCTCATGAAGCTATTTTAATTAGAATGGGAGGGCTCTGTTAACTAAAAGTGGAAGAAATATTGATATGAGGATGCTTTGAAATGTGCTCAGCCTAGCGAGCATCTTGTAACTCCTTGTGAATGCTGAACTATAAGAAATTTTAGACAGAGTTGGGGGTGGGTGACTTTTTTATCTCCTTTTTTCTTTTCTCTTTTTTGCTCTTAGTTTCCCTCTCTTTTTATTCCCCCCCCCCCCCCCCCTTTTGTTGTTGTTGTTGTTGTTGTTGTTGTTGTTTTGGGGGTTTTTCTCTGCTTCCTCCCCCTTTCCCCCCACATCATCCACTACTACCACCTAAAATCTTTTGTTCTCACATCTGTAAAACACCACACTCCCAGCCACCTTTCCACAGCACGCACGGAAACCCAGAGCAGGTTCGCAATCACTTCCCCCTGCCTGTAAGGCACCACATTCGGTGCCTTACCGTCCTGTCCTATTTGTTTACACCCACTTGGGTTTAGTTCCTCGCTCTTTCTCCGTGCCGAGCCTTCGACCCCGGCTCCCTCCGAGCTGCCTTTGATGCCCTGGCTGGGTGATTGGATTGTCCAGCCGGGCTGGGCGCGGCGGGGCCGGGCTGAGCGCCTCTCCTCCCGTCCTGGCGGTTGTTCGACTGCTCGCTGCTCCACGCTCGGGTGGGTTTTCCCCTCTCCGCTGCCCGCTCGGCCTCGCTTGGCTCTCACACTCACATCCCCACACGGCGCTGCTCCGGCTTCCCCTTCAGGGACACTTCGCCTCTGCCTCTGCAGCAGATTTTTGGCCATTTGGGGTTGGGGTTTTTTGCCGTCTTCTGTCGGGGCTGGGTCTTTTTTTTTTTTTTTTCTCAGAGTGAGCGTTGCTGTGCAGGCTGCTCCAATATTGATTCCCAGTCCTCCCGGACTCTTACTTTATTTCATTCAATGTTGGCACCATATGGCAGCTATGGCAACTGAATATATAACCCTATTCAGTTTCTGATTCCAGTCTGGTCTGTTAAAGGGCTTCATGTTCTGGTCTGGAAGAAAAAAAAGTGATTCCTACAGCACATAGTGGTAGAGAAGTTCAGATAACACTTTGCTGCCTTTAGAGTTCCCCTTTTCTGATACAACAAACAAACAAAAAAAGAATATGGACATATTTTACAGGGTTTCAAACAGGGCAAAGATATATGCTATTGAAAGAGTAACAGGTTAGTTTGAATTAATAACATACCTAATAGTATATATAAAATCACAACGTGTGTAGAGCTGATGAGCAACATATTTGTGGTTATTTTTGTTTCACTGTATTTGCAGAGAAAACTGTAACCCACTGCTTCTCAGGAAGCCAGCTGCCAATAAAGAACCTGGCTAATAAAGGGCAGAAAGAAATGTCTGAGGGAAATATTTAAAAGCATGCCAGTGACTTAGGGACATGTGTCAGTTGGGACACATCATTTATTTAGGCATTTTCAGAAATTGCAAGTGGAGCACGCACTCGCTCACATGAGTAGTTTCACTTGTGAACTGCCTTTGAATTCAAGTTAAAGTTACTCATGTGCATAACTTTCCTCAGGACTGGGCCCTACGGCTGTTTCTTCCTCCTGAAAAGATACTGAGGGAACTAATTTTTCTGATGATTAATCTCCAACGCTGCACCTGCAGTGCCTGCTTTCACTTGAATGAGAAGAGATTGATTTATCTAGCTATCTTTCTGTCTGTCTCATTATCCATCTCCCGTAGCATCGCAGCACCTCAGAAAATGATGACGAACTTATCTCCCCAACAGCCGTGTGGGGCAGGACAGAATTATCTCCACTTGCCAGATGGGGAGATCGAGGTAGGAATCAGCAAAGTGACATGCCTGAGGTCATGTAGGAAGTTAGTGTTAGAGCCAGGCAGTGCAAAGAGCTTCCTGGACTCCCAGACCCATGCCATAATTCCCATGCCATCCAACAGTTTTTTAGGTCCCTGGCAAAGAATTGACAAATTCTGCTGCTTGAACCCAGCTGCACTTCATGGTGGAGCAAACCTCACTGTGGTACAGCAGTGCTGATATCCCACACTGCTACCTGAGCAGAGAGCTGCAAAACACACCTGCCCTGGCAAGGGAGCTGCAGGGCAATAGAAGAAAGGGACAGATTTTCCTGTGCTTTAAGAATGTGAAAATATCACTATCAAAGTTAGGATAAAAAGTAGACATCTCCTGAGGTTCCTCCTGTGATCTCTGTGGTGCAGGAGCAGCAGTGGGGAGAGTGAGCTTGGGGGGCTGGTTAGGGGGAGCCCAGTGATGAGTGTGGCATGGACAGAGCAGGGTTGGGGTCTCCTTTGGGTGGGTGAGGGGCCAGCTGGGTGCTCCCACTGTTGCCTTTTTCCCAACATGGAAATGAAACACGAGGTAATTTTAGCAAGGAGGTAATAGAAAAGGGGATTTTTTTTAAGGCCTTCAGAGGCAGTTATGGAAAAATGTCAACAAAAGCCTGCCCCCTCCAGGGGTGAATACAGTTTTATAGGTTTTAGGAAATTAGCATAATTGATAAAAAACACCAATTAGGAGGATAAGTGGTAGTGTAATTCTCCCCCAGGTCAAGCCCCTTCTCTGGGGTCCCTCCCTCAGCACTGGCTGTACTTAGTCCATGGAAATGTATCTCAAAGAGTTGTTCTTGGCCTTGGTAGCCAGGAAGAACCAAGGTAGGATAGGGACCTTGTACCTCCCAGAGCTTGGAGCTCTGGAATTTGTTTTGTCGTTCTGCCTAAGGAAAGGCCATTGAAAAGTACTGGGAAAACTAGCCACTATTGCAATACACTACAGAGCTACAGACATATGTGAGAAGAATACAGGGAACATATAAAAGAAAAAAAGGCAAAAACCAAAGGGCATCACCACCACTTGGATAAATGGCAATCCAGTCCTGGTCAAGCTGTGTGGAGAGAGAGCCCTTGTGCCAACCTGCCTTGATGCAATGTTTTTGCAGGAATATTTCAACATTTGTGGGTGTAATTCCCTGCCAGTACTGAGGGCTTTTCACACAGACATGCAAGTCCATCCATCTTCCAAGTACCAACAGAGAGCAGCATGTGGTACACCTGGGGGAACCTGTGATTTTTGTCTACCTCCAAATCACGGCTCGAACGCAGGCTCCTCTTAGGTATAACTCAGTCTCTGAACACCCCTGGTGATTCCCATCCTGCTCTATGAGTCCCAAACAGCTGGAGTGCAGATCTGACCTGCTCCTGACAGGACCTGACTTCATGGTGATGCCACCAGGAACATGCCATGAGAGAGGTCACCTGGCAAACTTTCAGGTGTCCCATGGTCAGAGGAGGGGACATTTTTGCAGATAAAGGCAGACACCAGTCAGACCACTGAGCCCAGAGCAGTGACACTGAAGTTTCAGGCTTGACAAGATACAGCTAAAAGCAAAACAGCATTAAATAACATTCCAAAAGCACCAGTTTTAACTAACTTTTATCCTGTCCCAGTGCCCAGTAGCACCTTCTACCTCCAGCACCAGGACATTGCTGTGCCCACCAGCTGATGATGGTGGCACTGTGACACTTGGACATGTCCTGGCCAGGTGCCAATGAGGCTGCTGGGGACAGCAGAGCCCACAACAAAGCCAGCCTCATTCTCCTTCCCCAGCCAGGTCCCAGGGGATGTCTCTGCTGAAGGCACTAACTTTTCCAGGCATGTCAGCTCCATTACTTTCAACAGTGTTACAAGCATGGAGGGCTTCACCTTTCTTTTTTCTTAATGTGTGTCTTAATGTGCAGTCGATGTGGATAGTTATCCTGTCAGGGGCCTGGAGTGAGCAGGGCCTGATAGGCCCTGGCAGCCAGCAATAGTTCTTTGCACTCTGCTTTGTAGTGTGCACCCAAGTATTACAGACCTGGGCCCAATACAAATAAATAATTAACTGCATTTCCCGGGGCAAGAAAATGAAGACTTGGAGCTGTGGCAAGAATGAATAAGTACACGAGGCCTCTAGACCTGCAGTGCATGCACACAGTGCTTGACTGACAGTGGGTTTCTTGCAGCCATCACATCAAAGACTCTGGGAAACCCTGCTGCGCTGGATGTCCCTGGGAGGAGAGGAGAGGCCCCTCCAGAGGGGAGGACCCAGCAGGCCAGGTGGGGGCTGTAAAGCAATCCGTGGTGCTCAGAAAATTGGGAAAATTTTACAGGAAAATTTGCTGTTCTTCAGGTGGCACCATCAGTTCTAGCACGGTGGTCTTTGAGTGAAGAGGAGGGTAAAGGCCTTCCTCTCCCCAGCCTCAAAGGTGGAGGGTGGGCTGCATGTGACAAACCAGATGGACCCCAAGGGAGAAACAAATTGTCACCTACATCCCCACAAAACTTCTGGCTCCCTCCAGAGCTGGCTCTCCTCCAATCTCCCACCTTCCACCTGCTCTTCCTATCCCACTCCTGTCAGGACTCAGGGCTTCCTTATCTCCTCAGAAACATTGGTACAAGCCTTAAGAAAGGAAGGAGCTCTAATCCCCAATGCTAAAGATCCTCCCATCATGTAGGATGCTGTGCTGGGGGTGCCTGGAACTGCCCCTTCATACTTGGGGCTCTTGGGTGTTGTGCTGGGAAAATGGGTCAGCATAAAAAACCATCCTTTTCTGGACCATACTTGGGATGCCTCCTAAATGTACTTCCAATAAATAAAACAGTGTGGGGATGGTTGGGCATGGACAGCAAGAAGGCTTTACACACACCTCTGTGGTCAGCTTTCTCCCACAGAGGGAAGGAGCCAAAATTAGGCTCCCCAAAAATTCATCCATTCCTTCAGCCAGGCTATTTTGGGGCCAGCTAGAGTCTTTGTAAAGGTCCCCCCATTTTGGAACACATCACCTTTGGGATGAGGTCTGAATGTTGCAGCAGGCTGACACAGCACAAAGCACTGCCCAGGCATCACTCAGGTCTGCACATTCACCGCCAGCTCCATCACAGGCTGTTGTAAAACAGACATCTGGTATCCCTGTTTGAGTTTGCATTTTGGCCTTACCTTTTTCAACAAACTGAGCTTTTCCTCTTCTCTCCCTGTAAGTTGGTTTAAACTTAGCCTTTATTTAATTTCCTTCAGGGATATTGGTTTCTGTTTGATTTTGTAAAGAAATTTTCTCACCTTTGAGGAGAAAAGAAGTGCAGCCCAGTGTTTCCTGCATCCCACAGCAGTGATTACTGTACCACTTGCACTACTGTTATGGTTGTTTGGGGGAAGGACTCTCAACATCTTCTTAGTTTTAAACAACTTTGCTAGCTTGTTCAGTTGTTTTTCGTAAAAGTTTCTCTAAAAGGTAATTCTTAAAAAAACCCAAAACATTAACAACAGTACTTAATTTTGCCTGGTACATGTAAATCTCTCTGCTTCTGTGTTCAGCTGGTTTGGGTTTCCCTCCTTCCAGTTCCTGGTACCCCTTGTGCCTTGTGCAGTCCTACTCTAACTCCTGATCCACACTAGACCTTTTCTCTCTCCTGTCTTTATTCTCCTGTTTCCTCACTTCTTAGGTTTCATTCAGCTTTTCTGACTCTGCCTCAACCTTTCTCCTCTTTTCCACAGCCTGGCTCCTCCCCAGGGTTCCCCCTTTTCCTTCTCCCTGGGATTTTGGAGCCTGTCCTGGAGAAGACACAAGCACTCAGGAGGACACAACAAGGGACAGTGGCACAGAGTCTTCATTTGCAGAGAAGGCAGGGACCAAACCTGAGCCCTTTGGACATGTGTGAACCTTGGATTACCAAACAGGCTGTGTAATGTCAAAGGTTGTTGCTTCCATTGTCAGACACACCCATGTGACACCATCCAATTCACAGCTTTTCTTTGTGATCCAAGGATCCATGTCTTCTGAAGCTACAAATGTCTCTGTGGACAAGTTTCTTCTGATCTGAGTGGTCTTGGGTTTGCTACAGCAGAAGAGCCAGATGTTGAGAAGAATGTTGTGATTCCAGGTCTCAGAGGCACAAAAAGTAGAACTAAATTTTAAAAATCCCATTCTTATTGATTTCTGGAAGATTGTGTCTGTCAGGATGCTTGGAGCCATGCTATCCTGGAGCAGAGCTTTGTGTTTTCCTCCCTAAAATTAATTTTTTTCATATCTTTCCCCTTTGTAGGAGGAAGATGGAAAATACACTGAAAAGAGAAAACCTAACCTGTGTATTTTAGGTATAATTCATCCGTCATCCAAGAAGGGATCCTGAACAAGAGCTGCTAGAGATGGTGCCTGGTGATGAAAAGACTGTTCCTAGGCCTGGAAACGCGTAGACGAATAGAAAGAAGTTCCTGTTGATATGGACAATGTCCATGCAACATTAAAAAAAAAACAGTGAAAAAATCTGATGATTTGTTCTTAACTTGTGGAAGAAAACCTCAAAATATTAGAGGAGTTGTCTTGATTTGTTAATGAATTCTTATATGGAGATCTCAGCTCTTTATGTGTTTCTGTACAATCCAGCTTTTCCAAGAATCACCCATTCTTAAAAAGTCTAAGACAACTCCTATATTCTGTCTGAAGTACCTCTTAGAACTGCCTTCAGGTAGTAGAGAGCAATGAAAAAGTGTTTTTGAATAGAAAAGCTTATATTTTTTGAGGTGTGTTTTAAATGAACTCTGTGTGTCCCACTGAGGTTCATTCACTTCTGCTATCCAGATTCATGGAAACAAAATTTAAAGCATGGGAAAGAGTAACACTCTTGTGGAAGAAACAGTTGTAGTCAGAAATATTATTTGGACAATTAGTCAAGGAGAAAAACTCTGTAATCATGTCAAGATGTTGGGTTCCTTTGGGAACATCAAAAGTAAGTTCAATCAAACACCTGCAATTTTCCTGGTATTAAATAAGTCTCATAATGAAGAGAATGAAACACTTAAAACTTTTAGGGGAGTGCTATGTCACAATGCTATGCCTAAACTGTCCCCAGTGTCTGTGGAACTGGAAGAGAGTACACACTACCTGAAAGGAGTTCTGGATACCTTCTGCAGATGTTCCCATAAACATTATCCAAACAGGACTTCCCATACAAACCTTTGGCTTATATACAGTCTAAATAAGAACCTGAATGCATTGCTGTAAATGGCCACTCATCATGGGGATTTAAAGAGAATCTCAGAACACCCCTGGAGGCTCCAGCCCACCTTCTGGATGCAAAGCTCTGGCTATATCCAAGGTACCACAAAACTTCAGCTACATGCTTATCTTCCTTGAGTCACCCTGTAAATAAATGACCAGAAAAACAGGTCCTACAATCACTCCTTCCTTACTTCTTGTGGTAACTGGAAGTGTCTGGACAACAACAATTTAGCTTGGATGTGGCTCTGAACAACCTGGTTTTGTGGAAGGTGTCCCTGCCCATGGCAGAGGGTGGGAACTGGATGATCTTTAAGGTCCCTTCCAACCCAATCCATTCTATAATTCTGTGATAATTCTCCCTGTGTGTTTCATGTGCTTAGAAGTCACTGTTCCTAATTTCTTGCACAGTCAAGAAAGGTCTTGATCTCCATGGGGCAGGTGCAGCATTGTCCACACAGACACCACCTCACTGCTGAGAACCCTGATAAGGAAGGGGAACCTACCTGCCTTCCTGAATGCAGCCATGACAAATCAGCTTCCAGTCAAGGTAAACTAATGTTTTATTAAAAACTGTTGTCACATAGAACTAAAATCCAAAGCTGTGAAGTATAAAAGAGGCTTTCAAGCAATCTTCCCTTGAACTGTGGCAGCTTAAGCCTTGTTGCCATTGCTGAAGTGCATCAGGAAATCGTTTGAAGGGCTCAAAGGTTAAGAATCTGTGTTTTCATCTGCACAGAAAGGTGAAAGATCAGATGGCTGACCTCAGCTATTTGTGTTTTGTCTTTTTATCATCATCTTCAAATGAATCAAGGAGCTGTTCATTCAGTTTCATGAGGCCAGGGCTTTCCTAGACGTATCCAGGGTTGTTTATAGGCTTTTCAGGAGAGATGGAAGACCCCTCCCAAAGAGAAACAGGCAGAGGTTGTGATAATCTTCATTATTTCCATCACTGTATTGTTTCAGGAGCCCCCTGAAATTAGACAGCCCATGACATTAAGTTTTGTACCAATACCTAATAAGAAATATGAGCTCTGTCCCTTCTATTTGGAGAAGGAAAATAGGTGGAATCGAATAAGCACATTGGACAGGAGGATGGAGGAACATCTCCCATGATGGAGACTTTGCAAAGGCAGTCAGAGGTGAGTGACTACTCGTGCCTACACTGCATCCCACCTGGTGTCCACTAAGGAGAGAGCAGCTCTCTCTTATTCCACATGTGGGTACTCCAAGGCTCTCCTCCAGTACTTTTTAAACTTCCACAGGGCAGCAATTCTGGTCAGAATGAACAAGGGTGACAAAAATCCCCACTGAGAAGAAGTCTTAACCTAAAAAGACTCTTCTTATCATGGAGAGAAAGCATCTATTCCTTTCTAGGTATCTCACTTTCCTATTCCTTAGAGGTTCTATGTGGGAAAGGGCTGCAGGCAGATAGACATTCATCCCTTTTTTGAATCTGGGACATAGCAGACAGAAGGCTTTCCTGAGAAATTAAGGATTGATTGTACAAAAGAAGAATATACATGATGAAAATGTGAGGGTCACTCATTTTAGGAAGCTGAGGAGATCTGAAAACAGGAAATTCCCTGTGCACTATGCTATACTATCACACCAGAAAGCCTCACAACCACAACCTGCCCAAGTTCACATCTTTCCAAATGTTCTCATTGTGTGTCCCCAACACAAGTGTGGCTCAACCCAGAATGACCTTGGCTGTCATCTTTCCATGTGCTGCCTTGAAGTGTCCTGGCTGTGCTCAGCACCACCAGCTGATTTCTCACCCCAGTTTCAAGACTGAAGGAAAGCTGTTCCCCCTGGTAAAGTGCTCTGGTGTGCTCAGGCTGCCCTGAGGAGGAGCACAGTCAAAGGCCATATGAAACACGACTCAGCCTCAGAAAACACCAAGCATCTTGAAATTCCTTTAATGATCTCACCTGGTCATGTAAAGTTAAGTCTTTGAAAGTCAAAGCAAAATTACTCTGAGAAAACCAACCTCACATATTCCCACAAATCCCTGGGATTCAGGCATCATTACCATCCTCTCAGGGTGTGCCATCACCAGGTGACCACAAATCCCTCTGCTTCCAAGTGGGTAAGACATGGCCAGGAAGGCTCTGGTTAACACAGAGTCAAAGCCCATTCCAGGTAGGTGAGTGCTAAAGTACCAGGTGAGTGTTGGGGTAAATTTAATTAAGCATGGGAAGCTTCTTTAGGAAAGGCAGAATCACAGTCTGGGGGCTGGCACCACTGCCTGCACTGGGATCAAGCACAGGGGGAAGGAAGGAAGGAAGGAAGGAAGGAAGGAAGGAAGGAAGGAAGGAAGGAAGGAAGGAAGGAAGGAAGGAAGGAATCTGAAACCATAAAACCTAGATAGTTCAGTTTTATATTCTGAAATTCACTGGCAATGGGGGAATTTGGAGGAAAGGATACACATGAAGTATAGTGATAAGCAAAGCCACACAGCAGGCACTTCTCCAGCTCCTCTCTACCTTTAGCCATGTAGGCCCAAGGTACCCAGAGTCTCATGCAAGGTGCTGGGGTGCTCTCTTTTCATCCATCAATCTTAAATTTCACAGATTAGGAGTGACACTGATTCTCCTTCTTCTTCTGGAAGAGTCAGGAGTATCTAGCTGGATGAAATGGACCATATTTTGCAGTTCACTTTGTGTGCTGCAATGGGTAGAGCTGTGGGGCTGAGTGCACAAACACACTGTCCTGCTTCTGGCCAACATAACCGAGCACAGCTCAGAAAACCCCTAATTCAGCTAAATGCAGTGAAAATGTGAATATTTAGTCATCATGATATAGGTTACATGGGGAAAGAAGTTGAGACAAGTCTCCATCTCCTTTGGTATCAGTAAACAGGCTTTTAATCAATCTTTTTTTGTCTCCAAATAATACTTTCCAGTAATTTACTATCCCTCTGGAGGCCAGAAGAGATGGCCATGTGGTTAAGACTTGGTCATGGCCAGGCAAAGGTGTTTAATGTCTGCCCATTCTCAAACTGTGTTAATGAAGGAGCAGTGATCCTGCACTGGCTGGCATGTGATGAGCACTGGGTGAATTAACTCTGCTGCTTGTGCAAGGCCAGGCACAGGGGATCCCAATCCTGACCAGGGCTGAGAGCCACCCCTCTGACACAGCTCCAAATGAACAACAGTCATAATGAAACTCAAACACAAAACAGATCAGCCCAAGGTAACCTGGGCAAGGTGAGCTGCGTGACACATTTGCACAGTGCTCAACCTTCACTTTCCAGTGTCATGCCAAAAGTGACATCCCAGCCCTTGGTCCCCACCAACAGCAGATGGCTGGTGCTGACCTTGTGTTTGGTGTGTTTGGCCCTGATAACCACGGCAGCCAGACACTGCTCCTGTGCTCTTGCAAGGCTGTGCTGGCTGGAGCTTGGCCCCAGCCTCGGGAATTTGCAGAATTGATCAACATGTGCAGCCAGATAAATACAGCCATGCCAAGCACCAAGGCTTTCTGACTCACCTTTTGCTCATATCACATTTAATATGACAAGGAAGATTTTTTTTTTCCTTTTTTTCCCCTTACGATTTAAGAAACACTGCCATATTGTAATCTTTTTCTTTCTTCCTTCATTAATGTCTGTGTCACCTCAAGGGTTGCTGTAATTCCTTATTGGCTGCTCTTCTAGAATTTGCTTTAAGAAAACTTCAGCTAGTTTTCAATGTGGCTGCGAGGTTAACTAGAAATAGAAAATGTCATGAACATGCTGGATATATATCCCTTCTGCTTCCCTGCCACTAAGCCAGCTTTTCATAAAGTTTGAAACCGATATTAATATTTAACTTTTAACTCACAAGATCTTTCATGGTCTCAGCTCTGCTTAATTAGCTGACATTTAGCTCCCTCTATTCCACGGCATACACCTAGGAGTCCTTGGGTACTGGTTTATTAACATTCCCCAAAGTAGATTGGAGCAGGCGGTTACCAGAACCTTTATCAATTGCTCCCGAAGGCGATGGAATTTATTGCTGAATGCCATTAAACCAGCCAGTTCTGTAAATATGGTTAAAGGCACCAAGACATTCTTGTTTTCCAAAGCTTCTCGCTCAGTTTAAATGAGCTTTGTGAATTGGTCTCTCCTTCTCTCCCACTCTTTCTCAGGCAGCCTTGTTGAGGCGCTCCTGAAGAAAGCCTGTGCATTAACCTGTGCTGCATTAAGCACAGTTCTGCTGTTAATCAAGGCTCGTGCAGCCTTCGACGCCGCTGCAGCACGGCTCCGGCACAGGCACGGCTGTGGGGGACTCACCGAGTGTAGCAACTCCACTTCGCAGCTATTTCCCAACCTTTCACACTTTTCCCTCACTAAAGGCTTTCCTTGTTCTCATCCAGTGTCAGGAATCGCCGTGCTCAGACAATGGAAGGTGTGAGTGCTGGGTTTACGCCCACTCTGTGCCCCCAGTAGCATCCCAAGAGCTTTTTTCTCCTTGTCCACTTCCCACCCCTGGCTGGTCTCCCATTGCCTCCTCCACCCTGCCAGTGGCAAAGGTGCTCCTGAGAATTCCAAGAGACTTGTTCCAGAAGTGATTGTATCCAACTCAGCACTAAAAGTAAGGACAATTTTCAGAGACCAACACAATTTCAGATCACTCACAACTCCATAACCAAAATGCTAATTACCTACTTAAGCCCCAGAACAAAGTATGCTGCACTTGGATGTGTACACCATAATTACAAGGTATTCCTCACTGCTCCTGCTGTAAGACCCACTAATAGTATTTCATTTAATATGAATCTGGCTCTCCTCATTTCTGGTAAACTTCATATGCATTAGAGACACCATATGAGTTAATATTTTGCTCATAAAATTCTAACATGCTTGTTCTTTATGTCAGTGAAACAGTGACAAGCAAGGTGCATTTTCTAAAAACTGCATTTTGATGAAGCTATCACAAATGTTCGACCACAAACACAAATATGAATAAAAAACATGACTAGTTAGTGAACAACCTTGTTTTAGGGCTTATCTTAATAAATAAAGCATCGATCTTGACAATTTAAGATCTTGCTTCATCCACTTTTGTTCCTCAGTAAAATGATCTTAGTGACCTCCATTCATTCAGCATAAGCCACACTTGAAATAAAATCTGTCACCAGGAAAGTGCTCTTTCCCTGTTATATTTGGCATGAAAATGAAATTAACTGTTTAAAAAAAATATTAACAGTCCTCATTAACTGGGGAATCCAAGTCTCCCCAGGTCAAATGTGACAGCTCTATCCCAAGTCAACAGACTAAAGCTACTCGTTCTGGGCAAAGATGTGGTCCTGCTTCCTTAGAAATGACCTTCACACTTCTGTTGCACTGATAAGAGGCAAGATCATACCTTTGGATACGTCTCTGACTTCATCAGAGTAGGGTGAGGCAAATAAGGGAGAACAGACAGGATCTGAAGTCAGGGCACATTTCTTTGCTTTTCCATATAGGTTTTGAGATGCTCATTTCTTGGAGGGAACCAAGGGGACCAGCTGAGGACAGCTGCATAAATATCTGGATAGATGGGACTCCAAGCAGTTCATGTCATGTCACGTCACATCATATATATCATATCATTTCACCTAATCTGCTAATTCACAGATGATAAAACCCATGAATCTCTTTTTTTTTTTTTTTAAATGAGCACTTCTTACTGAACCCAAGATGAGTTTGGCTTCACAAAGATTCTCATAAATTTTAAGTTTGCATCTCAGTCAGTATCGGCTTCAATAAAGTGATAGTGGAACAATCTGAGTATTTACCCCAAAAATAAATACCCCAGGGCTGGGGAGAGTATCAGATGTGTTCCACATCAGCATTGCCCCAGCTGCACCAGGTTACATCAGGATGAGACTGAAGTGATACTGGGGTGGATTTGCCCTGTATCTTAACACGGATGCAAAAAGCAACAGACACCAAAATTCTCTGGCAGCTCTGCAGTGTGAAATTCAAAGACAGATTGCAAAAGTGTAAACGTGCAAATCATAGTTCAAAGAAAGGCTTTTCTTCTGAGGGAGGGATGTCTCACTGCTACCATCTCGTAGTGTTTCCCCAGCACAAACCACACCAGCCACATTGGTTGAATGCCTGCACTGAGCCCAGCACTGGAGGACTTGATGCTCAGCAAAAATCACAGCCAGGTTACTCAACAACTCTTTCATAGCACGACTGTGATCAATTTTGAGGGCATATCAAAGCACAAGACAGCACTTAAATTTTAAAGAGACATTCTAACCTATCTGCCTGAAATAATTTAGCAGTTACTGTTACAGAAAGCACAAAAGTTTCCTCTATTATAAAATACAAAGAAAAAAAACCCCAAAATTGCTCCCTGTTGCCACTTTATTTATTTTGATCTTTTTATAACAGTCAGCCACTTGCACGATGCTGTTCTCCTAGATAATCAATTTTCTTAGTTACTTTTACATTTTTCATGTTGAATGATAAAAAGAAGATGCTGGAGAAAGGTAAAATATTTTTAAATTTTGGGGGAAAAATATATGATTAAAATAAAGTGAGAATTAACTAGACTTTGAAATAGCTGCACAGAATCCCAGTAGCTGTCTTCCTTTTATGTGACATGGTAACATATACATCTTTTTAAACATACTTTGAGCCAAATCTGTCTTTCTACCCACTCAAAAATCAAGAGTTTTAACAGAATGGAAACAGGAGGGGAATCTGAACATTTCTCATTAGTTTGATATGTTTATGTCTTAGTTTTATGCACAATTAGAAACATTTTCTTGCTCTCGGACTTTAAACAGAGCCAGCTGATTGTGAGTTTTATATGTGAGGTGAGCTCAGTATCCACACTAAACAACCCACCTCAGCCTAAACTGGCTGTTCAGAAGCAGAATGAAATAGAAAGGGAGTTCAAATATTTGAAAGTTTCTTTAAAAATTGCTGTTTATATACACATCAAAGAAGGTGTTGGATTCCATTAAGTGTGAAGAAAGTCTTCCTTAAATACTGAAGGCATTATTTCCTTTATAGAGTATAGCTGCTCCACGATACTTAAATTATAACTTTGATAAAGCATTCTGCAAAATTGGTCTGTCAGTAGGATATGGCAGAGAATGTTCCACCTGAAGAAAAAACTTCAGCCTTTTTAAAAATATTAAATCAGACAACAAATCCTTGTGTTACAGATTTAGGGGACAAGACATTAAACTGCTGTAAGTCAGCATTGTTCTAATTGCTTCTGTAAAGCTCCAGCAATTTACATGCACTGAGGGATGGATTGTGTTATTGTTGAAACATTGAACTTTAGAAATATTGTAAAAATCCATAAATAAACTTGAAAATTATGTCACACTTATTAACAGATTTTTAATCAGAGAGAGGTTTTGTTTTTCATGATACAATTCATCATTTTATATTCTTTGTTGTTTACTCAATCTGTAATAAAGGTGACCTATGTATTTTCAGAACTTTTTCTTTGTAATAAAGTTTATTTTTACCATAAATAATCTACTGCTTTGAATGAACTAGCTTTATTAACTTAAAACCCTGGATAAGTAGTTAACATCCTTTTAAGCAGTGTTTTTATAGAGTATTGGAGCCTGAAGCAGATATTCTCCCATTTTATCTTCTGGAGACAGAGCAACAACCTGAAGCGAGTCCCATCTCTGGGTGAGGTTTATGACCAAATGTTTTATACTGAATAATAAATATTTTGGACATTAAAAAACACCCCAATGATGAAAGGCATAACTTCTGTCAGGAATATTTTGATGTTTTTTGCTATTTCTTCAGCAAGAAAGCTTTAATTAAAAAAAGTTATTACACTAGTGGTGCTCATGTTGAGTGAACATTTATATCAGGATCAGTAGGACTTTGATATGGAAATTTTAAAGGAATGGCTTGTTTTAAGGACTGCACATTCTCTACTAAGTTATTTCACCTTTAAAAGGACAAATTATTTCAAAAGTTTGCCATCATCATCTCAATAAAAGGGATAGAAACTTTGCCGCTCTTAGCTATAAACTCTTAAACTCTTTCTGGTCTGGAAATACAGATGAAAAAGTCATTGTTAAATGCATGAAAAAAATAATAGGTTTTTTTGAGTTCTCTGAATTGTCTTTTTCTGCTGGAGCAGGAGGCTCAGTTTTTACAGATGCCAGCTCTGTAACAATCAGATGCTGATTTTATGAAAATCACCACAAGTGAAATTAATACCTTGGGGTAAATAAAAACCTGAACATAGAAATAAAGTTGAAAACCAGTTGCTCATTAAACTCCACATTCTCATCAAAAGTGCACATTCTCATCTGAGCACTTCATATCAAAATATCAGAAACAGAAAAACAGTTAAAATTCTACTACTACTACTACTAATAATAATTTAAAACACCCTGTGGAATGTGGGCACATTCAGAGATTAAAGGTAGAAACCAGCAGAGATATTACAATAGCAAAAATTGACTACACAAGGAAAAAACTTGTGTTCTCGTCTTACTTCAGTCTGCAATGAGGAGCTGATCTCTTCTGCAACCTTTGTGAGCACCAGCCTCTGCTCAGGCATCTAAGGTAGGAAAAATTCCATCTGATTTACTGATGTCCTGAAGAGTAACGTTTTGGTGAAAGTACCTGCTTCTTTAATCAAAAATACGTATTTTTCAAACTAGGAAAACACAGGTATTCTACTTGAAGCACTTCCACCAGTGAATGCATGAAGGTGAAAATTAAAACATGTTAAACAACTTTGGGCAATAAATCAGGAATGAGGGATATTTTCTCTTGAATCAGATAAAGAAGGATTTTTTTTAAAAAGAGTAAAGCAGTCTATTTATTCTCAATTCCTGTCCTCAAATGTGCTAAATAATTCAGTGTCTGACTCTTCCCTTACAGGGCAGGGACACGACTTGTGCATCCCCATGTGAGAGGGAATTTTTGCAAAGCTCTGAAAACTCTGGCTCATTTGAATTGAAAAATTATCTCACCACATCAGGCTCTCTAATGATTGTCACATCATGTAAACACTGTTTATGGAGTTTCTTTAAACAGTTGCTGGAAAACCACCTAGGAAGCACCCAAGCTCTTGTGGTGAACCTGTCGCTGCCCAGGTGGGTTTCACATCTGGCTTTGGGCTCTTGCTGGTGCTCCTGTGGGTGGGTTTGGGTGTGGATCAGCCTTGGAGAACAGACCCCAGCATATTGCACAATATGACACTAATAAATACAGAAAATATCCTGTTTTTCTCTCCAGAAGGGCTCACGTTACTCTTCAAATTCATTTCCCCGGTCTTCCCAGTAAAACCTCATTGCTGCAGCTAAAATCTGATGGTATTTATAGACCAAACTTTGGATTTTAAAACAAGGAGTGTTACAGCCCAGTTCTTTAATAAACCCCACTGATATGGATCCTCCAGTCCCTTGCAGCATTTGGAGAAATGCGTGCTCACAGATCCTATTTCAAGGCAGGGACGCAAAGGCTAATCTCTCTCTCTCCTGTTCTTTTTCCTAGTTGCACAGGGTGAAAAACGTGAGAAAATATGTAATTCCAGAGTGCTGTGGCAGCATTAAACTCCAGCTTCTCACCCCATATATTTCCTTTTTAAACCGCAGTCTTGCAGAGAGTGTTAAGGTGAGCGGTAAATGACTTAATGGCAGCTTAATATTCTGCACATACCCATAACAGACATTTTAGTTCCTTTTAATTGATGTAGCTGCTAGCTTTGTTAAACTCTCCAGGAGAGTAGCTCTCACTGGGAATGAGCCTCCTAGAAAGTATCAGTTTGCAAAAACACAATAGTTTGAGCGATAATTGTGCAGAAAAATACTTCTGGATTTCTTTGCAGTCAAATAAGAGCGTTTTGTTTCACTTTTGTATAACTCAACATCGGGTGCCTAAATTATAGACAAACTTTCCTAACAGCAAAATAAAGAAATATGGGGTAAGTCACTTTTAAGATAAAATGGGGACTCTAAGATTTTAACCAAACAGAACATTTTTATGGCTGTGAACACATAAAAAGAAAATTATGTAGCAGAAGTCCTGCTGTTACTTAAACAGTAGCTTTCAGCACTCATAAAATACGTGGTGTTAAATTATTTTCCACTTATAAATCAGCTGGCTCTGGTCTGTACATTAGCACAAGCTTTAACTGGTTTCTGGCTCCTCACTGGCCTTCACATAACTCCATTTAACCCTGAATGAAATGCTGCTGGCATGGCACTGAGCCCCAGTCATCACAACTAAAAATATATATAACCCCAGAAAGAGCACACAGAAAATGATTGCAATCAGAAAGAAAATTAGAGGGCAATTAAAAAAAAAAAAATTGTGTTATTCCATTGGGCCGACTGGCAACTGCGCCTTCTGTTTGGGGGTGAGGAGGGGATAAAAAAAAGGTAATCTCCTCGAAAATTAACTTTTAGGGGTTTTTTAAGCTTGTAAAAATAGTAGAGGATCTGAAGGTGCGTCTCAGCAGGTTTTGCCTGCCTGTCTAGCACTGAGACTTTTTGCGTGATCAAAGAATACATGACAGCAAATGGATCTATGCTTGTAAATATCAAACGGTTTGATCACACTAAAAGACTTTATTGAAGTTCCCCACTTTTTAATCAAACGAGAAACATCCACCTCCAGTAGCCATAAAAAAAAAAAAAAAGAGAAAAAAAAGCCTGCTATGATATTAGAATTAAAGAAAAGTACTAGATGGGACTTGTGGAGAAGGGGTTTGCTTACCAAAATATGGGACTTCCATTAATGTCATGTTTGTACAGAAAACTACAACCCTTATTATTTTACCACAGAACAGTAGAAAAAGGACTTGATTACACCAATATTAAGTTTGCAATGGCTCACAAGAAATAAGCCATGTTCACACACACAGCCTTTTAAAAGAAAATTGAAAGCATAATAATGAAATGAATACATCACTGACTTGGTTTGTTGTTTTTTTGCTCTTCTGCTTTATGGTGAAATCCACAGCATCAAAATCTACAACTGGCCTGTGGAGAGGTTTTCTATACTATTTCTGTCACTTAGCATGATCATTTACACCACCTCCCCCCCCAAAAAAAGAAGTTAAAATGCCATTCTGAATGAACACACGGAGCTCTGAATAAAAGGAGCCAATAATTTACAGTAGGATGATAAGAGTGTAATATTGCTTTAATATAATGCATTAATGAAAATTGCCATTGCAAGATAGATAAGACCTAATAATATAAGTCTCATTGTGTTCTGTGAGTTGGAGGCTTTAGTAAGTTATATGTTGGTGCTGTGTGGCTGGCGTGAAGCCTGACACAATTTCGAAGACTCACCATTTCCAGTGCCACCGGTGCCTGAATTTATTTTCCCTGGAAAAACCCAAGCAGGCACTTCCCTGCTCTGTCAGGTACTACTGTGCTCCTCTGCCATCTCCTGCCTGCCCAGAGTTAAGGAAAACATGTTTTCATTATTTTTAATTCACTTTAATACATTCCTTTTCATCCCATTTTAAACGTTGGGCGAACTAGATTTTTAAGAAGTCCCTATGGCTTTTTTTTAGTCTTTACTCTTTAATGTACTGACATTTTTAAAGTGGGCAATGGGGCGATACGGGCAATGGCAGATTAATTTCTTGCCCTTATTTTACATCAGCGTAGCTCAGCATCGCTCTGCAGTGTTCCTGCTGCTTTGCAAGCTTTCTATATTTGCAATGATGAGGACTTGCATCTCTGTTTATTAAATGGCAGCTTGTTTATCTGTGCTAATTGCCAGGAAGAAAACTAAACTACTTTCCCCTCTGCGGACCACTATTTATAGTCAGGAAGAGCAGCCCTGCACATATGCAGGGGGGTATTTGTGTGAAGGAGGTTAACGTGCACTTACAGCAATCTCGTCTGCCAGGAGGGAGGCAATTGTTTTCCTGATGTAAGAAGGCTGGGTGAGAACACAGTGTGGGTTTTAAACCCAAAATATATTTCATGGAGCAGGGAGAAAACTTTTGAGCATAACCAAAAAAAAACCCAAACAGAGATTTTTAACAGCATGGACTTTGATACTTTCATATCAATATTTTGCCTGTGCCTTTGGAAAATATTTTTACACTGTTATTGAAGGTGCACAAAACTGCAATTTGTTCTCCACAATGTTTAGAAGCTTCTGTAAGAGGAGCCAAGAAGGAAAGGGGATTTATCCCAGTCTCCTCTTCTCTGAGAAAATCACTCTGGAAAGTGATGATTTTTCTACACTACTCCACAGACTCTTCTGAGGTTTGTTTCTGAAATGCTCAGAAAGTTTTTCTGTGCAAAACCCACTACCAGAAATCCTGCCGTCCATTTTGGAGGAAGTATGTTGTTTTCAAAATAATTTGCCACTCGCTGTGTCTGTTCTGGCACAACCAAAAGTAACCCCATGAAAACAGAGATGACAAATAGGTAATATCTGTAATAAATCAAATTTGTACTGGAAAGTTTATTTTTTGGAGTTTATTTGTCCAAGAAGATTATAGAGAGAACTTTATGTCTTTACAGATGGAGTTCTCCTGTGCTCCAGATTACATGTTTTCAGTAAGTATTACAAATACTTATGTGTTAAAGTATACAAACTTATTTCCACGAACTTCTTTTCCACCCTCTAGTACTTTTCATGGGCCCTGTTTCTTACATCCCAAATAACGCTTACAGTCTTTAAATCTCAAACCCACAAACCAAGATTTACAAGCGTTGATTCGGAGATCGATATTTTCATGCATATTCTAGCACTGAAGGTAGCACACTGAGGAGGGATAACCCAACTTCATTTATAATCTTATTATACTTAGTGCCTCAAGTTATGTGTTTTTTACATTCAGAAATGAAAATAAAACTTGAAAAAATACCCCAAAACACTGAAAATGAGGGGAAGAAACAGACAAATGGAGGAAGATTTTAAATAAGCTATAATTAATTTTTGAAAGCATTTTCTTACTTTGTCAGGATTGAAAAGAGGCCTTACTTATATGGACTTATATATTTTACAGAGAAAGAAAACATTAAATGATTATAAAATACATTTTCCCCAGGACATGATGATGGTGGGCTGGCCAGCCCTTCTAAGGACAGCTCCTGTCTGATTGCAGTGAAGAGTTCACCTAAAAATGAACAGCACATTTCTAAACCTGCCCTCTCATGGTTCCCATTTCAGCTTAGTGGCTGCAATTAGCAATTAAACAGGAGAAACAAATGCCTGTATTTTGTTGCAAGAGGGTTAGTTTCATTTCTGACCTGGAAATGACAGTGCAGACACACAAGGAGCAAAAAGTCATGTAACACCAGGAGGAAAACATACCACGTTAGCTGGGATGCTCAAATCATGCTGTATTAATATGCACAAAAGAATTAAAATAATTAAAAGCCTTTAAGAAAGGAGTTGCTTGTGGTTTTTTTGGTTTGTTTTTTTTTTTTTAAAGCCATGTAGTGTCATTGTTTATTCAACAACAGCCCACTTCTCCTGCAAAGCAGTACGCTGGGTTTGAAAAAAACACCCAACCCCACACGGCTGTAGAGAGAGCACATGTTACATCAGACACAGTACCTGATTTTTCACTGCACAGCTTGTCAGCTAGATAGTCTGCCTCTTGGGCGATAAGTGAGAATATTTCATCTTCATACTCTTCTACGATACTTTCCCACTGTAAGGATGAAAAAAAAAAAAAAAAAAGAGGATACTCGTACTGTGTCTTTTTTTTTCTTTTTTTTTTTCTTTTTTTTTTCTTTTTTTTTTTTTTTTTTTTTTTTTAAAGCTAGAAAGAAGCGGGGCGGCTGCGAGCAGCCCTCGGCTCGCTCCGCTCTCCCTGCCCTGCTCAGCGTGGGGATGAATGGGGGCTGCCTGAGAATTCATGCTACCAAATATTACTTAAACTTCATGCCCAGCCTCACTTGTTTCAAAACCACATTCATGAACTGGGAGTGGGGGGGATACCCCTCCAAAAGGCATTTCACTTAGTTAGGGACACCACCTCCTCCCCCCCCACCCCCCCCCGCCCCTTTCAACACGGACTCATGGAGGAGGCACTCGAAATTTAAATAAAACGAGCCCATTTTGTAGTCTGATATTAGTGGTGACGATGTGCCATAAATGCAGCTCCCGGGCCTTGCAGACGCAGCTCTGATTTCAGCGCAGATAGAACAGTCGACAGCATAGAGCTGCCGAGCTCCCCCTCACCCCAGCATTTCGGGAGCTGCTGGCAATTCATCTCCGTGCCCCAAAATGTATCCCTACACCCTGGGATAGATGGGTGGGTGCAGGTCTAAGGGGGTGCAACCGCCCAACCGTTTGGCACCTTGTAGGAAGTCGGGGTGCTGCATGTTAAGAGGGAATTCCTGTCTCCAAAACACAGCCTTCAACCCACGAACAAGGGGAAGCCCTTTAACGTGGGCAGAGAAAAACCACAGTGGAAGAAAACCTGCGTGCTGGAAGTCGTACACATGCACACACAAAGACACACACACGCACTCAAATAAAGGCCCTTTGCTGTGCTTGACTGAAAAAATCCAAGCAATACCTGCCAGGACACGCAATCACCGTGAGCTGGCAGTGACAGAGGCAGAGCTGTGCCTGTGCTCCTCACTCTCTCACTCGCCTGCTTCTTTCAACTGCTCAGAAGGCCATGGCCAGTACAACCCCCTGGCTTTTCAGGGTCTTTTTTTGTTTGTTTTTGTTCACTTTCCACAACAGTTTAAAAAAAAAAAAAAGGCCCCAAAAGCATTCAAGAAAAATATATAAAATATAATTTTGAAGAAGGCACTGGCATGAAGCCAGGCAGAGTACCTTGGTGTTTTTAGCAGAATTAGCTGAGAAAAACCCATCTCTACGCCACAAGGCCTCAGGAAAAAAAAAATGACATCCTTCCCCTCCTCCCCTAATTTGTCTATAAATATTTGAAACTCCAGTTAGCAATCTGGATTTTAGCCACTCGTACAATTCCCTTATTTCCTGAACATAAATCTGCAGAGAATTTTTTTTTCTGGGAAATGCTAATTTCTATTTAATCACTTAGGAAAAAAAACCACAAGTAAAACGTAGTTTAGAACTGCTGAAGTTTAGGAAATTTGTAACATATAAAGCATCTGGTCTAATCTGTGGGTTACTTCTGCCTTTTGTAAATGCTTTATTCATATTTATGAAGCCCTAAATAGATCCAAATATGTTTCTAAATAATGTTACAAAGCATCTGACAACATGCAATGTTATCACAAAACACTCAGCCAGTTTCTGTGAGGAACAAGTACAGACCATGTTAAAATACGACAAGAATATTAAAACAAGGCACAATCTGCATGAATTTCCTAGTGATGAGAAAGAGTGGGCACACTGACACAGCTGTGGCTGGAAAGTAAAATGTTACTTGTTTGTTCTGCTGGCCTACCCCAAATTTCAAAGGTTGGTAAGCATCAGATTAAATACTGATTTTTTTTTCTATAGGCTGCATAGATTTTTCTCCCCTTGCCTAGGAGTAAATCCATCCCATGTCCTTTTCTGTTCCAACAACTCCGTTATGTTGCTGTCTGACTTAGTTAAAGATACCTCATGGAGGGGAAAAAAAAGATTTTTTTTTTGCTTATTACATCAAAAATCCCACACTTGATACAGATAACGCCTGGTTAGATGGCAGAAAGAGCAAAAAGAGCGTCCCTCTCGCTATGAAGAACCGTCGACACATTACATTACACACATAATTAAAAACGTCAGCTCCAGATAAGGTGGCCCTGGAGAACCTGCGTGGGCCCTTCAGCTCACAGCCCCGCGCCCCCCGCGCCCCTCGCCCTCCACCAAAGCCAGCCTCCCACTTGGAAACCTCCCGGCAGCCCGAAGACACCGCGGCGAAGGGAGACGGACGTTCGGGCCATGAAAGCCCTTGGCGCTCCAGCCACTTGTTTCTCTGGTTGAAGCGGAGTTTGCCAAAGTCCTGGGCTCTCAGTTGTTGCTCTGTCTTTTAGCCGCTGCTCGCCAGCTCAGATGCAGCTGTTTAATACCTCCCAGGGGTTTTGTGCAGAAAATAATAGCTTACAAAACCTAGCTTCTCCCAGGTTCTACTATTTCAGCTTTATTTCCGAACAGCTGGTCCGTGTCTTTGTCCATCCCCTTCCCTCCCGGCCGCGGCGAGAATTCGGCAGGAAACCTCTGGCCGCTACCTACGCCCTGAGAGCCACCGCCGCTGGTGGTGGGGGTCAAAGAGCAACCCTCGCCCTTGGAAACGGGGACAAAAAAAAAACCCCAAACTTCGCGCCCCGTCTAGACAGGTCAAGGTGCAAGATGCTCCTCTCCCTGTTGCGTCTTCCGGAAAGGGGCGTGAACCGGAGCCAAGTGCACAGCAAACACCCGCGCCGCATCCCTGCCCCTTTAGAAGACTTCTTTTTTTTTTTTTTTTCCCTTCTTCTTCTTTTTCTCTCCACCCTCTGCTGATCAAAGTAGGAAGTTTTCATGACAACCATAGTCAAAGGGCCTGCATCGCAAATGAACTCGATTTCGGCGATGTTGATATATCCCGGCTCCATTGTCTCTTTTCAGACACAGTATGAACCCTTCCGGTCTCAATGATTACATTACAGAAGGACTTTCACATGTGGGCTTCATTTGCACAAAGGGGTTGCCTTGCTTCACCACCATCTGGCCACAAATCAGATAAATAAAGGCAGGAGAATTAAAATTAAAGCTTAGAGGGTTTTTTTTCCTCTCTCTCCCCCTTCGTCTTCTTCTTGCACCAGGCCCATTATGAAATCCCTCCCTCCCCCAGTCACATACGGATGGGGAGTCTACTTTTTATGAAAACTGGGAAGAGCAAAAAAAAATGTCTTAGAAAAAAAAGACACAAAAAAAAGTCTGGGAAAAGCAAAAATGTGCCTAGTAGAAAAAAAAAAAAAAAAAAAAGACAGCAGCCTTTTAATCCCAACCTTGTTTGCAGGGCAGCATAACTTTTTTTTACAGTAAAGACAGTCTCTCACAAAACCACATTTTGCTATTAAAATTCCATCACATCCACTGGGATGCAAATATTTTTTTTTCAGGAAAACAGAATGTTTTGCAAACTGGAAAAAAAAAGCTGGTGGAGGCAGAGTTTAGTGGCAGAAGTGGAGTTTGAAATTTGTGCTCCAAACTCTACTGCTTCTTCCTCTTGCTGGGAGAGGGACTGCAGAGGCTCCAGCAGCTCAGGCACAGAACAAGCATTTTTCCCCCCAAAATTCCAAGAAATACGTGGCAATTTCTGAAGGTAAAAAATAAAACCACCTGTGAACGTGGAAGGAAGGTTTTATAGCCCTTACGACAGAAGGTGGGACTCAACCTCACAGACTAATTTCAGCCTTGGCATCCCTTTTACTGAGGTCAGTGTTGCTCTGGGAGGGATTGGGGTTTTTTTTGCAATCTGACTGCCCTAGCAATAAATTGCACTAAATTTCATCCCCTTTCTAAGGTTACATCCAGGACAGTAACTTTAGTTAGTTGATGGGGAAAGGCATTTTTCGTGGCTGTGTTTTTTTCACATAGAGAGATTCAGCATCTGCAGCAGAAGGGTTTTACTATGCAAATTTTGAAAAAAAATTGGATTTCCTATGGCCATACTGCAACCAGTATTCAGGTGTGCAGTCATATCTCCTGCAGCCCTTTCCTGTGGCTTCCTGGCTGGTCAGGAATGTGAGTGTGGCTGAGCCAAAACCCATGGATGCCACAGGGTACCCTGCCCAAACACAGGCTTCTCCCTTCTTCTATCATGTGAACGAAGGACTGAGCTGGCAGAAAATGTATCCATCATCAGAAAGAAATAATGAACCCTCAAAACTCATGTGAAGATCTCCACAAATTTACAGAGAGGGTTTTGCTGTGTGAACTTTCTTTTGGATGCACCAAAAGTAAGTTTTTGTACATGTACTAGCACTTCTGTGATGTGGTTCGGGCTTTTATTTAGTATCATATTTAGATTTGGGCTGTATTCCCTTGCTACAGTAGTGAAAAGTATTTGAGAGATAGCATAGACATAGAGAAGATGAAAAAAAGCACAAGAGATTAACTTGCCAAGAGCTGGATTTACAAATCTTTTTTTGTTTCTGTCTAATAAAATATATATTGGATGTGTAATCTCTGCATAACTTTGTCTTCCCTCATATGTTTGGAGTCAGATTCACAGTTTGAGTAGGTACTATAGTTTATCTGAGCCTGTTTGCTGTAAACCCGTGGATGCAGAAGCTGCCAAGGCTACCTATTAGTTTCTGCTGTCTATTTGTTGGGTCTTACTGAGGGAAGACTGAGGGAAATTTTTGCAGACATAAATACAACTTGAATTTAAGTGAAGTATTTTTTTTTCCTGAGCTGTGCTCTGCCCGGTGTGCAGGGCTCCAAGCAGTTGAGAGTGCTCTTTCTGCAAGTGTTTTAATAGTAAGAGAGGAATAAGTATTTGGACAAGTGGTGGAAAACTAAAGCCTTTCTTTCTATACTGTGAAGATTTTGAATAGTACTTGTCAATAAAGCAACTCCTATTGTAATTGTACCGGAGACATGGGCCTCCACCCCGAAAAAGCTGTCTCAGAGATACTAACCTCATTAAAATATG
The DNA here is from genome assembly GCA_037834095.1 of Argya squamiceps. Lineage (NCBI taxonomy): Eukaryota > Metazoa > Chordata > Aves > Passeriformes > Leiothrichidae > Argya > Argya squamiceps. The sequence continues at coordinate 8,035,788 of JBBMKD010000102.1, forward strand.
AATGAGAAGGCAGCCATCATTGTAATGGGAGAAAAACATGTACTCAGCAACAACCTTTAATTTCTATCTAGTGCAAAAGTATAAATATGATTTTTCATTGCATTTGATGAGGGGATTGATAAACAAACACTTTTTTTGTGTGTATTTTCACATAAGTCACAAAATTTGCTCCTTCCATCCCTGATTTTTCTACTGAGCATTTCAAAATTGGAAGCACCTTCAAATAATTTGAAATCTTTAAAAAGAAAAAAAAAAGTGCTTTGTTTCTTTGGGGCATTTTTTTGAAGGTTGAAGGAAACTTTTGCTTTTGTTTTTGTGGGTTTTTTCTTCTTTTTTTCCAGAATATCTCATCCAATTTCAAAAGAAAACAGGAGAATTCATTACAGACTACTGTGACAACACCTTAATAACAGTCAATTATAGGGTGTTCAAATGCCTGTTCATTACTATGTCTCTGTTAATCTAGTCCTAAATTTCTTGCTTGATAGATACCACAACTGGCCAAGAATACAATTGCATTACAAAGTGCAATGAAAAATATACAAAATGTAACTGCAGGAAGGAAGCAGTTTCAAAATAATCGAACTGTCAATCCAACATTTGTCAAAATAATTAGACATATCTGATAATTTTTTTTATAAAATATGGACAGACTTGGAATGAATAATATGGGAAGGTTTAGGTTTAAATAGGAATTGTTTCAATGACTTGGAAATAAGTCTTTTAAAATGTTTCATGTAGTTTAATCATTATCTTTTCATCCACAAAAGTGTTCAAATCATTTTTGATATTAGTTAAAAGTCAATATTTAGAAGTGAAAATTCAAACCTCCTTTGCTCTAGGCTAAAACAGGAGCAACATGAATGCTGAGCTCCTCTAAAGGCTGATGGGATATATAATTAGCTATTATGTTAATTGAATCCACTGTGAGTTTGTTGTATGAGATTTCTTCATATAATATGCAAATAGCTTCGAAGGTTTAGTTTTATTAGACAATATAATTAGAAATCTTCTAAAGGACTGAATTCTAATGAGGCGTAATAAAGATTTGTAAAATATCTGTTTGCTGGGTGAGCAGACCACCTGGGCTTAATCAATACCAGGAAGTTTGTTGTGTAATGGCACATTTTAAAGAAAGTTTAAGAATTTACCTTTCTAGTCCCATTCATCATAGTTTTATTTTAGGGGAAAGAGAGTTCATTTTGGCAAGGAAGAAGACTAATTCTTGTAATAAGTAAGGAGGTGAAATTCTTGTACTCTGAGGGAGGGGAAGTAACTTAAAAAATAAACTACTCGAATTCTGCTTATTTAAAAGAAAATAAAAATAAATAATAATAAAAAAATCTCTCCCAGCTGTAGCGTCAGTTATGTGTCCAGTTATCTTAGAGATCCTTAAAGTGAAATGTTACATGAGCAAAGTTAGCCATTATTCCTGCCATTAAATGCCTGCTTCAAGCAGATGTACATACTTTAGCTTCTGTAGTGTAACTAATCAGCGTAACTTCACTTTTAGTAAAATAGCCCAACATGTTAATATGTGGAATTAAACACTCTCTTCTAAAGAAAGAAATTCACACCAGGGTATTCCAGAGCCGGTCCTGAATTCCACCTTCACATTCCACTTGCTTTAAGACCACCACCAAAGACAAAGGTTAAATTATTTTAGTTAATGCCAGAATGCCAAAAATGTTTAATCTCTTGTCTAATTCGCCTTGTTCACAGTTTAGACTGTGCCAAGGCTGCACTATTCAGTCTTAATATTAATCGAAAATAATAAAGACAGGATATTTTGCGCTGGTGTAGCATTCAGAGAAGGGCATTTTTTCTCTCCCTATCAACAATAATCAGTGGCAACACATGACAAAAAAAAACAGAAGTATTTTTTATTTTTTGATTTAAGCAGTAGATTTAACCAAACCTAGAGGAAGCACAATCCCAGTAAGTGGCCTGCCAGCCTGCTGGGGAGGAGAGGCAGAAGACAGCACTAACTGCAGTCAGGAGAGGTGTCCATGCAGCCAGGCTGAGGCTACCTAGCAAATGTTTCATTTCTTTGTGCCTTACCCAAATACCTGTAGCCTGTGCTTCACAGAGATGCTCTCTGAAATGCCAAAAATCTGACAAACCCCCACTTAATAAAGGTGATTAATATATTGCTGTGAATATATTATGAACTTATCCTGCTTTGCATAGCATATTATAAAACTGTCATACCTAGGTCTGGGTGGAGGCCTGGATGATACCAATAGATGTCCATTAACACTTTTCTGATCCATGCACATGAAATCTTCAGCAGCAAGTGCTTGTTCCTCTGAATAATGGGAATCTCAGCATGATAGAAAAACATAATACTGTACACATCATTTTCAGCTGAAAGAAAAAAAAAATCACTGAGTTTAATTTTCCAGGTTCTGCCTTAAGCTGTCCCAAAGTTGTTCATGATCTCTCAGAAACTCCCCCCTCTCCCCACCACCATTTGAAGAAACAAATAGTCAGTCAAAACTAACCTTCCTCCCCAAATGTGAACTTTATTCACACTCTGTTTTTTTTCTTCCTTAGATTCAAAGCGTCTGGAGAAGATAGCCTGGAGCAGCCTTCAGAAATCAGGACTGTGCCCTGGAGAATTAGTGTCAGAAGAGGATGTTACCTGTTTACCTTGCCTGCTATCCTCCCCTTATCCCCTAAGGGAACAAAACCAGGCTGATTCTGCCTAATGTTAATTAAATCACTCTGTTAATTAGAAGTAAGGTGCTTTAGCAACAAGAAAACAAAGGGCCCTTTTCGTCCCTTGCTCTGGAGGATGGACTCAAATGCATTTAAATGTTGACTGGATAAACTCAGGAAGCAAAAAGGACTGAGGAGGAACCCAAGTGCTTTGATCATCCTTTCCCACCTCTTCCTCAGGCTCTCCTAATGAAGGGCTGCCTGCAAGGGATGCTGGATACTGCTAGGAAAGACTGGCTGGGCAGAGAACCTGGGAAGAACTCATATGTGTGAAAGAGTACCCAGCAAAGGAAAGAAATTATGAAATAAAATTGAGTTTGATAGTCTCTTGTGCTGGAGAAGGTTTAAGTGTTCAGAGCCAGTGGCCACATCAGGGCTAAGACTCAACAGGCTCAGTTGCAGGCACTGAAAAGCAGCTGCCTGTGCTGTTGAGCTTGGGGCAGCTCTTTGAGGGGACAGCAGGGCAGGTCTGAGGGGTGAAGGGCTGAGGAGGCCAGGCTGGAGATGGACACCCTGTCTTGGATGGAGTGTGCCCTGCCGTGGGCCTCACCCCCGTCAGGAGGCCTCAGTGCTGGACAGTACACTCTGGGGTTTCCCTGAGGGAAACAGGGCTAAGATGAACTGCTGGCCTGCTGGGATTCCCATGGGATACAGATCCGGGCAGAGTAACTGCACCCCTGGAGCCATCCCAGATAAGGGATCACACTCCTCACTGGCCCCAGCTAGGCCTCCTCCTCCCTGGGGGTGACACCTTGGATTTCCTGAACTTCTCTCTCCATCCCTGACAGTAGGTGTGTGAAAAGGGTTGCTACTCTCTTGGTGCTCAAAATAAAACAGTGAGTTCTGCTCACTGCTCTATTAAAGTTGTAATTTTAAAGCAGCAACATGCCTGTCAGGGGACAGACTGTGACTGGAGCACAGGAAATAGCGCTGATAAAGGGAAACCCTGCTGGAAATTTTTAACCAGTCCTACACATGACAGTAGATAAAATTTTCTAATCCGTGGACAATTTCTATGCTTCACAGATTTCCATGCTAAAACCTCTGAGTTTCTCAAACTCCTCCGTCCTCCTCTGCCAGCAGTCTCTGCTCAGAAAGGCAGGTCTTCATCCTCCCCCCATGCTCCCTGGGGAAATCCTCCACGTCCTCCACAACACTAAACTTGCACCAGGAACCTCCATCCACTGCTGCTGCTTGCACGCTCCCAGGCCTAGGAAGGGGTGGTAGGTTTCAGCTACTTGGCTGCAGCCCTCTGAGACCACCTATAGACTTAAGCCTATTAAATTAACCTTAATTCCTTCATTATTCCTCTGCTGGATGGTAAACATCTGGCCATGACTTCACGTTACAGTTAACCTAGGCTCCTGCTTAGGTTTCAGCTGGAATCCCTGGGTTTTGCCCTCACTGTCACAGCAGTGATCGAGTCTGGGACAGGTTTAAGCTGGTACATGTCTCCCCAGCATCAGTAGGCATGTGGATTGATGAATCCTATTCCAGCTTGCCCCAGAGTTGTGCCAAGTGTACAGCACACTGCTGATCCTCTGCCTGTCCTTCATTACCCACACCCATCCTTCCATGAGTGCAAGGGTCTGGAACAACAGGTCTCCATGTAAATGATACTTTTATCTTGGCTTTTCTCTTTGCCTGGGGACTCAGTTAAAGCAGTTCTATTTCCACTTAAAACCACCTCTAACATGACATTAGCAGTGTGAAAGCTACCCAAGCTAGAGCTCTCAATGTTACCTTAAGGGATGGATTTTGTGTTTCCCCTGCCTATTCCATCCTCACTTGCTCCACTGTGTCTGAAGGTACGCACACACCTCTGACCCCTGGACAAGGGACAATTCTCACAGCCCCATTTACCAAGCCCTCCTCTACAACGGGACCTTTTCTGCCCTCAGTGTGCCATGAGCACATCCCCACTTTTACCAGAAAATCACAGAATCACAGGATCAATTAGACTGGAAAGGACCTCAGCAATCATTGAGTCCAACCTATGACTGAAAACCAGCATGTCAACTGACCATGGTTGTGAGTGCCATGTCCAGTCTTTATCCATAAACATCTCCAGGGATGGTGACTTCATCAGCTCCCTGAACAGTACATTCCAGTGTCTAAATGATGAAATATATTCTTGTGGACAGCAGCTTTGGGTGATATTGCCCATCCTTGGTCAACAGCAACAGAATTTTTTTTGCTTTCCTATCTCAGGGCAGAAGGCAATACACCCTTTCTCTGCCTGAGAAAACTCTTCCTAAGTCTGTTAGGCCACCCCAGCCCAGTGACACAAGACTTTTGAGGAGAAAGCCATAAATTAACAGACAGAAAAAAGACTTTGCTAAAGAAAAGAGCCCTGGCTGGGCTGCCATGCCTTCTTATCACATCTCATCACTTATGATTTCTTTATTTCTTTTCTTTCTTTTTTATTTCTTTATAGGACTTTCTGTTGCATGCTGCACTGGCTTTTGAATGTCCAGGAAACAAGAAGTGAGCAGGAGGTTTACTTGCAGGATGCTGCTGAGTCACAAAGTACTACAGAGCCATGGCAAATTGTCCATTTGAGGTGTGTTTGAAAACTTGGCATAGAATCATGTTATTCCCCACCTACAGTCAGTGTTCAAAGCATTGATCCTTTGACTCCAGCAGGACATAAGTGTATATCTATATACACTTAACTATGTGTGTTATATATTAAATATTTGTATCAAGGTTATGGAGAATATCCAAGCACACAGGATCCAAAATGTCCAGAAGAGCCTCTCTCCAATCCTGCAGCATAAAATAAATCTCTGAGTGTGCCTGTCCTGAGAAAGGGCATCCAAGTACAGTTTAAGTCTGCCTGAATGATGGACCAAGAGCAAAGGTGATCCAGGTGAGCTCTGCACACAGAAGAACAATTGGCTGCCCAGGAGATTTATGTATTTTATGCCAGGTTTCCTAAGGTAATGCAGACTCCCAGCCTATGTCTTGTTGGTAGAAATCCTGCTCAAAACTGGGGAGAGCAGAGTGCATCCAGCTCCTGCCTTCTGCTAGAGACAGCTGTAACTCACAAAACTGGGATGCCTGGGACATGGACCAAGAGCACAAAAGTCATGGGTTTCCTCCCCTCTGCCCCAAAGAGCATTGCCAGCATCTCAGCAGCCACGAGAGAACCAGATCCTGCCTCTTCCTTCAGTCTGAACAAAGACAAGGGCATTTAGCATCTGTGAAAGGTATTCTAGGAATGCTGAAGTTTTTGTGGATTTTTACCTTGTCTTTCTCCAAAAAATACCTATTGCAAACATTTAGAGCTTTCCTCCAACACATCTGCCTGCATACCTGCCCAGAGGAAGCGAGCAGAAATTCATAACCTCACCTATGAGCAATCTAAACTGAGCTTCCCTACCCCCCAAAAAACTGACTCTGAGTAACTTAGTGGTGAAAAGAGCCTCAGCTGATAAATAAACATCACTGAGTAATTCTGTGCAGAGTTATCAGCTATCACTTACCAGAGGCACAGGGGATTATCACCCCAGCTGGCAGGAGTGGCCTCCTCCCTGCTGCACTCACAGGTACCAAAGGTCAGCTCCTTCCAGCCACTTGCTGGGACTCCCTGCCTTTCTCCAGGGAGTTAACCCCCATTCTGCAGAAAACTAAGAGCTGACTTTACTTAAACACTGGGAAATGTTTATACAGGTAGGGAAATTATTAGTAAGAACTAGTTTGTGGTTTTATCTTACGGGAATGGCTGTCCCTAAAGCATCCCTTGTGTACAGCTGGTGGGGCAGAACTCAAGTCTGTCTGTTTTTCTGTTCAATGCAAAAAGGTATTTGATAAAATTGGATGTTATTTTAGCCAAAAGAAAATATGGAGAACAGTTGGTTTCTTGAAATAATCCTAATTTTCTGAGTTAAGCCTTTCTAATTTCTAGCTTGGTTTCTATAATATTTCTAGGGATGGTGTATCCAAATATTCCAAGCACATGCATATTTTTATGGGCCATCTGCTCTAAGGATATATTTGATAGTGCCTTAGATGCAGCTGTGTGACTTTTCCAGATCACCTGAAACATTAACGAGTGCTTTTTTTTTACAGTAAAAGTGAATAGAGACCTCTAAACACCAAAGTCATCTGTTTTCAAAGCAAATGACAATTAAGAAGGATGATTGCACATTGAAAAATGTTGTGCAAAAGCCGGCACACCTGCATGCCATGAGCTCAATACCATGAGCATAAATCCATGTTGGACCCCAGGCACCCCCAAACACCCTCCCGTGCCCCATTCCCCATCCTGCAGTGACAGGCTCCACGTGATGTTCAGGAGATGATTATGAGCACATTACCCCACCTAGCACTGCTGAGGAAAGGCTCCCACGCTGAAGGGAGTCACAAATAATTAAATGTTTCAAAACACAATGGATATGACATGCTTTTCAAAATAGCATCTATAGAATCACTTCCACTAGGGCGAGGAGCTCTCGGGAGGAAAAGCCCTTTCACTCACTTCAGTTGATTACCTGTATAAAAGGGCTTAATTTCTCTGGAGCCTTTCCTTTCCAAATCACCTCTTTTCACCAAAGCCACTGCAGCAGGAGTGGCAGGCACTCCTACAGCCCATGAGGTGATGCTTCCCCAGACAGATCTATGAAGACGTGGGTCCTGGCTAGACTTAATTTTTAACATGCAATTAAAAAAAAAAAAAGGGAAAGAATTGGGAAAAATTTGCTATTCTTGGTTTTGTAGCTCACTGACAAAATGCCCCAGCTATTTACCAGAAGGTCTGACCATGATTTAAACCTTCAGGATGTTTCAGCAGTGTCTGGAAGCTTTTTCTTGGAAATCATCTTTTCCATCCCAATTCTGCTAACCTAGACCTTTTGAGAGATGCCCCTCCTTTTTCTGCTCAGTTTGACAAGCAGAAGGTTCCTGAAGGATTTTGATAGCCCCTGAGTGACAGCCAGGCCAGCTCCTGGCCCCCTTCCACACCCATTTGGGAAGAAGGGATTGCCCAGCACCCTTGGCCATAAGTGCCCCATGAGTCACTTCCAGACTAAAATCTTGCATTTCTTTGGTGGGTTCCTGGGTTTGTGTCCTAAACTGGTGATGCCATTTTCAAATGCATTTTGATGGGAGATACTGGATGGTCTGTGGTTTTCAGATTGCCTCATTTCATTCAGTGAAGAAACAATTGTTGGGGAATGCAACTGCAAATGCTCTATAAGAGAATCTCAGTCAGGTGAAAATAATTTCCTTAAAAACTCTCTCACTGTGTTAAAATCAACAAATGCATTAAATACGTCAAGGAAAAAAAAAAAGGTATGCCATTATAAACCTGTGTAAAACAACCAGATATGCAAAATTGTAGGGAAATAGAGTGAAGGACACAAGGAAATGATACCAACTTTTGTCACCTGAGGTGAACTGTGATCAATTTCCCATGATCAATCATTTGAAAAACTGTCCCTCCACCCCTCCCAGCCTATGGCTAAATCAGGATCTGTGTCCCATTGACAGCAATAGTATTCTTCATTTATTCTGATGGAAGCCAGATCAGGTCACTGGATACTTCTGTGTTTATTACCTTAATGTGCTTTTAATTCTTTGGTAGTGTATATTTATATCTGGGTTTCCTGGGGGGTTTATGATATTTTTAAGGATAATTACAACCTGCTAGGAAAATACCCTTAAGTTCTATAAATACATTCTCAACTCTGATCTTCATTTTACACAGATGTTGTCTCTGGGATTTTCTCTCATTTAAAAACATAAAATTTAAAAGGGAGAAAGAGAGTGAGAAAAGGGAGTGAACAAGGGAGTGAGATTAAAAAATACAAGATTTTTGGTAGGCATGCATTGCTGGAGTGTTCATGGATTTGTGGGCTTTCCCAAGGACTTTACGAGACCTAGAATTTTTACCCACTTGAGACAAATGAGGATAAATCACATGCATTTTCTAGAGAAACTTGATGGAGATAAATACAGCCAGTCTGGGCTTTCTTATTGTTGACATTGCATTTCAGAGGGAAGGTCGTGTGTTGGCTGACTGATGAAAAAAGAATGACACTGTCCCAATGTAAGCACGGGCATGAGGCTGCTGCCAATAGAAATGTAACTAGAAGGGAAAAGACACAGGTTTCAATACCTGTGAGTTTGAATTTGGCATTTACTGGGCACTGATTTTTTCCCTGGAAGGTTGTGCCTGTCCAGCTGACCCTGACACCCTCTGATGCAAATCCCCATTTGTGCTGGTGGAACCTTTTTCCTCAACACCTTTGAGCTTTCTCTTGGGGAAATCTCTCTTCAGAAAAACTCAAATCACTGAGCAACTAAACAACTTGAAACTCCAATAGTGAAAGAGAGAAGAACAAAAGAAGAATAATTAAGCATTAAAAATCCTATGTGAAAATGACTTCACTCTCAAGTGGGTATAAAACTAATATACGTGTGGGACATTTGAAGAACACCAAAGGCTCATGAGATACCGCGGTGAAATTTAGACCACAGCTAATTTTATCTTCTCTGATGGAATGGGCTTTCTTTCCTTTTATCCTCTGGTGTCCAAATTTTCTGTGCAAACTCTGATTTCCTCTATTTAAAATATACCTATTTTTATTATTAAAATTGTTTTGATTAGAAACACCTTTGGGCAAAAGCTGATTTCTGCAATGCCTTTGTGCTGGGTCATGGAGAGTTGGCTGCTCCATGACTCAGACTGTTGGCAGTACTCAGGTGCCAGCACTGAGCAGCAGCAGCTTCTTAATGCACCCTTCTTTTTGTATCTCATCCCTTCAGGAGAGGTGGTGTAAACACCACAAAATGGGATTATTGAAGAAAAATCTATTTGCTTTGTAACAAAATAAAAAAAAAAATCCTGTGAAAGTTTCTGTTTAGCTTCCATACAGCAAAACCTTGGAAAGGTCTGGGAGCGATGAAGGATCTGTTTCCTTCTCCAAAATCCTGCACAGCAGCTCTTCATAGAGGAGGTGACATGGTCCAGTCATGGTCTAGGTGGCACCAGGCTCCAGATCCTTGCCCTGCTGCCAAGCAGGTGAGTCACAGAGTCACTTATGGCTCTGTTCCCTCATCAAACTCTCCAGAAACAACCACTCTGCTCCTATGTACATGTCAGGGGCTGAGCTTGGCTTGGATGGAGATTTTATTTCCATTTGGAATGTTTGGAGGTATTTGGGGAAGCAGCCTGCAAGGATGATCTGTGTCTGTATTTCACCAGCATCTTTGAGGTGTTGGACTTTGTCTTCAGCTTCGACTCCTCCCAGGGAGTGCACACCAGTAAAATGGGTGGCTCCCAGGGTGGGAGATTAAAGCCATTCACACCCCAGGGGATATTGGAAGTGACAAGAATATCTAAGAAGAGCTTTAGAAGTAGAGCTTATCCCCCTCACATTGCCAATCTGCCTTTTGCTGAGAGCTGCTTGGGAATGGATTTCCCACTGGATTAATTAATTCTAATTATGACCTTCCATCATCTACCCATAAATTGGCTTGGTGTGGACGTAGGTGAGATTTCAAATACGGGCTACACATTAAATATACATACATATATGTGTACATCTGTATGTGTGTGTACATGCTCCAGCAATTCTCCATCTGGGACTGCATGGTGACTGAGCTGGATGTTGTGTGCACACACCAGCAGAGGATATTCCTGTCTCCATTGAATGGAACCAGGCCAACAGGAAGGTAAAGAGCAGCAGTCTATAAGTGACCTGCACTCGGTGTTGGGGTTTGACCAGATTCCTTTTTTCTTGGCTGTTTTTTCAGCAGACACACCCAGTCACTGCTTTCCTGTCACCCTGAGTTTTCTTGCTTTTCGGTGTTTGCAATTTTGTAGTAGAGATTCTCACACAGCTTCATGTAAACTATGTATTTTTAGAACCTATCTATTTTGTTTACTTATTTCTCCTCTGGGAGGAGAAATATGATTGATAGTGATGTTCACCAACGAGGTCAAGAAGGTGACAACCTGTGTAGCTAATCCTTTGCCTTCTTGTCAAAGTGTATGTAAGATGGAGTCAAAAAATTAAAATAGGAACTTTCCTGCCTGACCTTCTGATGTCTGCCTTGTCATTTGTGTGTCCGAAACTGTGACACTTTCCGCCAACATTCTATGACAGTTTAGACTCTGGGTTAATTTTCACCTCTCAGTGTTTTTCTGTGGTTCCAATATGCTCCAGGATCTCAGCATCATCTCTTGGGATGCAGCAGTGCCTACGAGACTATCCTCAGGGCTGCTGCAAACTCTGCCTAAAGCACCCACAGCCTCCAATTCCACCACACTGCAGAGCAGAAAAGGCATGGGTGTATACAGGACACTGACAAATAAATTAATATCAACAATGCTGTTGGAAATAACACAGTGGTGAGGGCCTGGGGGGTGCCAAGCCAAGAAAATTACTGTAAATCTTCCATCTGCAACTGAGCATAGAATGTGAAATGTTTCTTTGCTTGATGAACCCAACTTCCCAGACTGGACCAAGGGGCTGGGGCTGTACCAGTCTTGCAATTTCCTGCCCTGGGAAGCATCGAGCAGGCAATATCCTCCCTGTAGTGTCAGCAGGGAGCTCAGCCACTGCCACATCCCTTGGTGATGTGTATGGCAACACCAGAATCCAGGCTTGGCCAAGTGCTTTCTTCTTCCCAGGAAAAGTTCTAAAGAAAAGTGCTTTTTTGCTCAAGAAGATTAAAAAAAAAAAAATGGAAAAATTATCCAGATTATCTAAAGGGAGAGGAGGATTAAAGCAATAATTCTCCTTTTCCTGATACTCTGCTGTAAATCTTGTAGCACAACAGTTGCAGTAAGTATCAGCTACTGTTTGTAATCTATAGGTGTGGAGCCATGTGTGTTACAGTCTGGATTAAAGGCAACCAGAGCCCATCTGATCTTGGTTGTCAGTAAATCCTACAGACCTAGACAGGCTCGGAGGAATCTCAGGAATTGAAAAGCTATAGTTACATCTTTGGCCTATAATATTACCAGTGATTCATAGAAAGTTTAATATTGGTGACTTAAAGAAAACTCTTAACTACTTTGAGAACTCTAGTCAAACATAACTATTCTGAAAATGTTCAGAAGGGGTCTGTTTTGAGAGTGTTAAATCTGAATTGAAGGAAATTTCTGAAGAAAATAAGAGCCAGTCCTTTATTAGCTTATTTTTGAGTGAAAAATTAATATTTACAGGATTATATCATTTTGGTGATGCTTATGAAAGCATTTCCCCTTTAACAATTTTTTTTGCAGGATCTGGACAAGTAAAGCTCAAAAAAGCCTTATTAGTTTGTCTAAGTTAAGGAAATAAATGCTTTTCTTTAAACCTCAAATCCAGAACTCCTTCCACAACTCACCTAAACCAAGGGCAAATTTTTCCTTGTTTTTTTTTTTGTTTGTTTGTTTTGGTTTTGGTTTTGGTTTTTTTGGGTTTTTTTTTGTTTTTTTTTTTTTTGGTGTTAAAAAAGGGAAATGTTCTGAGTTTAGGAAAGAGGTACTGGTAGCTTAAAAAACCACAAAACCTCTGTTTTTCCCCCGTCTCTGAGTGCTGGTCGGGTCATCTTTGGGTGCATCCTTTTGGGAAAGCACTGCCCCGAAAGAGTGCCTGCCCTGCAGCCCAGAGGTGTAAAGGCAGAAGTGCAGTCCAGACCTCGGAGTGCCTCAGGGAGCCTTTTATGACTCGGCTGATTCTCTGCATTTCTCTGTACAAAGGCACATCACCATCACACACAACAGAGCAGGGCTTGTTTTCCTCAGTTGCCTTTTTATAAACCAGGAGAGAACGGGACTCAAGACTTCAAGTTCCAGTGTGTGAAACAATTAAATACAGGGGTTATTTTCTGCCCCACCTCATCTTTTTTTTTTCTTATTTTATTTTTTTCTGTTTGTTTGTTTGTTTGTTTTTAAGGAACACTTGCTGTTCATTTTACAGTTCCATGCTGCACCTGGAAGCAAAACTCCTTCCCTTTTTGATTTTCAGAGTCCAGGTATAACAGATGTACTGGACAGTATGGTACTGAACCCTGAGATGCTCTGCTTAAGCACCTCCAAAGCACGTCCTCACTTATTTCACCATCCAGAGCTGGAAACTCAAGGAGCTCCTCATCAGGTCTGGGAGCCCATGGCCAGGGCTGCTCCCCGGGCTGACCCTGCACGGGGACAGAGAAAAGCCTTCATGGATCCCAGCACAATGTGCTGCTATTTCACCCCTTGCTGTCTCTTGCACTCACCAAGTGCCACCCTAGGTGTTTCCTGCTGCTCTTATAAATGCTTTGATGGCTGCACAAGTCATTTTCCCAGTCCTTTATAAAAGAGAAATGCCTTTATTTGATTGCAGAAGCGAGATCTGCCCTGCTGGATATTTTTGTGGCTGAGAGACCAACGCAATCAAATCAGGCAGATGCAGCATAGAGGAAATAAGGACTTGATGCCAGGAAGATGAAATTGCAAATCATATGCCATTTTAGACACAGGAAATGAAAATCCCAAGGAGACTTTGAAGAAATGGAAAGTTGTTTAACATTTTGATATTTCTGTATCAAAATCTCCAGGTTACAGCCAACCCCAGTCTTCAGCAATTTAAGAGGCTTAGCAGCACCATGAGGAAACAGAGATGAAGAGTGCCAGGATCCAAATCCTAGCAGCAACAGGAGGGACAGTGGGTGGTTTACTGGCCAGCAGATGGGTGGTGGACAGTGGTGTACAACCCTCAAATGCAGGCAGGTTACAAGTCAAGCTATTGTATAAAGTATCTTCCTTGCATCTAGTCTTTTAGCTTAAAAACATTAACTCTTGTCCTACCCCAGAGCCCTCTCTTCTTCAGGTTATAAAGCCCAAACTCCTCTGATCATCTTCATGACCCTCCTTTGAACATGCTCCAGCAGGTCTATGTCATTCCTTTGCTGATTAAAGTCATTTGGGAAGCTGCCACAGGGTAGAACATGCAGCTGATGGGACCTCTGTGCATAGGACTTAATTGTCCCAAAGGTGTCACCAATATCTGTCTAGTTTTGGGAAGAAGAAGATGACAGAGAAGAGGGAGGAATTAATCTTTCTTTCCCCACACCACTGGGAAAAGGGGATTCTCTGCACAGAAGCAGAAGTTAGTTTTGGATGTCATGATAATACTATTTGCTGAAATGCCTCCAAAAGCTTGTGAAGACACCAGCACAGTTTAGCCAGAGTTATCACTTCCAGCAACTTGTCGTTTGAGGCACTGAAGTCCAGGCCAGTCTCAGGATATGGAGACAGAGGAGATATGGCTGCACTTGGGCATCCTGACCATGATGGTGGCGTTAAGAAGAGATCAAACAAAGGCCAGGATGTGCCACAGCTTTGTGGATTTCAGAGCTGACTGCAGCCAAGAGCTGCCTTGGCACAGGTGAGTGTGTCCTGCACCGCTGCTGCTTGGGCAGTCCTGGGGCTGCCCAAACCTTGTTTTTGTGATGTTGTTGTGGAAGTAGCTGGAATCAGCTGGACCAAGACAATGCAGAGGCACAGAGAGAGAGATACCTGAATGTCTGCTGGTTTCCCTGCTGGTCTTTTCCATCCTGAGTCATGCAGATTTATCCTGAGTCACACAGGCCCCATGACAACAGAGTCGGTCCTGTGGCTAGCTCGGGCTGAGTAAGACATGAGATGAGTGTGGTGCTGAATTCTTCAAACTAAACTCAAATTAGACCAACATATATGTCAGAGCAGTTATTTGATGACTATTTCACTGTGAAGACCTCACGGAATATCAAAGGGTCTAAGTTTCAATGCCCTGAGGTTAGACAAAAAGGCTCAAAGAAAGACAAAGCAGTAAAGCATCCCTGACAGGGGACTTTGGGGACAGGTAACAAAGAAAAGCAATCTGTATATGGACTCTGTGATAAAGCATCCCAATATTCCTGGACAACATGCCTGTTCAAGAAGTTGAATAGTAATTGTCTGTGAAAAAATAGTATTTTTCTCTAAGGGTGCAGCATTAGAGGGAAAATAAGTGGAAGTGAGACTCATTAAAGAAAAATACAAGAGTGGGCTGTGCTCACTGCCTGCTTATAGCACTGCTGAAGGGTGTTCAGGGAAATGTCAAGAGCAAATTTCCCTTTTTGCTACCATAGCCCTGTTAAGATCTGTTTGTGGAAGACTATAAGCAACAAAACTGATCAGCAAGTAAATGAGAGGTCCTTAATTCCTGCCAAGCCTCCTGGATCATTTCCCTTTAAAGGCTCTGAAATGCGTGGGACTTCTGACAGATAAAAGCAGAATTGGTTCATTTGTTGAATGCAAACTGAAACCCCTCAAAAGCATTGAGTCCCATTAGTTGTGTCCCATTAAAAAAAAGTCCAGTTCAGAAGTGAGGCTTCAGATTTGTGCTGTGAAAGACACAAAGGACAAACTTCAGCTTGACTCTGCAGAGCCAGGCTCTCCATGTCAAGGCTGTGAGAGCATTTTACAGCTCCAGTGAGCAAACAGCTCTGTACTTGGTGACACAGAAAGGTGATGTCTGTCTAGTTTCTTCAACACTTTGATTCAGCCCTTCAGGCGAGTTCAGGCTGGGAAATATGGAAAGCTGGGGAGTGAAAGCTAGCCAGGAGAAACAGAGCAGGCAGAGCAGGGAGCTTACATCAGGAAACACCATGAGCACTGAGACCCAGGCAGTCCACACCCTCTTCAGTTCCCAACCTATAGATATATCTTGGATGTCTTGACAGCAAATGATAGAAATAAGGAAGCCCTATATATAAAGGAACTAAAAGAAAAATCCAAATATATTATGTTACAGGTCTCTTCACACTGACTAGCCAGGGATGTTCAGGATTAATGTTTCTATTATGGCAAAATGTTCTCTCTCTATTCCTTGATCCTGCCTGCAGTATCCCAGTATCCAGTGCATGGCAGAAATGGGGCCATGAAGCAGTTGCTGAGAGGTGGGGTACAACAGTCACTAAGTTGAAGATCTATAGGTAGCAGTCCTTACAAAGAGCTGTGGATTGCACAGGAATTATGAGTTATGGTCTGGAACAACAAATGGAGAACTGCAAGGAGGACTTGCTCTGTGTCTGTGGAACAGGGAATTAATTTTGGGTTCTACCTACCCAGTTTACCTCAGCTTTGGAACAAATAGATTAGTATTGTGCAAAGGAAGTTCTAAAATCTGGAAGGCTAGGGATATAGTCTTACTCACAACCTCATAAAGTAGATATCCTTGCCATGAAGAGATGGGTCTGTCTAGACTGAAAGCAAAATCTTTCCATTGTTGAACTCGCACCTTTGGTTGCATGGACGTTAAATATCTCTGCTTGCTTCAAATTTTTCACTAAAGGACCTAGTAAATGGGGACATTACATAAAATGCAAATATAACTTTTTGTGGAAGGGGAAGAAGATGCTTGCCAGTACAACTTTT
This sequence comes from Argya squamiceps, assembly GCA_037834095.1. Taxonomy (NCBI): domain Eukaryota; kingdom Metazoa; phylum Chordata; class Aves; order Passeriformes; family Leiothrichidae; genus Argya; species Argya squamiceps. Next base: position 8,051,887 of record JBBMKD010000102.1, read on the forward strand.
TTGGAAAGTCTTCCAGCAAAGGATTAGGAACTATGGATGGTATTTCCATAAGCCCTTGTTTTTGGCCTGACTATGACTCCCAGAGAAGCTGATGGCAAATCTGCCATTGTATCCAAGAGGAACAGACTTGAGACAGCACTGAGCAAACTGAAGATCCCAGCCTTTGACTCAGGAGTGTAAATATTTTGCTTTTATGCACAGAGATTAGTAAATTCAGGGAGGTTATTCAAAAGGCACTTTGGTAGCTGCTTCACTGAGCAGCATCCATACACACTGAGCATACTTACCTCCCCCAGTTTTAAAAACTGCTTCTTGTCTTTAAGGGACAAGGACATAAACCACAAAGGCAGCTGCAGTCAGTGTCATAATCTCAGCACAAAGGAGACAAACGGTTTGCAGACACATTATTCCCTTTGCAGCCCTTGGGATGCTCCCCCCTCAGGGAGCTGCAGGGATGGGTGCTAGGAAATACCAACGCTGCTGCTGGCACAGCTGCCTGGTTCTCTGCAAAAGCTGGTGGAGTTGGTCTCTCCTGTTGCTGATGTACTGTTTTTAATGGGAAAAGAGAAGAACTGTAACGGGGAAAAGGTAAATCCCTGTTTCATGTTCAGAGTGAGAAATATTGTTGTGTATTGAGAGAATTTAATCCACTCAGTAGAAAAGTGCCTGTCTGAAAAGGTATCCAATAAAGATGTTCAGATGTGCTTAAATGAGTTGCAGAGTGGATTTTTCTGAGTTGTCTGTCTAACATATGTAGCAAAGACAGGAGATGAGAGCAACACTTCTTACCTTGTAGCTATAGCATGAGCCAGAGCGGTCACAAAAGCTTAGATATCCACAGACAGTGTTACCCATAAAATGCCTCATGCACTCAGTGTTAGAGGAAGAAATGGGATTTCAGGCTGACATTTCAGGCAGCCAGAAGAATATGTTTGTGCTTTCCTGAAGCACTTCATTTGAGCAAATCAGCCCACAGATCCATACCAGATTTCACCTGTACAGTCTGCCTTGGCTAGGAAGCTCCTTTGCCTTATTGCTAAAAGTTGGAATTTGATAATTAGTTGAAGAAAAAAATAAATCTTGGTTTTCTAGGGTTGGTTGGTTTGCTTGGGTGAAGTTTTTGGGTTTTTTGGGTTTTTTTTTGGGGGGAGGAGGGGGAGGAGGGAGTTGGGTTGTTTTTTGGGGTTTTTTTGTTGGTTTTTTGGTTTTTTTTGGTTGGTTGATTTTGTGTGTTGTTTTTGGTTTTGTTTGCTTGTTTTGGGGGTTTTGTTTGTTTGGGCTTTTTGGGTTCTTTTGAGACTTATCAGGATTCTCTATCTGGTCTAAAAAAAAAAGCAATAATGGAACTTGTCAAAGAATTCAGTTCAGACAAATACCCTGACTTGAAATTTGTGTGTCTGGAGACTCTTCCTCTATCTGATGAACAGAAGTAGCCATCAGCTGGCACAATAATGTAAGGTGGAGAACACTGTAGCAAAGTCAGGATGTGAAATTTGAAGGGGGGAATTACAAGAAGCATTTATATCACAGCAGTTTTATTACCTGGAGCTTTTCCCAAACAAGCTTGGTAACCTCGTGGCTAGCAGAATTGACATTCTGAAGAATTGACATTTTACTTAAATATTTTGCTCCTGCTGCAAGATTTGACCCTAGAGTTACATTGAAACTGCCTAGAGTATTAGCTGAAGAGCCACCTTTCATGTCACACACTAGATTAAATCCTGTTCAGTGACTTCTCTGAGTGTCCAAGGCAGCATTAAGAAGTCCATCCGTCTCTACACTTTGGTCTGACAGACACTTTCCTCAATGAGTTTTTACAACAGAAAACTTTTCTGGGAAAAAAAACCCTAAGAAGTCAAAGATTCAGGTAAAGAGTTGAGAGAAATCATCAGAAAACCCATGTGACAAAAAGGGGTGGACAGTAGCAGAGGTTTTCAGTCTTTCCATCTCCTGTACAGTTTTGGAGAGCAATAGAAAAGTGGCAAGGTACTAATTTGAGAAATGATCTGAGATTATTTATTCTCATTCATGTTACACCTTGACAGATCCAGAGAAAGTCTAATACCAGTCCACCAAGTGACTTACATGAAATAGGATAACTCTCTAATTTAATTTGTTTTAATGGAAGTCTCAGCGATATCCACCCTTGTCACAAGTGCACACTGGTGTAGCACCTGAAATGGGAAATATCTCTCCACCTGAAACTGAGAAACTGATCTATCTGAGCTGGCCTGAGCTGGTCTTTTTCCTTTCAGTGTGCTTATGCCTGTCCCATCAGACCTGCTGAAACAAACAGCCCAGGAGAGCCTGTTGCCCTCAGACTGAGTCAGAATCTCCACAAATCATTACTCTGGCTACTGAAGCCTTTATTCATGGATTCATGAAGTCTTATCATTCTGGACATAAATGCTGGATTTTGAACTGGCATTTGAAATGATAACCACAGCTGGCATCAATACCACAGGCACGTGTGTGTCATCACCAAGTGTGATATCCACTCATAGAAGAGGCAAGGAAACCTCTCCCAGTCAGAAAGGGAGAGAGCTGGCAGAGAGCATGAAGAAGAAGAGATGACAGGAATTACTGCTGTGCCCTCATAGGAACAGATCAGAATCTACCATAAGTTTCTGTGAAAACTGGATTCTTTTTCAGTATGGACACTTTTTTTCTATACGGTCATCTCAATCTTCTATCAACTTCCTGCTAAGGTGACAATTCTCATGCAATCCTGTTTGTCTCCACTTCCTTGGCTACATCTGCCTGCATTTACAGTGAGTTCAGGATCCTCTAGAAACAAGTTTCTTGGTGTTTTCTCCACCACTCCCTCCAGTCAAAAACCTTGACTAAAATCTGCAATAACTGTCTGATGCATTCCTCTTCCTTAAAACCAGAGTTAACGTTACCATGACTCAGAAAGAGAAGAATTTGTCAGATCAAACAGCAGTGATCAGACATGGGATAAGGGGGAAAGTCACCCTCCAGATGCAGCATGGAAGAGCCATGTCAGAGGAATGTGAAAACCAGCCTCCTTTGGGAACTGAGTCAGACACAGAGCCCTGCTCTGCTGGTTCCTATCGACACAGCTGGAAATTGGACAGATGAAGGATTGTACTGCCATGACCCAAAGTAGACGAAAAAGGATTTCTGTCACACCCTGGTATTTCCATGCCCTGGCTTAAAAATGCACCAGGAATGACAAAGTGGTTTTACATAACTCCAGAGTAAACTTTCTGGACAATATCCAATGACATTCTTCTGAAAAAAATTACAAGTAGCCATTTCCCTCCAAATTGGAAAAAAAACAACCTTGTCCCAGTGCTTGGGTGTGACTCAGGGCAGAGCTGAGGTGCTGGTACCAAGTGCTGCATCTCACACCACACCCTGCCCTTGGTCTGCTCACTGACAGTCAGGTGGTGCTTTATCCTCTTGCTGTTCAAGGACTCCAGACATTTCCATATGGTCTGAACTCCTGCCAATACTATAACTGGATTTTTTTTTTTTTGGTGTCTGAATAATCCAAGAGTTTGCTCCATGACTTTCTTCCTCTGAAAGAATTCCACCCATGTAATGGCACCAGTACCTGGCCTGTGGTGCCCATGATGGCCAGCAGTCTCCTTTCTTCTTCATTTTGCTGTCACCTTTGTAGTATTTTTTTTTTTTTGCTTCTGGATGGATGTCACCCTTGAGATTTGTCCCCATTAGTCCTCATCAGGAGGAAGAAATTCTTCCCAGAATAGTTCTAGTGGCTACTTGTGTCCTTCATCTCCAAGACACTGAGCTTGTTCTCCCCCTCCAACTCACACTGGCCCTCCTCAAGAAAGGATCTGGAGCATCCCTGAGAGTTAGGGCATGCAGGAAATTAAGAGGAGGGGACAAGGAAGCTGGGATGGGATGGTGGGGTTTGACTCACAAGCAATTTTTCCTTTCTATTTTTCCACCCAGAAAAAGCAAACCCAAGCACTCCAGCCCATGCTGTGCTATGGGATCCAACCCATCATAACCTCCCAGAAGGGGAGCATCAGGATCTGTGGAATCATTGAGCCACAAAATCATAGACTGGTTTGGCTTATAAAGGACCTTAAAAGTCATCCAGTTCCACCCCCAGCCATGGACAGGGACATTTATTTATAAAGATACTTCCTTTCATCTTGCCTGACAGCACCATTTTCCTGTGAAACCTGGAGAGGAGCCAGCCTCATGCACACTTTGGTAAGACAAGCTCAGAGAATCACCTCAAAATCAAAGTGCTGCTCAAAATGAAAGGCACGTGCCTTGTTTTTGATAAAACCTTGAGTTCAGATATTTGTGCCACATCAAAATTTTGTAGATGGAAATCCTGGCCAAGCCACCTCCCAGCCACCTCTGCAGGGTTTGTATAATGGCCACAGGATTTGCTCCAGGCTTTGGCAGTGATTTACTTGGGGGATCATGCAGGTAAACAGAGTGAAAGTGTTTTTCTTTTACTGTAGGGATGCTGCAGAGGACAGGGGCACCTGCTCCTGCCTCCAGACTCTCTGGAGGCTACTGCAGCCACTGGCTCTTGGCACAGCAAAGGCACTGCAGTGTTACTGTTGTTTTAGAGAAATAATGGCTACAGATTGTGTTGCTCAGTTTGTAAATAAAACCAGAGTTTGGCCACTCTGAGATGGAGCTGCAGATGTGCCTAAATTCCCTATAACTCTTGACTATGAAAGGTTTCAAAGTCATGTTGCCTTCAGCCTGCTGAAAGAGCCAAGGGAAAAGGCATCCCTGAGCAAAATTCTTTCCCTGAAATATGTTTATCCTTGCTCTCACCTGATCAGAGCATCTCCCTTCCTGATGCTGCTGTCACCAGCACCTGTGCATGTACAGATGATGCTACTGGAACGTGTATGGGGCTGACTTCACATCACTGAGCAAGTGTGTGTGCAACCAAGGGTGGGGAGTGGGAGTGAGTCAGCCTGGACAGGGCTTTCCCCCCCAGCCTGGCCTGGGTGCCCAACAAGGTTTTTATTCTCAGTGCTTCCTGATATGATAGACCTCTTCTGGCTCCCTCTTTTTTAACCTCCTCTGACATTTAGGGCTGGTCTATACTGGGGATTTAATTCAAATTGTTTGAGGATGTGAATTTAGAGAGGAATAATTATTCTTGATTAACTCCCCATGTGGACAGTCTTGTTCCAAAATAAAAGTGCTTTATTTCAGATGGGTTTCATTGACTCCAAGAAAATCACTAGGTTTTCTCTAAGATAAAGAATAGATACAAAATGAAGAATACTTTTCCCCCCTCTATTTCTCGAAAAATGCTAGGACTTTTGAATGTTATGCGAGTTTTAACTGAAAATTGCTGTATGTTATTATGTATAATTTGCACCTCTGATAAACTGCACGCTGCTAAAATTATTGTTCCATGAAAATAATTACACAGCAGCCAACATAATTAGACAAGCAGCGCAGAATCAGAGGCAGAAATGTAGGGCGATACTGTGACTGGGAGAGCTGTTTATAGGGAGGTTGCTCTGAGGTGTATTTTATTCTGTCCACACATTCACACAGAGACTGATTTGCTGAAATCAAAACTGATTACTGAATGTAACAAGCCTCACAAAAAATTGAACAAAAAAGGGTTCTCGGCTTTAGGATGAATTTTCTGTTTAAAAAAAAAAGGCAAGACAGAAGATGGATCCCAGAAAAATCAATATTTTCTGGGGAAAATCAGAAATTGGGGTACCAAAAAGTGGTATCCAGAAGGGACAGCTGGTGTCAGGCAGGATTCTGGCTGTCAAGTCACACATGGGCTCAGGCACTGATCTTGTACCACCCATATCATTGAACTTATCTCAAATATGACTATTTAAGAATATTTTATGGGGAGAGTGCAGGATGCAGTGAGCAATTTAGGGTGAAAAATGTTTAGCATGAATCCAGACTCAACCCACGTCATATCTTTGTTTGCAGGGCAGGGAATTGGTTCCTGCTGTTTTGGGTGCCAGGACAGACCTGCCCATATAATCTCCCCTTCCTAAATATTGCTCTGTCTCGGAGCAATCCAGCCTTGCACAGAAATGTTCTCCTGGAACTAAAGTTTGCCTTTATGAAATTGTCATCAGAGATTCTTTATGTGATTGTTCCAAAAACCTGTTGTCATCAGCAAATCAACATTTTCTGCACTAAAACCAGGAAAAAAAACCCAACCTACCTAAAGCAACAAAAACTCTTGTGTGAATCAGTAGATGGGAAATCTTATTCTGGGGCTTCCCAGACAGTAGGAGCCACCACTATTGGCCAGTGGAAAACACAAAACACAGGCTTTTCTCAGCTTCCTTTTTTCCACCCAGGAACATTTTGCAGTGAAGCAGTGAGAGCCAGCAGCCCCTGGATCCCAGCCCCGATTTCAGAACACAGAGGAACATGCTGGGATCAGGGCAGTACAGAGCTTTACAGGATGGCTCATGTGCATAAAAATAGGCAGAGTTCTGCAGAAACAGAGCCTAGAATTGAGACTTCTATAATCACACCATGAGAAGTGGGGATCTTAATGCTCCCAGAAAAGTGTTTTTCTGACATTACTTTCAATATTGGTTTTCACTGCCCCTTCTCCTTTGCAAAGATGGAAGAGCAATGAATAGACAGGAGGTGATCATGTCACTCTTTTAAAACATACTGTACATGTTACACATTAAACAGGTCAGCTGTGAAAAGAAAACCTATTTCCATATTCATCCATTCTTTATGTTCACTTTGATGTACAATTTGAACCCCTACTCACACTACTCACACATTAAGCCAAATCTTTCCTTTCTTCTTGAAGAATATCCTAATAAAATGCATTATTTTAATTTCCCAGTCCATCAACCAAAACAGATCATGGCCAGGTGTGTTTAACTGCCCATCTCCCCATCCTGGTCACCTTTGCCAGGTCCAGAATGAGCAGGAGCAATTGTTCTACTTCTGTGGCCCACACACCCCAGCTTGTGGTGGGAGGGAAGGCAGTGGGTGCAGAGACCTCGCTGTGGGGTGGAAATTGGATGTGCCAGATGCAAACATCTGAACTCAGGAGCTCAGGAAAAATCTTCAGTGCCATGCTTTAGCTACAGTCCTAGCAACTTCAGGGACTTTCAGTAGAGCTTGGGCTTTCTGGGGCCTGAGCTATCCTGAAAACAGGACTTCAGGATGCTTTTGTAAATTTTAGTCAAGGTGAATTTATACTGAAGTCTAAATCCACAGTTAATTACAATGAAGAATAAATGTTTCTGCAGAGATTAAGGATGAGCTTTTGAAGGAGGCCTCTGAATTTTAAGTAATCAATTCTCTTTGAAAGTCACTGGATTTGGGCTTCTAACTCCCTTGCTCACTTTTGAAGATCCAAAGCAAGGCTTAAAATTCATTCTGTTAACAAGCTAGCCAATATTTCTTTCCTGGGAAAGCAGTCTTCTGTTATCCTAAAATTAAGACAACAGAGGCCTACATTTTTTGTTTTATTCTCCAAGGCTAACAATGAAACAATATAGAAATTGTGAAAAATAAACTCCAGCAATTTAGATATTTAGTTTTCAAATCAGTTGACAGGCACAGCAAGGAAATGGTTTTGCCTCTGAAGAAATAAATGTAATTAAATACTGTTTAAATAATGTTTAAGTGATGTGATGAAAGATGGGTTCACGAACCCTCTGTTATGTTAACAATTAGCAGTGCAGGACATGGATTTTGTTTAAGAAATGTGTACTGCTAATACTGGGGTCAACATATGAATAAACAAGAATGGCACTATGTACCAGAGTCAGGCTCTGTTAATATCTGCTTGGTTATCTGTATTGCTTTATTTATCATACCAAGATCTGCTGCAGTCAGGCCCCGTGTGTCCCTGTGTCCACAGGCAGGTATGGGCAGCCATCCACACTCTTGCCCACATAGGGATATCATGGAGTTGGAACTGGCTGGTCTTCAAGGTCCCTTCAAACCCAAATCATTCTGTGATTTGTGCTCTGGAGTGACTTTTTGCTCAGAGTGAGTACTGAAGTCTGGCCTGTGCTGTTTGAGCCAGACAAGTCCATGGGTTGGGGCATTGACCTGGGACTACCCCAGAAGCTTGTTGTGCTACAGACCAACCATGCAATGCCAGCCAAGCCACTGTGCTCTCCTCTCACATTCTCTTGTAAGTTGTTCATCTGGTTTACCATGAGCTGGTCTCCTGCTGCTGGCCACAAGGGTACCCTGAGCATGGAGTTCTCACTGGCAGGAAGGATAAACTCCTTGGAGTTGGACCTCAGAAGACTCAGATGCCTTGGACAGCTTCTGATCCTCTCACTTCCAGCTGCCTTGGAAAGCTGCTGCCTCTTTCCAGACATATCCTTAGACAGGTAGATCCTCAGTCCTCCTCAGTAACAGCTTGAGAATTGACATAATTGCTAAAGACAGGCCTGAGAATCATGAGAAGGCTCTGCCGTTTACAAAGAACCAGCTTCCATCCTCTTATGCCTTATATACTCTCTTAAGCCTTTGAGCCTACAGTTGGGAATGATGGAAAGATTTATTATCTGAGTCAACAACAATCCTCTGGAATATTTGCTAAATGACCTAGCTCACTAAACATTTCCAGGGGTTTTTCTATTTATGTGTATGGAGGATGATCTGTAATTTCCATGCTGCAAAACACATAGAGTAAGCTAAGCTTTGCTCCTGGAAGTTGGCAGTGTGACAGCTTGGCCCAGGAAAAGGCTGATGACCCTCAGTTGCCACCATGGGCAGTGGAAGTTGAAGATACCCAGAAACCACAGGAAGCCCATGGATGGCAATGGGCACTCTTTGGACCTCAGTGCAATGCCTGATTAGATAACAGTCTGTCTCTGGGTAGAGCATACACTCTCTCTTTCATTCTTTCTTTTTCTTACTCTGTCTCGATAATGCATGTAGCTCTGATTTATTTTTTATCAAGATTAACAATGGAACAATACCACTTCAAATATTAAAAAGGCAAAGAAATGTAGGTACTGAAAAGGAAGGAAAATACCTCAATTTCAAGCCTAAAGATTACTTTGGGTCCCAGAGGAAGCAGAAGCAATTTAGTGGCTGATACCCTTAGCAAGAAAAAAGGTTGTAAGATTAAGACCAACTGCTGTTTGGATAAGTGGTTGGTAATTGCACATATCAGCAATTATGTGCTGTCATATCATTTTTCTGCTACCTTACTCCTCTCTTGTGTCCCGTCAGGGTTTACTTGGAATGACCCTACATCTATGGTCCTCTTTGGATTCACCTTCTTAATGTCATACCACAGTGCCTAGCAAGTTCAGAGAAAAAAGAAGTCATTATTACAGGAGGTGCCTGGTGGAGGTGCTCCTCTTCACAGATGTAGCTAGAGGCTACTGCTGTAATAACCAGGCTTCCAGGGAGAGAAAGAAAGAAAGGCCTCCTGAACCTGCAAAAACCCTCTTTGTCCTCCATCCTCGCAGTGGGAGAAGGGGGTGTGTGAGGGGAGAGTTTGAGTGGGGAGGGGTTTGGGTGGGGTGGGTGAGGGTTGTGTGTGTCCATGGCTCAGGTGACATCCCACCCCAGAGGGTGCAGCTCGGCTCCAGGTGACACTGGCGGGGCTCAGGGGAGCTGGGTACTCTGAGTTTTGTCTTGTCAGGGCAGTACAGGTTATATTGAATCATCTTCAAATGAAAAGGGGGAGCTTCTGTTCAGTACATGTAGGCTGCTTATAACTGCTCCCCCATCTGGGGATGTTTTGTGGGGGTAACAGAGGCTGGCCCTTGAGCTGAGCTCTGGGGCTCACTTCTTGGCTTGCCAGAGGCTTTGCACCACTCAGAAAAGCAAATACCATCAGAAACACCTTTTTCCTCACACAAGTAACTGATTCCCCAGTAAAGTGTCAAAAGATAACAAAGTCTGTTCCAGCTAAACTCATCTGTTCATTGCCTGAGGGAAGCCTCCAGCTTATATGGCACCGGGTGCTCCCATGGAGCAGAAAATATTTAGCTCACTAATCAGACTCAGGCAGGAGGTGTAAGTGTGGCTGCCTGCAGTGTGCCTACAGTGGGTCTGGAGAGGACAGGCACTAGCTGTCTTTCCAGTGTCCCACACTCACCCACAGCGATGCCTCTGAGGTCAGTGGCTTTACAGAGATGTAAAGGAGAGCAGGGTTTTACATGGGGATCCCACCACACAAGCAGAGCAAGCCCTGTCTCTGCAAGGGCCACCAGGGTGGGAAGGCCTGGGAGGGACCAGCAAACCCTGGTGTGGCTGTGGGAGATGCCAAACCACTGCCAAATGCAGGGGTCTCAGCAGGGATAGTGAGGTGCTACCTCACAGCTCATGGAAGAGCTAATACCCTTTGAAAACAGATAAAAGATTCATCAGCACAGATGAAGATATGAGGGCTTGGGCTTAGACAGCCTGTAGTTCCTGCCAAAAAACTGTGTGGAAGGTAGAAATGAATCTAAAAGGTTGAGTGGGGGCCAGCAAGTCAATAACTGAATAATCCCACCCAGATAGGAAGCCAGAGCATAAACAAGAGTCTCCACGTACTGACAAGTTAGCACTGGTTGCACTCTGGAAAGGATCCTAAAATAACAGAGATTCCTGTAGACAGAATAAACACATCTCTCAGTTGTCATCCTGAGCAGAGGGTAATTGCCTAGATGTCTGATTGACTCGCTGCTAGAACTAAATATGTACTTCTCTGACATGCTGTCACCTCCTTCACCGTATGCCTGAGATTTTTCAGTAAAGCACATCAGGAATCAAAGCAAATGTCCACAAGGAAAGATGCATCTCGACCTTGAACTTTAATCACTGGCAAAGGGCTGAAAATGTATTTAAAGAGAAGTGCAGTTACTGCATTCCTGAGAGTGACATTTAATCTGAAAATTCCCTGGGGGCTTGTGCACGTATGACCCAACCCCCCAGCAGAGGAACTTGGAGTTGCAGCCCCTGTCTGAGGGCTGGGAGCTGGCACGTGGCTTCCTGAGCTCCCCAGGCACCCCACAGCAGGGCACTCAGCCCCCCCTCTCATCCCCATTCCTTTCCAGGGGTTTCCTTCTGGGTTTCTTTCAGCATGCCTCTTCCCAGTTTGCACCCCTGGAAGAGACAGAGGATCAGGGTTCCTCAATTAATTCTCCTTCTAGTTTTAGCTGCTCTTTTACCCTGAACAAGAGTGCTTGATATCTTCTCAAAACCACTACAAGACTCTTGGTTAGTGATTCCTATCCAGTGCTAAGCAGTCCTGTCCACCCTGCCCATGCTTTGCTGCCTTCCCATCTCAAAGCCAGTCTCTGTTTCAGCTCTGTTAAATTTTTATTTACAGAAATGTAAGAGAACCTACTCAAAAGCCTTAACATTGGAATATTAATATGAATATTCATTAAGCCCTGGAAGTTGCAGGAGGCTGGACAGCTGTCAGCACAATACTGATTTTCAGAAGTAAAGTGACCTGGCCGAATCCTAGGCTGGGCCAGCTCATAGGAAGGATGGTGTGCTGGTTTAGAATTCAATTCATAATAGATATAAAAAGACTATACTAAATGCAATGCAGTGTGAATTCATGAAGGTTGTTGATTTGGTATTACACTTTAACGTGTATGAGACTTGCATTTTACTTCATAGTATTTGACAGGTTTGGTACTGAATTCAACCAAAATTAACCTGGCATAACATATGTGAAAGGAAAATATTTTAAAAACATGCCTTTAATGGTAACTACAAAAGAAAATCATCAGTAATTGAAGGTAATTTTGAAAGAATCCGGGTTTTAAGTCCTTGGTCTTTCATATTTTGCATCTGGAGAAAAAAAAATCAGATCATCAGAAGGCACAGACATTTGATGTGTGATGGGATGGAGCCCTGAGCAACCCCATCTAGTGGGTGGCATCCCTGCCCATGGCAGGAGAGTTGGAACCAGATCAGCTTTAAGGTCCCTTCCAACCAAAAACGTTCTGTGATTCTATGATTAACAGCAAAAGGATAACCATGGTTATGGGGTAACCTGCATCACTCATCATCTGCACTTGGGCAGCTGGTGTGGCTGGACATGAAATAACTCCTCACTAAATGAGGAGTGCTGGCAGAACTTCCATGCAGGCTGCACTGGAACCTGGGAAAATGGCCAGGGTGTAACCTGGGGAAATCCGGGAGTGGCAGGGAAGGAGGAGGTCACAGCACCTCCCACTGAGGGTCTGCTACAGTCCCTGCTGTGAAACTGCCTCCAGGAGAGCAGCCCAGCCCTACCACCAGGTGATGGAGCAGGAGAGGCTCTGAGAAGCTCTGCAAAGGAATCGTGGCATGGGGTGGGTGGAAGGGCAGGTTCTCTTTTCTCCCCCCATGAAAGGGACACAGGAAGCATAGGAGGGCTCAGGCACATGGTGAGGCAGTGGACACCATGCACCTCAAACCCAAGTTGGTGGCCCAAGAACAAGGTTATTTTCCCTATCTCTCTGCATTTGAGAATTCACTCTGGAGGGAACTGAATCCCAGGTCAGAGTGAGGTTATGAGGATGCTTTACAAACCTGGCCCCTCCCCTCACCTCCAGCCTGTGCAGGAAAGTAGCATTTTCTAACAGAAATTTTGACAGAGCCATCACCTTGTGAACACTGCAAATATATATATATATATATATAAAGCAACTTGTCTAATACAGGTTCAAGATAAAAGTTTGACATGTCAGAAAATTTTATCTGAGTAAAAACAGGCATTCATGTACAAGAGGATAACTTGAAACTATCTACCCATCTATTAAACTCCAAGCTTTAGGTAGATAGAGAAATCAAGCAGAAGCTAAAGCAGGCAGACACATGTAAAATGATTTCTGAAGGCAGAACAGAACATCCCTACAAGTACTGCTGAACTGAGTTTGGGGGGGGAAAGTGGCAATTACCCAGCCCATGCCTCCTGCCCTCACATGCATGACCCCAGGAGTGAAGTGATCCACTCAGCTGAGAGAGGCAAATGTGCCTGGGATGGCAGGATGGCACACATCTCCACTGCAGCTCTTCTTCTGCCCTTAAAGACCTACTTATCCTTCTCTTTTAATTTAGGAATAATACAACAACCCGGGGGAACTGGGTTAGGAAGGCATGCAGAACAGGCAGGAAGAGTCCAGCCCAAGCAGAAGACAAGGTGCTCAGTTGGTGCTCCCTTGGTCTGATTTCATATCACTGGTGACAGGAAATGAGCCCAAAACCAATATAAATGAGTCCTAGCATGGGCCTACCTTACAGCAAATTCCCTTTTCCTCCAAAATGGTATTTGTCATGAGGAACCTTCTCTCACAGAGACTGCCAGGCCAGAAGGCTTTCTCCATTCATTTACATATTAAAACTCAATAAATGATGAAGGAGAAGCAATTATTGGAGAAAGCAATAGTAGTTCTCTTAGTTAAGTTCATTAATTTTCTTTTTTCTCAGTAAAATCTATGCTCAACAGTAACTTGATTATTTGTATCCAGCACATTAACCTAAAGTGATTAAACATAGTCAAAAAGAATGAAAAAATGCAATGTGAAAGAAATATGTGGTACTTCATAAGCAGGGAGCCCCATCATTTCAGCTGGGCTGTGTCTGTCACTCTTTTAGAGAAGAGATTTGTGCACAGAGCCAAGCGCTGAGCAGCACCTTGAGGCAGTGCTCAAGAGCAGGGTGCTGCTCCCTTGCCCTGGGCAGAGCTCAGCTCTGTCCCAGCAGCAAAGCTGGCTGTTGCAACTTCATCTTCAGGATTGCCAAGGGGATGATGGGTGCTCTTTTTCACCCAGATCCATGTGCTCAGAAGATGGATCCTAAAGATATTTTAAACTTTCATTTTCCCTTCAAGTGCCATTTGGATTGTTTTTCCCCCTCCCACATTGCTTCACATTAGCTATATTCAACTACAGGGAGTATCAGAAAATATTACCTCAGCTTGAGAATAGGTTTGCTCTCAAGTGACACCTTCCAATACTTCTGATTTATACCCTTTTCCTGCATTGATCTGTTGGGAGATTTCGTCAGCTATATCTGACATAAACACTGTATTATTCTGTATTGCATTATACCCTAGAAATCCACTCAAATCCCTTTGCTCCTCAAATTAAAGCAATATGCATTACAGTGTCCTGATTTCCTTCTATTCTTGCATTTGCATTTTTGTATCATGCTCTAGATTACTCATGTATATTTTGGCATAAGCATCTCCCTGCTCATTTAAGAATATTGCCTTTAATCTTCATTATACCTTGAAGCACACAAAACCCTGGCCCCAAAGGACACATGGAGACTTTTCATTCCCACAGTGGCTGAATTTCTGTGGAAGTTACTTAAAGCAAATGTGGTGTTGTTCAGGAGCCCAAGACTTGTTCCAGGGCAAGCCCATGGACACCCACAGTGTCCCTCTGGTGTCACTGCTCCCCACAGCACGGGAGGCTTGTCTGCCACACTGCAGATCACCATGGCTTTGGGAAGGGACTTCTCCTCCCACAGTGGTGCAGACTGCAACTCTGCAGCCAAGAGGTTTTAGTTGTGTGGCTGTGCTAGGCTGCATGAACTCCTCAGTGGTTTAACCATGCAGTTCACTTGCCTGCAGGCAGCTGTTTGGTGGCAGAAATGGAGTAGCAGCTGTAGGTTGTACTTTTGCTGCAAGAGATTGGGTGTGTTCACTGCATCATTCTTATTCCCTTTAAGTACCTTTGGACCATCAGAATAATCTATTACTGTATGTCTTACAAAACATAATTCTACCAGAGAACAGCTAATGATATATCACATATTCTGGTAGGATTTTTTGGTGGGTCTGCCTTACTTCCCAGATTTGTTCTGTGGTAGAATTCCATGTAGGTCCAATGTTTGCCCCAGTCAGATACTAATGGCTATACTGGAAATGTATTCAGTCAGAGCCCTGAGTTCAGTGAAGCTAAATGACTTATATGAAAGATCAAGAAATTCCTTGAAAGAGGAGCTTCTGATTTTTCTGAGCTAGGATATAGGCATGCTGGTTCAGAATTGTTCTGTTTGATAACCAGTCTAAATAATCAGACATACTTTTTATTCTAGACTTTCCTGAGCTGTAACATCCCCCAGAATGTGGACTGAAGCAAAGTTGGTAGAAAAAGATGCCTAAAAGTTAGAGACAAGTAATTCTTTCCATAGGTGAGAAGGAAGACCCAGGTTTCACTCCAGGTAATACTGAAACCATCACATTCAAAGCAACTCTATTGTTGTCTTCTCTTATTTTCAAACATCCAAGATATCCAAGATTTGGTTTAAAGATCTAAGCACAACAGACTGCAGGCAATCAGAGGTGCACAGAGACAATGGGTGGAGTCTCAAGAATTATTTGAAAGCTGCAGCCCTTTACCAAGAGCATTCATTTACCTTTATCAAGAAACCCACAGTGCCAAGGAAGATCCATGTGCAAGCCATGACCCATCTCAGTGAGCATTGACATATGGGTCCAGTGTAAAAAAAAAAATGGAATATTGACCATTATACTTGGAAAGGAGGAGCCTTCATATAAGGCAAAGCAGAAGTTAAAGATCGTTTGACAAGAAAAGCACTGTCACCTAGATTCAGAGGGGAAATGTGTCTGTACCTTTCACATCAGCACAGGAAACTTCCTCCTCCATTTGTGTTTGGACAATGCCATCATGCAGAGCCACTGATCAGTCCAGCATTGCTCCAGTAATGCAAAACATTCCTTGGAGGACAGTCCAACATCATGTCTGTGAGGACAGCATGTCCTGAAATTTGCCACAAAATGCCCTTCCCTGGCCTGTTCACATCCAAGGGCAAAAGATACTATTATTGCTGAAAATTAATAAAATTGTATGTCCAAGCAGAAGAGACCAACCTCTGCTAATGTCCACAGGGTAAGGAACAAAAAGGACAGACAAATAGAAGAGGGCAACAAAAACAGTTACCTTGTGCCAACAAGAGCAAGTAAAATACCATTGCACATTCATTAAGATTTGTTCAACAGTTCAGAAAATTCCCTCCAGTAATATAATGGGTGATAATTCAATTTATTTATGTTTTTAAGGCATGAAGACCAGCTTTAATTTCCCTCAACTGTGCCTCTATTATTATTAATCTACTTATCTTCTAAAAAGATCGTCTAAACTACACTTCAATAGGGAATGTGATCTTTGGCCATGTAGGGCTTTGCAATTATCCAGTTCTGAATGAACTTGTTGTTGAAACATTTTTTAAGTCTAATGAAAACATTAGATCAATTCCTCGCAGTGATAGCTGTCATTAAATCAATAGTGTGTGTAAGTCCATTATACTGATATTTGACACAAACTGCCGAAGGTCTGCTAACAATGAAACCATACTGAAGTGTGTCCTCTGCTAGGCATATTTTGTATGAGATAAAAATCTGTTAAGTCTACAGTGACTGAAACTTTTCTACTTTAACTAAAATAAACAGAGATGTGAAACATTGCTGTAACTCACACTAGGACCACCATGATCACACAGGTTTTGGAGCTGGTCCTTTTATCACACCTCTATCACAGCTGTGCTCTCAAATCAGTCAGAAAAGCTTTTTATGATTGTTTATCTGTGTGGCTTACAAAGAACAAGCAGAGCTTTCACAATAAAGCTCTGATGGAGGACTTGATTGTGCCCCCTCCAAAAGCAACAGCACTGTCACCAACTTCACTGAAAGCTGGATTGCTCCTCAAATCCCTGGGAAATGGACTTGAGGAGGAGTCTTCTGGCTGAGGATCTTCCCAAGGAGGAACAGCATCTTTGCATCACAGTGCAGCAGCTTGCAGGGGCAAGAAGCACAGCCACACCCATTCCTCCACGGAAAGGAGCAGTTTCATTGTATATGCCATTATATTGCAAATGGGAAAACTGAAGGACCTCCGGCTCTGTAGTTTAAAAATATTTTCCAGTGCCCTGCAAATTCAATTTCCCCACTCTTACCACATGTGCTTCAGCAAGAGCCTCAATGAAATCCTGTGAGACTGTGATGTCTGATGTAATATATTATGGGACTTTTACCATGAGAGAAATATAAAACTTGAGAAAATGGATAGCTGATGGAAATGAAGACTGCTCAGCCTGCCATTTCTTGAGATTTATAGACCTAAAATTTTTTTCAGTAGTGGTAACATTTGCTCACAGGCAAGGGAGCTGTGAGCACACAAGTGTAATGGGAAATAAGAGTCAATGGCAGACACTGAGAACTTTCTGACTCAAAAGATCACTTTAAACTAAAAATCCAAACTAATTATTTTGAATATGTTAAAGATTTACTGTGAAGTGAGCAGAGGGCCACTTAATTTTTGGAAATTTGGTAATTAGAAAATGTATTTTTTCACAAACAAATGCAATAACTGATAGGGGAAAAAACCCAAAACAATCCCATCTTTTATTTGCCGCAGACAATCCCAACCAGTATCGAAGTGGAGCGAGCCCCAAGCAGAGACGGGTCCTGCCCTGCCCTGTGCGATGGCTCCCACTAATGGCAGCAGGGGAAAGCTCGGGCTCTCCCAACAGAGCAGAGACAAAAAACCCTCTGCAAATCCTTCCCTAACCCATTTTTGGTGTTTGGTTTTAAATGTCTAAAAGTACGGTTATCAACTAGATTTTCATGTATTTTTTTCTCTTGTCAGAATATGAGCATTACAGAAGATAATCTGAATATTAGTCTCCTTGGATGGGTTTTATCTCACCATCAGACAACTGCAATGGAGACCTCCAGACATACAAGGGAGCAAGATCCAGGGTGTGATTCTAATTGATGGTCTGAACTATTTCAGGCATGCGATGAGCCATGAATTCGATTTTCCTACTAACTTCTATCTTGACTACACATGGAGTTGGGGCAACTGGTCCAGACACATGAGATGGCCCCAGCGTGACTGCAAGGTGGTGTCACACAGAAAACACCATCTTTCCTGTGCTCAGCCAGTGAGGAAAATCATGGTTGGAATGAG
Organism: Argya squamiceps; assembly: GCA_037834095.1. Taxonomy (NCBI): domain Eukaryota; kingdom Metazoa; phylum Chordata; class Aves; order Passeriformes; family Leiothrichidae; genus Argya; species Argya squamiceps. The sequence goes on from JBBMKD010000102.1 coordinate 8,069,778, forward strand.
AACCCTATGTAGGACCCCCTTCTAGGGAGCCCAAACTGTGGGATCAGGGCCATGGGATGGAGGGTCTTGTTTATGGCTGGGGAGAGTTTCAACCCCCTTATCATGGGGTCCTTGGGACTCGGGTCAAGTCTGTGCTCCACTTCTGTTACAAGGAGAGAAAGTCCAAAAAAACTGGGTGAGGACTGGTAACCATGGAAGGAGATGGACAAATATATTTGTTCTACATTTCAGTTTTGAGCACAACAGAGATTATCAAAACAGCTGAGTAATTTTCTGTTGGTAACGTTGCAGAGATATTTTCTTGCAATCAGATGCAGAGACCAGGTGCAGACTGTCCTTGGGTCCCACTTCTAAATCTCAGATACATTTTTATAGGGTCTCTGACTCAAGGAATAAACATGAGAGGATTACAGCTAATCAGATAAGTATGTCTCTATTTAACTGTAACATCAAAAATTAAGCTTGCAGTATGTTCTTAAGAGATAGAGCCTTCAATCTAATTCTAAGATTCTTTTGGAAAGATTTTTTTTCCTTTTAATTAAATTGTGTTGATTTTATTTGACATTTGATTTCCAGCAAGCCACCAAAATTCCTCCTTCACTGTCTACCTCAAATCTGTGTAACATGTCACAGTCAAAAGGCCACCCCACTTCTCCTGAACATTGCTGCATTTTAGGTTCTCTGTGGGCAACACAGATCAGCCCAGGTACAGATCAGCCCCTGGAACACTTCCCACTGAGGGAGGAGCAGGATTTCTGTCCTGTGCAGGTAGCATGGTCTGCATCTGTCACATAGGTCTGCATCTGTCACATATACATGCAGCAAAAGTGAAACCTGCTGGCACAGGATGGGCTTTCCTCATGCCAAAGAACAAGTTATGCTGGGATCAGCAACAAAACAAATACACTGCAAATACCCAGGAAGATATTCTGAATAACTTGTCCCCCTGTACTAGTCCACAATGGGGCCAGAGCAGCACCCAACAGGCATGACCAATAGCAGGAGGCTGAAGAAAAGTAATATTGTTCCTTTTCAGCAGCCTGTCCAAATCCAAAGTGTTTTCTATTTCAGCTCCATGGATAAGCCTTAGGGTTTATCTGGGGTCATTCCTCTGGTCTGGACCCAGTCACATACCTGCCATGGTGGCACAGTGGTGGAGGGGGGAAGGACAAAGCTGTCACTCGTGATGGCAGTGCTCCTTGCAGGACCACAGTGGTGGCCTGTGAGAACCTCCTCATGTTCAAATCCACACATGCAACTGCAGAACCCAAGAAAGAAGCTACAAAAATACTCCGCCAGCAGCAAAAGAAAGATTAGAGAGAATGTGGGGCTGCTGATGAATCAGTTGGGTGTCCTGGTAATGGAAGACATGGAGAAGGTGGAACTACTGAATGCCTTCTTTGCCTCAGCCTTTACTGCTGATGTCAGCTCTCAGGAGTCCCAGACCTCGAGGTAAGAGAAGAAGTCAGGAGAAAAGAAGACTTCCCTTGGTCATAGAGGATTAGAGCTCAGCTATACACACCTCACACTCATATATCCATGGACCTGATGCACACACAGGTGCTGAGGGAGCTGGCAGATGTTGTTGCTAAGCCACTCTCCACCATCTTTGAAAACTCATGGAGAATGGGAGAGGTGCCCAATGAATGGAAGAAGGCAATATTAGTCTCAATTTAAGAAAAAGGGAGTACCCAGTACTTTAAAGCAGGAACACACAAAAAATTACTGGCCAGTCAGCCACACCTCCATCCCAGTAAAGGTGTGAGAACAGGTCATTTTGGAGGTCATCACCAAGCATATAGAAGAAAATAAGGTCATCAGGAGTAGTGAGCATGGAAAGAAATTACACGGGAGCTGGGCCAGTTTAGTCTGCAGAAGACAAGACTGAGAGGGGATCTCATTAATGCATATAAATATCTCTAAGACAGGTGTTAAGACAATGGTGCTGGACTCTTTTCACTGGTGCCCAGCAACAGGACGAGGAGCAATGGCCATAAACTAAACCACAAGATATTCCAGTTTAGCATGAAAAACTGCTTTACATTGAGGGTGGCAGAGCACTGGAAGAGCTGCCCTGAGAGGTCATGGAGTTTCCCTCTTTGGAGACATTCCAAACCTACCTGGACACATTCCTCTGTAACCTGCTCCAGGTGACCCTGCCTTGGCAGGGAGGTTGGACTGGATGACCTCCAGAAGTCCCTTCCAACCCAAACAATTCTGTGATTCTGCCATATGTTAAAACAGACTGTAAGTTCTTCAGAATAGAATAAAATAAATAATAAATGAGAAAAAAAAAAAAAGGATGCTATACTCTACAGAAGTAATCACACAAATATATTGAGGTTTCAAATCAGGATGTCAGAAGTTTGTAAACACTTGCCTCAGATTCTGCTGGGAAAGAGCCTTGTATCCTCTCAATTCCCCTCTCATTTGTTGCTGAAACTGGAAACTGCCCAGTGAACGAGGCAGGAAATTTGAGGAGGAAGGAGACATGGTGAAGGCAGCTGAATGGTGTCCTGGGGCACTGGCTGCTATCTCTGTCCCTGCTGAAGACTTTTTCTGAGATACTGCCAAATCATCCAAACCATACATTGAAAGTTGTGTCTCGGTAATTGTGTGGGGTTTTGCTCTTTGAATGCATAAATAAATACCCCAAGTTCTGATTCACAAAACTGCTGAGCACTCGTTGCTGTGAAAGAAAACAAGGGCATTGTCCTTCCAGCACATAAAATGCTAGAGAATGTGAAGTGTTCAGAAAAATCAGGTCATTAGGCATGCAAATTGGGTCATCAAAATTAGTGGATCTTTTTGACATTAATCTCTCTAGACTTCTTCCTGGGAAAACAGGGAGATCCCATACCCTACAGGAGAGTTGTGAACTAAATTAATTTAATGTTTGTTTCTCTACCAGCTCCCACTCTCACTGATGCTGATGCTATTTGCATGTTGGGTGGGTTGTTTCTTCCTCCTTCTCACTCACCACTATCACTGAGGACACAGCTGTACACACACGAAGCATCCCAAGCCCTGGACAGACAAGGAATGGGAGTCCTGCCCCATCCCCTACAGACCCACATGGCATCTCTGGTGCTGATGGTTCAATCTGGGCTGCTATGATTTTGACCTCCCAAATTTTCAAATTTGCTGATATTTGAGCATTGCTTCACATGTATTCTTAGGGCCAGGATGGCATGATCACTGCCCAGCTTTAGGGCAGCATTTCACTGCATAGAGCTACCCAGCAGCAAAAGCAACTTCTGAACGCGCTTGTTCTTCAAAGTGGTTCTGCTCCCCTTCCATTAGGACAGGCCCAAGTCTATTATCCCTGAAGTAAAACACTAAAACTCCTACCACAGATGTTTAAAGTTAGAATTTCTCAGAACAAAGAGCTTATTCAGCTTGAAAAGCCTTCCTACCTACGGAGGAGTGCTAATGTCTCAGCTCCCTGCTGCTCCAGTCCCCGGCATCTGGGGGCCGTCTCAGTCACTGCTCAGCCCGCTGCCCCAAATCCTGCTGCTGCCAGAGGCAGCAGGGTGGGACCCCTCAAAACTGCTGCGCCTCCATCACCCACAGCTTTGTCAAGGGATTCAGGGAGAGGGATATGGCTGCGTCTGAAGTCACAGCGATCATCAGGGAGGACTTATTTCAATATGTTCTTGAAACTATCTGATGTCAAGTTATGTGTCTCAGGGGGACGCGAGTTCCGTGTAGTTTGTTGTGCCATCTGTTAAGGAAGGCAGCCACTCGTCTCTCCGCTCCGTGACCACAGATGGGGAGTTTTTCCCCCTGTGTGCATTACTGTCAATACATGCCAAAGCCTTCCTAGCTGGAGCCAGGTGGAATCACCACCACGACGAGCATGCCTGGGAAGAAGGGTGCTGCTGCACAGGCCTCTCCCAAAAACCTTGGCTCGCAGCGTGCAGAGGAGCTGAACGAACACCACTAGCCTGCACCAGTGAGGGCAGGTCCACAAAACCCCTCTGACTTGCAGGACACTGAGCAAAAACCCCAGCAGCAGAGCTCAAGGAGGAGATTCTGTGGCCCCACTGCAGATTTGACCCTCCTGTTGGCTGGTTATGCATGGTGCTTGCCCCAAATCACTGCCTGGCAACAGCACCATGTACCTCAGAGATGGAAAAAAATTCAAAGCCTCAACTGCTGCCTCCACGGAGATGCCTCAGCTCTCAGTGAAGGTTTGGTGTGAGCTTAACTGAACATGGTGTCACCAGTGCCCCAGACTGCAAAGGAAACCTGCTCTGCTGACTGACCCACTGTGGGGAAAAAGCAAACATGGAGTGAGCACCAGGTCCCCCAATGGCCATAGGCAGCTATTGACCTCAGCATAAGGAATGCTCCTATTTTCCAGGGGTGATAATCACACCTTTTAATATTGAGCTGACACTTTTCCAGTGTAATGGGGTCCATTTCTGAGCCTTGGGCTGGATGTTTTAAAGGGAGACTTTACAGGCAGGAGACTGTAACAGGAAGTTTAATTGAAAATTGGAAGACTCGTGGAAAGGGGATGTTGTTTGGGAAGGAAAGTTTTACAGAAAGGGCCAGCCAACTCAGATCACTCTCCACTTGTGATCCCTTTGAAACAGGTATAGAAACTGACATTGTATTTATTTTCAATGGAAAGCAAATGTTTGTCCTGCTTCTACAGCACTTTTCCCATCCTTGCTGTCACAAGGGTGGCAGCAATCAGTGGCATTTCCCAGTGCAAGCAGCTCTGGAAAGACACAAGTCAGCAGCAAAAGCAGCAAAGCATTTCCTTGCATATGAGGAAGCATTTCTGAGGTGGGCATGCCAGAAAGGCCTTCTGAAAATAAACCAAAAGGTATCATTTTTTACACCAGTGTTAGAAACATCTTCCCCCCTTCGTCCCCAGCCCTGCTCCCAGCAGCCAGAACTGCTCAGCTCTTCTGCAAACTTGCTTTCACAGCTCAGACCTAGATGCTCCCTTGGGAGGCAGCATTTTGGGGTGTTAACAGATGTTAGTATCTTATGAAAGCCGAGCAGGACCCAGTGAAAGCAGAACTCAACCAAACCTTCCACCTTGGCAAAGCCCCAAGGGCTCTTGCTGCTCACACCCACTCTGACCAGGCTCTGTGCACCTGCAAAGGCAGCTGAGGTGGTCCCTGCTTCAAATGTGCCACACCAGGGGTCAGGTGTGAATCCCAGGAATCATCAGGGATGTGCGGAGAGCCTGAGGTGCCACAGAGCCACCAAAGGAGCAACACTTCTCACACTAGGTTTTTCCAGACAAATGCAAGTTTTGACTGATGCCCAGTTCATCCATGCAGAGATTTCACCTTTGAAGACTGTGTGTAGTTGAGGCTCCTTCCTCCCATCTCACACGGCAGAGTCAGGAATTAATTTACCGAGTGATGTAACTAAATAATAATAATTTAAAAAAAAGAAATCACTTAAACAGAATACTCTGACTAGAGGAAAGAGTAGCTTAATTTGCAGATCTCATCTCTATTTCCTCCATTAATTTACTTCTACTATAATTTAAGTTCACATATGCCTATGAAACAACCCTAAGAACCCATAAAACTCTTTTCAAACACACAGATAAGTTATGCATATATGTATTTGAGGCATGTGAATCTGTGTGTTTAAAGCAACTTCCAGAGGAGCTCTGCCTGCCATGAGCTCTCAGCAGGGTCTGCCTGCACACATTCATTCTGAGTGCCCACATATTGCACCTACATGTCTGAGGGCATGGCAAGGGGACAGCTGGCAAGGTCCCCTGGCTTGGGGTTGCTTCAGTCATGGACCAAGCTCACCAGCATTTATGTGGGGACCCACACAATCAAAATTTTCTTCCAGGTCTCTTACAACTGGGAAGCTGCCAGTGTTACATCTGCTTCTAGAAGCTGAGTCCTGTAACAAGTATTTGGACTCCAAAAAAGAGGGGCCAGGGAGGGAAAGGATTCGGCATAGCCCTTAAAACAAATGAAGCCTTTGTGTTTTAATATCTGGATTCACATCTCAGCCTCTGTCAAGCTTTTCCCCCAGTCCTTTGAGGGGTGGGCAGGCCAGAGTCATGGCACCTTGGAGGGATCTGCTGGCTGAGGGAGCATGTCCTTAGATACCAGGAAGGGCAGAAACAACACAGACCTCTGAGAAGAGAAATACTTGCTCCTTTCTGCACCTGTATAATTCCCCAGATGGACACCCACTAGGGCTGCCAGATCTAAAATCTGAAAACATGAGGTGCAGCAGCCACAGCAGCTGGAGGAAGCTGTGAGGAACTACTTTTCCATCATGTCATTCAGAAAAAATACTGGAAATGGAAAAGAAGATTAAATTAAAGTAGAGAAACAAAAAACAGAATGGGAAGAATGAAAGCTGCAGATAGCCCAGGGTGGAAAGGAGAAGAATAGAAGCAACAGAAAACAGGAAAAAACCCCATCACTTTCAGTCCTAAAAATGAGTACATTTGGAGAAAAATAACAGTTCTGCTTTTATAAAAATTTGAAAGCAAAACCCAAACAAAAAACTCTAAAAGGGTAAAAATGCTGGCCCTAATAAAAAACTCATAATCTCCTAAATTTTTAGGCAAATGACCAGCAACATGACAAATTTTATGCATCGATCCTTCGGAAACAGGTCTTCCCCCCAACCCCTGTCAAGGAGGACAAGGGATTAGCTCAGGCACTGAGGAGCTGACATAGTTAAACACTGCTTCTGGCAGATACAATCCAGTTTATAACTGAGGTTTAAAAATACGCGTGAAAGCAAATTCGTAAGAAAGAGGCTCTAATGAAGATGTATAGAAGGGCTGTAATGCCATGTAGCCTCTTGATAGCTAAGGCCCTGATCCTGCAAATTAAGCTAAGCAGCAAAGTTAATCAGATGCATAAGCATTTGCAACATCAGTGGTTTTTTTTTCTTCCCCAAATGAGCTAAATTCAAAAAGCCTTGGTTTAAATTACACGAAGATATTAGCAACATCAGTTCTTTATTAGGAACAGTTTATTCATTCAGGGTGTACAGTATGGAGCAACACGCCTGGCATGGTTAGCGATGCGTGAACCTGAAGGGGAAGAAATCCCTTTGCATTCCCTTCACAGCCAAGTTGCACAACAATTCAGGCTGCTGTCTCAGCAGCCAAATGGGCATGTTTCCAAGCCTAAAAGTCAGCAATGAACCCAAGTGTTAAGGCAGCTTTGTTCTCCTTAAAACTGACCAGATATCTTTGGAAAACTCCCTTGGATCACCCTTTTTCCTCCCCATCTTCTCCCTGACAGCCTCTTCTTTCTCTAAAGTATCACAACCATGATGTTCCACTCCAAACCAAGGGGTGAAAGCATCACATGGCATTAGAGTCAACAGAAAAACCTCTGGCTCATGGCAAAGCAATGGAAGTCTTGGTGAGGATGGCAAAACTAAAGCAATACACCTGAGGTATGAGGAGAAGTAACACGCCAGGCTCTCCAGCTCTTCTATCTCAAAAGTAAGTGTAAAGCTGTGGCAAACGTGTTTGGTAGAGTGACATTCAGGAGTCATCCTGTACTTGTCATCATGGCAGGGAATGAAGCAAGGCAGAAAATCCTGCCTATTATTTGCACACCCCAAACACATCACTAAAAATATTTCTTTTGTGTGATGCAGGATGTCTTGTTCAACAAGGGAGAAAAACTGTCAGAAGCTGAACAGCCAAAGGAGAGAGAGAATCTTTTTCCACGAGCAGGGCATCTTTACAATCACAATAAACATGCTCAAGGCTAGGAGGCCAGGGGACCTTGTTGTGCCCTCAGCACACCCATCAGCACCCTGGTCAGGCTTTCTGAGTTGATCAGTGGAATGGTAATGGTTGTTTATTTCAGTAAATTTTTGGTGAGGATAACAAAGCTCATGAGACACTGCTGTGAGCAGGGACAACCTTCTCCACAGTGAAAGGCAGGGAATGTTGGGATGGGATCTTTAATGTAAACCTTAATATGCAGCAATCCTGTATAAAGGGTAAAACTCTGTAACACCTTTTAGAAAGGTGTTACAGGAGCAGGAAAAATACAGCACCCTGGGAAAAGAAAAAGAGCAAGCAAACAAATGGCTTTTGATCTTCTCCAACACTTCTTAAAACACTTAAATGAAAAATTCAAAACAAATTTTTCTAAACATATTTTTCTCAGGATATATCCTCTCCATTTTCTATGTTCTCTGATAAGATTAATTTCTCACCTAAGCATTCCAGCAACCTCCTTGACTAGTCATTACCTATTTAACAAATATTTTCATCCTACACCATGGTTGTACTCATCACTTTTTATGCAAGTCTGTGCTGAATAGCCACAATGCATTTGGAAACCAAGAGTGCCTATATAGATTCCACTGTGCAAGACCTGAACTTTCAGGGAAGTCCTCCAAATTCAGCAGTCATTTGTAGTCATTCGTGACTTAAATTTTGCAACAGTAGCAAAGAATCTAACTTTGGTTTTGAACCTCAGTCTTGTACTGAGAAGCAAGATAACAATGACAAGACTGAAACAGTTTTACTCACAAAGATACAATTTTTATTTCTTCAGTCACAAATGTACGGAAAGCACTTTGAGTACCTATAATTGTTCTTCCTTCCTTTTTTGGTCTTGGCTCTACTTATCTCTTGCTGGTCTTTCCCTGAGATAAATACTGTGTCAGATGGACTTTTGGTCTGACCTAGTACACAACTTACATGGTTGTAGAACCAAGACCTAGCTTTCCAGAATCTTCCATATTTGGAAGCATTGAAAAATAGAAAAGGAAAAGAAAAATGAATGCCATCAATCTAGTAACAGTTCTAAGTTTTGGTGGGTGGTTGTTTATTATTATTATTATTATTATTATTCACTGCACTATTCACAATAACTAGAAAAGTATTAAGTAGTTACAGGGTGACAAGAAGAAAAACAAAGGAAAAGAAAGAAATCCCCAACCCCTCATTTTATTTCCCACAAGTCAAAAAAGAAGTGAAATGAGTATTAAATTTATCTTAAGAAATGAAAATAAATGCTAAAAATTATTATCTAAAACAAAATGTTGCATCATTTCAAATCTTCAAGAGAAAATTGGCTATTTTTAAAATGTATCCAATATGAATTAAATTAATTCCATTCATTCACGAGGTAACCTCCTCATTTCAGTTTAACCTCTCTGCACCAGAGTGCCGGATGAAGGGGACACGGAGGGAAAAGAAGAGGGAGCTTCCTGGAGTGCTTTGTGCTGAGCCTATTTTGGGTTGCATAGCAGCTGGTGGGCAACTGTGGGCAGCATCCATGAGCTATAGCAACGCTTGGGAGGACGGCTGGCAGCTGTGCCAGCCCTTGGATCAGTCCTGGAGCCCAGAAAGGCAAAGACATCATGAAGCTGTTTTCCTCCCTTGTCTTGTGTTGAGCCTCCTGGGAGGCACGAGACAAAACCTGGCACTGACATCCTTCTTGATCTCTGTCAGCCTGAGCTTCCACGCTCAGACACATCCAGCCCATATGCACTCACAGGCTTGGACCAATGTGTGACAGAGAGCTCTTCCTACAGTCAGGACCACAACAAACGCCACATGTACGTCAGCTCTTGGAATGATTGCTGGAACAAGACCAAACTGGTAGGCAGGATGTTTAGGCCAACAAAGCCTGGCTTTCAAACTCAGAAAAGTTTGGTAGCAGCGCTCCCTTAGCTTGCTGCAGAAGATCTCTTTTGCTAAATTTAGGCACTAAATAGCATTGTTGGCCTTTTCTCTTTGCAGAATGCTTGGCATGGCTCAAAAGCAGTTTCTGGAATAATCTGTTCAACACAACTCCACAGCTGCTGTGCACACTTAAGGACACACCACGAGCTGGTACTTGTGCAGTCACTGACATTTGCTCTTGAGCTGATTTGTATTGTCAGTGTAAATATAAAGGTGAGCAGGTTCTGGGAGGTACAATGCAAAGTCAGCACCGTTGGTACCAGAGCAGGCAGCACTGGCCCATGACAGGCAGCAAATGTGCATTTCAGCACAGCTCCTGCTGGAAAGAGAGGAATGCAGCCATCAATCCCTGGCTTCTGGCTAGCTAAACACAAAATACATGTCAACAAAAAAACCAACAAAATCCATCCTGTTTTTAAGTGGCTGCCAAACCTGACACAGCCAAAACATCAAGCCGGTGAAGGATGCTGCATTTTCCCCTGCAAATTTCTGCCCGCAGAGAGCACTTGGCCACAGACCCCCCAGATTAACAAGGTCAGCAGGTCCCATCAAAGAGCAGCCTTTGCTCTGCAGCTGCAGCCCAACATCTGTCAGCTCAATGAGCTGGATTGGAACCTTCCCCAAACCCACCATCTCCATGTGGGAGCCGGCAGCCCAACTTGAGTTCAGGCTGGACTCATTCAGAGCCCAACACTGACTGATAAATGTCCTTCCTTGCACTGGCATCTGCCATCTGGCACCTACACTGAAGAGACACAGCACTTTGCTGGTATGCCACAGGTCTGCTCCACCCTGGGAGGTGACAAGAGCAGCCAGGAGAACCAGGGAGCCTCACAGCAGAGTCCCCTTCCATACCTGCCATGGAGCTCTGGCCAGCTAGTATCATGGAGGGGCTGGAATTGGAGTTCCCATGGCAAAGCACCTGGGGTGAACTGACCTCACTGGAGAGTCAGTACAGGATTTCTGGATGATGCAGTAAAGCTGATTGTAATGCTAATTGTCTCACAGGAGCTGAGGATCTGTCCCCTCCCCTCCAGGGAATTTGAATCCTGCTTTAAGTTATCAGCAAAAGTAGGATTTCACTAATTCCAAGTTGATTGTGTCACAGGAGTCTTGCACACACACACAGAGCAGTGTCTTCTCCAGAGAGATCTAGAACAAGGATTTTGGGGCTATGAAGAGGTTTGGGTGGCAGCTTGTGATGGCTTCAGCATTGGCTGCTGCAGTCACAGAATCACAGAACAGTCTGAGTTGGAAAGGACCCAGAAGGATGATTGAGTTCCACTCTTAAGAGAATGGCCCATACAGGGATCGAGTCTGTGACCTTGTTAGCACCATGCTCTAGCCAAGGGAACTAATCTCAATTTTGCTCAACTCTCTTATAAATTCTTATAATTCTTATAAATGATCTCATAATAAGCACAGTCCCCTCATCCCACGGCAAAGGTGAATAACGCTTCCAAAATAACCTTAAATGCAGCAGGTTGAATGTGGCTGGGCTGCCTGGAGCTTTTGCAGTACCTTATGCAACAGGACAATGCTCTTGCTTCAGTCTTTTGATTGACACTGGAAGGTTGAAAACACAAAGAAGTAATGGAAATTTCATTTTTTTCACCCCTGCTTTGGAAAGACTGGAGATGAAGACTTCATCTCACCCACCTTCACTTCCCACAAAAGCCAAATCAAAGGATGCTCCCAGAGTTGTCATTCTGAAATCAGACCATGTGAACAGTCAACAAGCAAAGAGCCACACAGCCAGTTCTGCTCTTGTCCCTGGGATTGCCATGAGTGTGGAACAGGGACACTTGCCTTCCAAGACCACTTGGAGTGGTCTGCCACTATTCTCCCTGGACAGAAGGACATGAAGTCACCAGTCTATACAGCAGGTGCTTCACAGTATAGTGTCCATACAACCTTGGTATGGACATTTCTATTCCTCCAGTGCCTCTCAATTAAGTCACTTTTCTTGTTTTAAGCAGTGAGAAAATGGTGGGGTTTTTGGGTATTTCCTAAAAGGTAAAATTAAAGCTTGTTCCATATTGCAAAGACGATTTTTAATTGTCTGGGAGATACTGAGAAGAATTTTCATGGTATTTTGTGGTTTGAGGTTGAAAATTGTCCCTGTCTTGAAATATTTTGTCTAAGCTTAGTTTCTTTGTCTAACTAGATCAGTAAACTAATGTGTGACCCAAACATAATGACTTCATTTTTAGATCAGTAAAAACTTCAAAGGAACACGTTCATGGCAGACTACAAAACTGTCCTAGAATATTCACTGAGATACTCTGCATCAGGAAGCATATACATATTCATTAGCAGTTTTTATTTATCTTCAAAACACTACAGTTCTGAAAAAACAAATCAAACAGAAGTGTAAAAAGCCTTTGTATTCAGCCAAGTCTACTTGGGAAATGATTAGTATTACTGCAGTTGTACTGAGTAGACATGGTTATTAATTAAGACATACTGGTTTGTTCTGGTGCACTCTAAACTCAGCAGAAGATCTGTCAAGTTATTGTGGTTTGTACAAAAGTTTTCTCCACATACCATTTCTCATGTTTTCTAAAATAAAAACAACTCAAGGTCTTCATGCTTTCAAATTTCTCACGGCTCTATTCACTGAAAGCACTGTCAAAAATCCTACCCACCACAATCCTAATAGACTCAATTTAGAAATATATTTGCTACAATTTAAAAGTATCTTTCTTCTCTCCCGGTAAATAACCCCATAATTTGTTTTATGGGCCTCTGAGTCTGGGAACAACTGCCAGCAGCCTGAGTTCTGTGGAACAACAATCTTCTGGAGATTTGTGTTTGATTCGCCACAGAAATGAAATCTAACCTCCTAAGAGGGGAACAATGACCCAATAGTCATATATGAGGCTGAGAATTAGGGCAGAGGAATTCAGTTTTGCCATAACATCAAACTTCTTGTGTGATCTTGGACAACATCCTTGTGAAGGTCTACGCTGCTCTGCCTGGGAAGCAGCATGACTGTGATGAATTGGTGTATCTGGAGCTTCATGTCTGTTCCTGGGTCCTGAGCCAGGTCCAAATGAGCCATGCTGGTATCTCCACACTGATCTGCATTGTAATCCTGGGAGTATCTGTGGTTATCGATCCCAGAAGTCTAGAAAATGAGCTTTGAATCCTGTGACATTAGCTTCAGCAATTGCTGAGGCAGCTCATGTGTCTCTATAGACCCTTAATTCTCCTGTAGCATTTTATTCTTAATTTTTAAATGGTAATGATAGTGGTGAGCAGTGAGGAGAGCCTGGCCACCCTCTTCTGGGGATAACAAGAGTTCAGTGAGCTGCACCATTCGTTCTGAGGACCACAGGCTGTCCTCTGATGTCTTCTCTTTACTGACACAGGTGTAGCCATTCTCTTAATAGAAGGACTGATTTGCTTTTTAAATAATGGTCCTGTGGTGAGTAGTGTGACCTGAGATTGTGCTGACTGAATAAATGGCCTGCAAATATGTCACAATAACACAGTACTCATTCTAACAAAAAGAAAACTGTAATTTTCCTAAACCAAACTGCAAAGAAATATAAGCAAATTTGATCCAGACTTCAATAAAAGGCAGTGCACAACATATTTCTTCTGTTTCTTGAGCTAATTTTGCCAGTAGTTGCTCAAAGTAGACCTGTACACTGATTCCTAATTTTTCTCAATTTCTGACCAAAGTGATACTCTTATGAGAGCTCTGTGTTTCTTTCTCCTGTTGAGATTAGGATCTGCCTTCTCCTAGCTTTTGTGAGTGTCCCTACCCCAAAGAACTCACAGGCTAAACATACAAAGCAATAAAAACATATTGAAAACACAGTAATGAGGCTCATAAAGAAAGAGGGGCAACTATGAGAAATGAAATGGCCACTGTCACAGCACACCGACTCCACAGAAAGCAAGTTGCATGGTTTGTGTCCTACAGTAGGCACAGCCACTTGAGCATTGCATGAAGGTGCTCTGAGATGAGCACAGCAACTCCTCTACCCCTCACACACTCAACACACAATCTAAGGCTGCAGATTGCACTGGCACGAGTCTCTTTTTGCAAGTTATATTAAAACTGGCCTTTCTTAAAAAGTATTCCACCTGGAAATTTCAGAGATAGTACTTCATCTGAAAAAAACATCAAATGCCTTTTGGAGGTGGGTTTTTTCATTCTTCCCTGAAAGTTGAGAAAAGCATTTCAGTCTCAATGGCAAATTTCAAAAGGTTTAATTGATATTCTTATCTTTTCTCTGACAAGTAGACATTACTGGATTCAGCCCAAATCCCTGTGTCCAGCAAAGCCTGAATTATCATCAGCAACCTGACATGATTATCTATTGTTTAAGTTCTGACGTGCTTAGCTGGAGACATTTTCTTCTTTTTAGAACTTTTATAGTTCCTAACCTTTTTCATTTTTCAACTCTCCTTACTCCACAACTCCTTCAACTCCTTTTCCTTCATTCAGGTTCTCTGTAAGCGACTTCTCATGTCCTGGCCTAGGAGGACATACACAAAGTGTTACACTTTCACCTTCTCTGAGTCTGATTCTGAGCCTGGAAGTTCCCTCTGCAATATATGTTGTCTCTGAATGTGAGAGCTTTAGAGCAGATTGATGCTGTCAAGTACTCCACGGAAAATCCTATGACTATTCCAATTAAAACAGGTAGTCTTCATACACCATCTAGCAGAGGGAACAAGACTTGATCTTTGAATTTACCAAAAGGCTCTTGGCAAACATTGGGGGATTGCCTGTGCTGAGGTAACGTGAAACTCTTCTTCAGTGGATTTGGGGTCAAGCTGTCAAAGCAAAGCAACCATGTGGAGCCTACTACAGAGCTTCCCACAGTGAGCAGCTTGTTGGTTTCCTCAGGAGTCTTCCAGCTGAGATGTTGGTGCTAAAGATTTGTACACACACACACACACACATACATCAGTGCTTTTAAATAATAGAAGCATTTAAAATTCCTTTGGATGGTAATATTATGAAGAGTACACAACATGCACATGGAGAATGGGAAGGAAATAAAAGCAGAGGAAGTTGTCATGTCTTGAGGAAGGTCATGGAAAAAGCTGGTACTAAGACTCAGAACACAAAGCAGATGTTCTGGCTGTGCTTTTTGTTACAAGAAAAGACTGCCTCTCTTCTCATAGGGATCCCCAGCATAATGCTGCAATAACTGCTGCAGGGATACTGCAAACACAAGCAGCAGCCAGACACCTTCTCCAGAAGATAAACTTTGAGAAGTTTTGGCAGGTATCGAATGATCTCTTCCCCAGAACTCAGCACCAGCATACGGTTGTGGCACATGCAACATCATAGCATTGTTTCAGCAATACCTGGCAATGCCCTCTGGAAAAAATCTCTGGCATTAGATGGCACATTCAGATGCACACAACTTAAAAACCAGTAATAACAAAGGTAATAGCTATAGAGTCACCCCTGATGGACTGGCCATTTCTATCAGAACTGTTTTACCTGCAGGCAATGTTTTTCCTTCAATTCCTGTTTAAAGATTAAAGAACTTTTTCTTCATTATTTTCTCACATTATACAAGGTATTCTAATCACTGTGGGATGATGAATGTAATGTTAACAATATATAATTTATAAAATTTATGCCCATATTGACACCAAAATAAAACCTGAGATTGTAACACAGAACTGTGGTTTTGTTATACTGTAAGTACAGTTTCAAACATAATAGGATTTATTCATAGCATATTTACTCCGCTGAAGTGAGCATAAATATGTAAATATCTAAGGCTTAAACTGGGAATTGCCTACTGCTGCTTTCAAGTCATGCAGCACTCTCTGCACTCTAAATACAGGCTGACAGCAGGAATGGCAGAACTGTACTTCCAAGGAAAGTATTACAGAAGGACCAACCTTGCACATCATTACCTTACCCCTGACTTCTAATACAGAATGACAGTGGGCACACAGTTGTAGCTTTCACACTATTTTAATGGAACAACTATAGAGAGAGAGCGAGAGAGCACACATTGCTGATTGGAGCAGCTCCTGCTGGAGTGTGATTTCAAGGAAGAAAAATCTCTTTTTATATGATACCATTCAAATGTATTAAGCAAAATAATTTCATGTTGACATACATGTAAGTGAAGGGGTGTTGAATTTGTTCCCAGGTTCTCAGGGAAGAAGAGGACAGCAGAAGTGCCTGCGAGCAACACTCATACAAAATCTTTTTCTGAGTGAAATAAACATGAAGTGTGTAGTGGGAAAGTTATTCTGCTGAAGCCAGTGGATGCAGCTTCATTGGCTTCTCTGGAGTATGAGGCAGAAAAGACCTGTTTCAAAGACTCGCAGGCATGAGAAGTTACACCAATGTGATGGAAGTCCAAGTGGGGTATATTAAAGTGAAGGGACCCTGTTTATAGCTTTCTCAGAGGCAGAAGGCTCAATCAGTATTCAAAGTCACAAATAAATAGGTAAAAGGACATAGCAGAATTGCTCATGGGGCAATTACTGGAGGGTAGTTGGAACAACAGAGAACAATACCAGCTTCGCAGCTGGAATTTCAGATCTAAGTAAATACCTGAGTGATAGTCTTTAGCCATGGACATATTTTAATTCACACCTTTCCACTCACTTATTGCCTCCGTGCCAGATAGTTTTTAAGAATGAGAACCAATAGCCCATAAAAGGTGTCATATTATCAACAATGGAAATGAAATCCCCTGGTTCCCGAACAAACAGGCTCAAAGCAGCACTACAAACTTCTGCTCACCACTGAGGCAATTTGCCTCTTGTGTAACCTGGAGGGTATCTCTCATTATAATTACTACTCGGTCCTGGCTTGAATTGCTCCAAGCTCTTCTAATACAATCTGATCCCTTCAGACTCTGCTTTACTGCCCTTTTTCAAGCATGAAGAATTCAAGCTGGAACAGGTGCAGAGCAGGATGATTAACAATCTGGGGAACAGGGGGTCTTTCACAAGCAGAGCTGCCAACGCTATCAATTTATGTGGTAGACAACTGCTTTGGGCAGTAACCTACTGGATTTCCAGTATGTGGCAGCTTAGGTTCTTGGATGCCTGGAAATTCAGGAGAATTTCACAGAGCATACACAAAGCAACTTGAGGTGGAATGAACAGTGAGTCTGATACGTCTCTGCTCCCAGAAGGGGCACAACTGGTGGTTGTGACTTCTGGACTGGCAAGGACAGAGTGATCCAAGGAGGGCTCTGTTCACGGACTGTGGTAAAGGCTGACTGATGTCTGGGCTTACATGGGGATGGGAATGAAAAGCACTGGGAAGGAAGAAATGCCACTATGCCAAAAGATAGTGTCAGCATGGAAGAGAAAACAGGTATGGACTGGCCAGGGATACAGTCATACTGTAAACTGGAAGATGCCAGGTAATGATGAGTGTACGGATGTTGCACAACAGCCTTCCTCTAAGGCAGGGGGAGGCAACAGCCCAGCTACTCCTGAAAAGAGCTTGAGCCTTTATGAAACGATTCTATTTAAAAAGTGTCTGTAACATTAGGGATTAAATCAGCTAAATCCAAAGATCCTGTCCCGTTTTCAACCATGCAGTGGCCCTTATGTGTGCCCTTCTCATAAAAAACATATGCTCCTCTCTCCTTTCTCTGGAATTTCCTCTGTGTTTTTCTCTACTGAGCATTAGCAGTAGTATTATTTTGTGTTTTCCAGTGTGTTCATCTTATTCTAAGTGCCAGTTCTTTGCATTAGCCTCAATTTCTTTATATGTTTTCTGCTTTCATGTCTTTACATCATATGTAAAGAAGTAAAGAATTAGGCATCATTTAGCTTAGCTGACAACACAGCCATTAAAAGAACTTTCTTTAAATTACTTTTCCCTCATTTTTGTCTATCACAATTTTTTCTAAACTTCACAACATAATCACAATTACAACTCTCTGAAATGGTCAATGAATGAATCTATTTTATGGCCATGGGATCACAAAGGGAGAGGAAAATCTCCTGGAAATCAGAGGCTGAATTTCTACTTCATCTGAGACCTGATACTTTGTGAATAAAAATGACATAAATCCTATCAATTTCACACAGTGAAGGCCACTGGTAACATCCCTCCCTACTACAACCTCCCTTACAAAAATCCATCTGAATCTTTAATACTAGGTCATGAAGAAAAAACAACCTAGAACTTAAAAAATAAGGTCTTTTCAATTAAAGATTTAAAAGCAGAAGGCACCTTATGTACTTTTTCCTTATCTTTTAGATAAAGACCTCTTGGGTAAGCTTGGTAAATCCTTATCTGCTAGATAAAGGGCCACTATGATGGGCCTTATCGCTTAATTAAATCCTAGTACTATGTACAATGAAGTCAATAATTTGTTATACAAGATAGCACTTCAACCTGTGCATTGGATAATGCATCTCTATTGGTTCCCTGCACCTCAGCCCACTGTAATGGGTGATGTTCCATAACCTGCTCCTGGGCTGCCAGGAATTCATTACAAAAAGGGTACCCAGCTTAATATGGACAGGCTGTGATAAATAAATCTGTTGGATGAACTAGATAAATTAAAGTCCCCAGATCAAGCTGATTTGATACATAAGCCCTAATTCTATCATTCTTCTCTGTAAGGAATTTAGATTAATGTAAAAAATTTGTGGATTTTGGACCAGATAAAATACTGGTTCTGCCAATGACTGTACTGGAAAAATAGTATAACCAAAGTTATTGTTAGAAGGTGTTGCAAAACCTGTGCACCAAATGTAGGTACTGAAAAAAACACATGATAAGGTTTAAATCCTGACCATCCTTGTGTTCCTTAAGGCTCACATCACTCGTTGCATTTGAATCCACACATATCAGGATGAAAAGAGAAACTGATCAATAAAAGCTATAGCAACTACCACCACCTATCATACTGGCAAGGTATTTCTGAATGTAAACCCAGTTCAAATGATTCCGTTTTCTACACAAACATATTTGCATAAAGCAGTCTAATACTTGCAATGCTTCATTTCACTAATTGGCTTATTAGTAATGGGCTAGAGGGGTCTCTTCCTGAGTCTGTTTGGCAACAACACTTTTGTACATATGGAAAACCCATAAAATCAGGTGCATTGTATCTCTGAGCCTTTGAAGGACCCATTTTAACCCAAACCATTAACTATTAGGCCCAGCAAACACAGAAATGGCTTGGTTCTGTGATAATGCACTGAAGCTCTCCAAGCCAGGAGTCTTTCCCTGGTAAATGTGGAAAACGTTGGACTCAAGATCTGCACCGGCACTAACCTTGCTCAGTACTATAAAAATAGAGACTCTGTGGCTGGGATTTATTTCCCTTCACTTTGACCAAGAGAGGTCTCCCATAGCTAAGAGCCACCATTCAGCCCATCTAATGTAACTGAGTGAAGGAGGTTACACAACGAGCTTAGCTCTGACCTTTACATAACCAGAGGGAGAGAACATTTATCCTCCCCTTAGAAAGAGGCCCTGAGGAGAATCTGAGCTGTACCAGTGCTACAAGGCAAGATGTCTGTCCATGAAGGATGGGACTTTAAAATTCTCAGGTGCTCAGTAAGACAAAAGGTCCAGATGAGGATGTGGTTCATGCTGAAGATGCTGAGAGCTTTGGAGTGTGTTATCTTTACTAATTTATGGCAATGATGTGTTCGGACCTGCACTCTCAGTGTTAAGCAGAGACAACTCTTAGCCACTGAGATAAACCATAAACTCACTCTAGATTATGCCACTCCAAATCACCCCCATTAGGATTATTCTGTAAATTTAGCACCTCCACACATTTACAGGGTTTATTGCTATCACATTCTGCCTTCATAAAGCTGAGGGTGCAAAAACTGCTTCCAGGAATCGCTGGTATTGACACCAGGCTAAATATGCTCTAAGTTGCTCGAGCTGTGTGCAGGAGTTCCTGGATTTCACAGCTGGCTACTTCTAGCAAATTGTACTCCTTTCTGTGCATAGTCCCAGAGGATTTACCCATAAATGCATAGACCTAGTTCTTGTATGTCTGGCAAACTCTTCTTGTATGCTTGCCAAGTTTTAAAGGGCAAGGAATCAACAGCTGATAATTTATGCCAGGAACCTACAATGATCCAAACTCACCCCTCGTGTAACTCTGGTAAAGACAGCAGAGTTCCAGGGGAAAAGTTGTTGGCTTAGCAAAGCAAATTTTCACTGACATTTGAGGAATACACAGTATCAATTAAAGCAGAGCTAATTATTGCTACTATTATTTGCATTGCAGCAGTTCCCAGAGGCTTTTAACAGGATTATAGCCTTCTGGCACCTGGAGGTTCTTAGGAGCATGAGCTCGTATCTGGAAGTTTGTACATAACTGCTGACATTTGGTACCTGTGCACAATGTTCAGTGGGGCTCCACAGGGCACTGTGCTTTGCTCACAGGTATGGGTCACAGGAATCTGAGCCACTGGAGCTCCTTGTGATGCCCTGAGGTTTGCCTAGAGCCATCACATGTCCTTCTGCTCTTTTACAGCCTGGCTGGTGTCCAGAGAAAGCAAGCTCTTCCCAAAGCTCAGCATTTGGGCAAGGACAACAATGCTGTACATTGGCTCCTTGTCAGGAAGTCTTGGGAAACACTTCTGACCTTTATTTATTCTGATGTGTTTATCAGGGGGTACCACTCCCTTTACCTAAGAATGGGGGATCTTAGACATTATTCACTACATTGACTCATTCTTAGGAAAGACTGCCTTACATTTGTCAACTTCACCCTGATTCATGTGCTGTCCCTGACACCAGCTGGGATCCTGGTGAAATGAAGCAAAGCTTAGTAAGATTTCCAGCATCCAGATGGAAAAAAAAATAGAAATAAACCACTATACAACATTTAACACTTGGATTTCCTTGGTGTTTCTTGATTTCTTTTCACTAGATTCCTAAAATATATTGCAAACACTGGGGTCCAGAGCACTACCCAGGCTTCCGAGTGCTGTTCTGTGTTCAGAACCCAAAGTACAGCCCGAACCTCCCTGCAGACAGTTGGAGCTGGTAAAATATACATATTTTACACTACAACAAGGTATGTGATCTGTTGAGATTTTGATCTTTGGTGGTTGATCAGCTTTCTAGGGACTCCACACGTGACACATCAATAACACACTTGGCATGTTGCTTGTTCAGGCCATTTCTCAGCTCACAAGTTCTCCTGTTCTCCACCTTTGCAGCTGCTTAAGGGGTCCCAGGGTCACGCTGCTCTGAAGAAATTACAGTTGAAATATGATGCATCAAGTCGATTGCAGACTACAAGGCAGATAAGCTGCAACAAGGGGATAAATACATAACAAAAATGCAGGAGGAAACAGAAATAAAAATTACAGTGAAACCAAAATTGGATACACATGAACATTGTCCACAGCTCTGAAACTGGGGCTGTAACACACTCAGAAATGTTTCTGTTCAAAGTTTATCACCAGTGCTTTTCATATACTTAGTTTTAATCCTCATACTGTTCTCTTTCCTTAAGGAAAACATTTATTAGTTTTTAAATCTGCAATTTCCTAATCTGCCTCTGCCCTTGCAGGGCTCAGAGGAAAAGCATCTTTCACCTGTGTCTCTCAAGAGGTACTGCTGCCTCCTGTGATTGCTGTCACTACCCACAGGTCATAGATCAGGCCCAGGGACACCTACAATTTGCTTTTGCACCCCTCATTTGTACACTTTAATTCCAGGATTTCCTGTCAGGTGTGACAGAATATTTGCTGCATCACAGGATGTTGCTGAAATAACCCAAGAAGTGTTTAGTGTCTGGTTTGGAGGTCCTCACCCAAATACAGGTTTAATGTTGGATGGAAGATGGTGCCTCGGAGTGAGGTGTCACTGAGAGGTTCAGCACGAGGAGGTTATGAGCCAAACCCATGACTGGGCCTGCCATGCTGTGAAAACTCAGCCTGGTTTTGCCAGACTAGAAAGTAAGCTCACAAAGAGGTAACTGGGGTGAAAAACTAAGTCAAAAGCATATTTTTTCTATGGAATTAGGAACCATTTGCTGCTGATAACACTGTTCTAAACACCCTCCTACTAATTCCAAGTGTTTTATAGAATTAAACTTGGAAGGTTGCTGTACTGGATTTCTGACTGATTTTTAACCATTCCAGAGTGCAAAAATAAATAATTATTTAAATGTAAAAAAGACTTTTAAAAAGATTATGTCTGCTCCAGAAATAATTATACAAATTATTTTGCAAAAAAAATGTTAACATCCAAACCCACTATAAAAATATAAATAAAACTGATAATGATTATTACTGTGGAAATAGGTTTATGTAGAGAAGTTAAGACACAACAATTTTTACTGAAAGGTTTAAAAGAAGAAATCTGAGGCAGGAAATGCAAAGCAACCTGCTCCAGTAATGCAGTGAGTGCAGAACCAGGAATACTGGATTTGAGTTCTCTCTCTGTCATTTACTTAATCCCCTTGCAAGACAATCTGTTGCATTCCTGACTGCAACAGGATTTGCTTGGTAAAGACACACAGGCAAATACATTATTTATGCAGAACTTCCAAAAGTATTTTTTAAACTGATGATGATTAGTTCACATAAAATCATTTTTATTCATGAGTTCCAGAAGCTACATGTTAACTACTGAAAAAACACAAGTGTATTTGCATTTATAGCACAGAGTAGGTAGTGTAGAGAAAAGGTTTTTTTTAAAATACAGAATCCAAAGCAAGTACAGCTCCCGGAATTTGAAAATTCATAGTAAGTTCTGAGTGAAGTTGAGTAGAGTTACCATACCTGTCTCTGTCATTATCATTTATAGCTGTTCTACACCTGCTGAAGTTCAGACCCCTGGGAATGGCCACCTTTTTTTGTACCAGAGCTCTGCAAAGTGGCTAAAGTGTTTGTACATTAGAAAAATAGTTAAGTGTCTTGTTATTCCTCTTTAACATTACACTGGTCTGTTAAGAAAATGGTAAATTGGTTTGGACTGCTTGTCTGCTAAATCTGTTTGGACTGTCAGTCAAAAAAGTTTGCTATTAAAATGAGCAAAGATATAGAGCATAAATGCACTCTTCTACATATCTGAATTCCACAAAGCTGCCCATTGTGAACACTGTTTATGTTTAACAATTTTCCTGCACCAAAAAAAAAGGGATACAGAGAATTTTGACAAGAGAGCTGTGAATTATAGCAGGCTGCAGCTGAGCCTGGCTGAGTCTTGCTCTACACAGCATTTAAAGGGTCCAGGAAACTCCTTCCCTTGCCAGGAAACCCTTTTGTACTGCAAACCAGCTTCAGGAAAGAAAGATCAATACCAAGAAGCAATTGGTGAACTCCTGGCCCCCTGCTGAAATCATCCTGGGTTTTTACCATTGGTAGTTGTAGTATTCACTTATTGCCCCTACAACAGGCAGAGCTGGACTGATGGATCACACATTAAATTATCAGCAAGCAGCACCTACCGACAGCCTGTTTCCCAATTTACAGACAGAATTCAGCTGAGTTTGTAAGAATACATAAAGAATAAACCTCTAGGTGTATGGTTGTGAAGAAAACCTGAAAAATGAGATCAAATGCAATGTAGAGACAAGTCTGCAGGGAGCACAGAACAAAGTGACATGAGAACTTCCCTATTCTCACAGCGAGGGTTTAATCAGATAACGCTGATAATTTAAATACTAACATTGTTAATTATTTCCATGAGGACTTGTCCACCTGGGAAAGTTTTGTCGTTTGCTTGAACTAGTCTTGTTATAGTAGGCTCCATTAAACTGTCTTAGATGAGATTTGGTTTCCCTACAAGCAGTATAACCTACAAGTTTGTTTTATATCATGGCATAATTTTACGTTGCATTTAACCTGGTGTGTGCAGAAATCTGGGTTCACCTGTTAAAACTTGGAGAAGTCAGGAAGGAAACTGAAAAGGAAAACTTTTTGGTAACCACTTTATTGTGGGATCAGTGATCCAAACTGATATACTCAGCAGCCACACTGTGTCCTTTGAAAAGAAGAGGGGAGCAAGTAGCCAGGCAGCCAGGATGGAAGTGCTTGAAGTGCCAGCAGGAGAGGATCCACAGCTTGCTGTGAACTAAACTGAGCGTGCTGTAACACTGAACCTGTAAAGGGAGAACTCAGGTGAGGTTTGAGTGGGGAAGCAAGAACCACATGGTCTGAACTTCTTTAGGTCAACTTATACACGGGTTAACTTCCCTGCATGCGAAGCCTCAAAAGTTGGAGGACCACATGTTTAACACACCCTGACCCATCCCCATCGTGGTGTACTTAGTTCACGAGGGTATTTTGTCACCTAACAGGCAGCTGAACTCGATAGTTCAAGCTGGACCTGTGACTCCTGAAGCCTCAATACAGCCCCACGTGTCCAGTTCTGGGACCCTTCTTTTAGGAAGGACCTTGAGGTGCTGGAGAGGGTCCACAGAAAGGCAACGGAGCTGGTGAAGAAAGGTTTGGAGCAAAAGTCTGATGAGGAGCAGCCGAGGGAGCTGCGGGTGTTCAGCCTGGAGAAAAGGAGACTCGGGAGACCTTCTCACTCTTTAAAACTCCCTGAGAGGAAGCTGTAGCCTGAGGGGAGTCGGGCTCATCTCAAAAGCAATCTGTGAAAGGATAAGAGGAAACAGTTTTAAACTACACCAGGGGAAGTTTAGGCCGGACAAAAAGCGCGATTACAGATTGAAATGGGCTGCCCAGGCTGGTGGGGGAGTCACCGTTCCTGGAAGCGTTTAAGGGAAGATTGGACATGGGACTCAGTGCCGTGGCGCAATTGGTATGCTGGTGTTCTGTCACGGCTTGGACTCAATGATCTCAGAGGGCTTTCCCAACCGAACCGATTCCGTGATTCACTGTGAGCCGCGCATTTCAGAGGTGCTACGAGGAGTCACCCACGTCCGCAATAGATATCCACAGACTCCCGTCAGGGAATCTCTCCCTCCCACTCCCGCTGTTTGTCCAGGCCAGGGAAACCTGCACTGGCACCAGCACCAGCCCGGCGGCCCCTTTCTGAGCCAGGACGGCGAACACTGCCGGTGCCCCGCCCCGCCCCGGCCGCCATTCCTCCCTCACGGCGCCCCCCCGCACGCGCCCCGCCCGC
>JBBMKD010000102.1:8095068-8205131 GCA_037834095.1 Argya squamiceps
CGGGCTCCGCAGATGCCCGGGAGCGCCGCTACGGGTCCCGGGAGTTTTCGTCGTGCGGCGGTGGGAGGTGCTGTGGCCGCTCGGCCGGGGCAAGGCCCGCAGGGGCAGCGGCCTCGCCGCGGGTGCGGGGCCTTCGGGGGACGTGGGTGTGTTTTACTGAAAGACGTTCGCAGAATTACAGGATCGTTTAGATTGGAAAATATCTGTGAAACCATCCAGTCTAACCTATGACCGAACACCACGGTATCAACTAAACCATGGTACTAAGTGCCACGTCCAGCCTTTTCTTAAACACCCTTAGGGATGGTGGGTAATTTTTTTCACGCATTTTTTACAGGTACAGGTGTGTGGCTTGACTGACACGTCTCTAATCTGCGGTGTAGTTATAATTTGTTTCATAGACTGTCCAGAAGTAGAAGATCTCCCTTGAAAAGTGTGAAATGAAGTCAGTGCTTGACTCCAAGACTCTCAGGTGTTTGTTCCCCTGTGCTTCTGCATGACTGCAGACACCTCTACACGCGGCATTTTAATGGACAGCTCAAACCTCTCTGCATTTTAATAGACAGCTCAAAACGCTCTGTGGTTCTGATTAAGCAAAGCTTAAAATGAGAATATTTGTTTGGGTGATTAAAAGAAAGTCTTTCAGGGCTCTCTCGGGAGTGTTCAGGAGAGATAGGGTTAAGAGGATATTATGTGTGTTTCTGTACTTGCTTTCATTAGGAGTAGCAGGTTTTTGATAAAAACTGATCAGAGTGGTCAGTTGACCCACTTGCCCTTGTCTGTACAAAAGTTTTTGGCGATTTAGTCTCTGAGTTGTTGCCTTAGAGGAGGAGAGGGGTGGCTAGTTCAGTGCTCACTCAGCTGAGGGGTCTGACTGTGCCCCGTGGTTGGTTTGATGGGTAACAAGGAACATAAATATAATGACGTTTTTATGGTAAATCTTGCTATACATAGAGGTAAATGTTACAAAGAAATGTTACAATACAAATTTAGGAGTTGAGTTTGGGAAAAAGGCTAGGAGGGACAACACTACTGGTAAAACAGCAAATAGTTTGATACCTTGAGCATTGTTATAATAGTATTAAATTACACTGCAATGTTGGAGTTAGTTTTCAAAAATATTTGTGCTAATTTCTGTGGTTCAGATCTTTGGTTCCACTTGTGGTGTGGCAGTGAGTTTGCCATTCATGTACTAAGTGGAAGTTTTTGTGGTTTTATGAGGATAGAGTAATTTAAAGAAAGTGTCACTTCTGAAGCTTTTTGGTCCTTGTGTTTAAAACTGCTTCAAGTTGAATGAATTTGCTTTCATGTACAAGGGCGTGTGCTGCAGCAGACAACCTTCAACCAAGTGATGAAACTGCAATTTCAAGGCTGATTTTTGTTGTTGTTTTGGGGTTCCATTTGTGTCCAAGGGTGAATTGGGATCCCTTTGCTCTGAGTGGGCAGAAGTAGTTGTTTGTTCAGCATTCACACTGTGCCCATCAGTAAATGGTGGCCACTTAGGATCCCTGCCCCATGCAGGCAGTGTTTGGTTAGTCCTGGTGGTCGCTGTGCAGCACTTGCTGAGTGGAGGAGCCACAGGTCACACACTTGTGTCCATGTCACTGCTCAGGGAAAATTCCTGCTTGAGGTTGTTAAATACACTTTTAAAGCCCAGTCAGGAAAGCCTAGAACTTACATGGAATATGCAGCTGTTTTAGGAAAGGGACTGCTGTCTAAAATCAGTAGTGGTAGCATGCAAAAAAAGCTCCTAACCTAAGTAGTTTTGGTAATTTAAAGTTTTGACTGTAGACACTAATGGTAGGGATTTAGTTTTTGAATTTTTAGTGTGAGGGAAAGACTGCAAAATACAGACATAACAGCACCCCACTGTTTTCTTAAAAAAAGGCTAATGATTGGTAAAATAGTACAAAATAGGTATTTGAAATATAAATTAGTGTTAATTTGATGACATTGTAGCATAACAGCTGACAAAATGAGATAGTTTTGGATTTGAGGATGCAGATTAAAGTTTATGTCCTCTGTAAGGGTATGTTACAGGACTGAGAATGAAACAGCATATATGGACTCATTGGCCATTTATAATCTTTAAAGCTTTGGGGAAATACTGGTGTGATTCTTAAGAATAAAGCATTCACAAATACTTTTGTGACCAGATGTGTTGGTGCAGCAAAGCTTTCTAAGGATGAAAGTTTGGTGTTAGTTTTCACAAAAAGTTTTGAAGTGATGGTCTGTGAGGTATCTGGCAGTAATTCACAGTTGCATAATAGTTTGCAAATTCTTTAGCTAATCAGCCTGATTCAACATGCTTCTAATTCTGGAATGGCTGCATGTTGACACGTGAAAAGTCAGGGTGGGTGTGTGAAGTGATGAGGGACCTTGGGGGCTCATAGTTGCTCATTGATAAGGCAATGGTTCCCAAACTTTGTTCCAATTTTACATACAAAAACAGAACCAGAGGAAACACTGAATATTGAGTAACATAATCTTAAAGGGTGAGTACAGAGAGGGTGGAGGTTTTCTCTTCTCAAGGAGCCACTCAGAGAAGACAAGGGACAGTGGCTACAGATTACACCAGGAGAGGCTTCACTTACTACAGGAAACTCTTTTGACAGGGAGAATAATCAGTCACTGGATAAAATTTCCTCAGGGACATGATGGAACCTCTGTTACTGGAGGCTTTCAGGATATTTTTGGAAGGGTGCTGGATAAACTGTCTCATCTAGGCTCCCTTTTTGATGGGAGACCAGGTGGTGTTGGAGGGTCCCTTCAAACCTGGACTGTTGTGTGATTTAATGTTGATGTAAGGTAACAACCATTTTGTACAGACACTGAAATGTTTTCTTGCTCTTTCCTGCAGTCAGTGTGCAGCTAGATTTTAGTTTCATTTAGGGAGAGAGGGTTACAGGTTGAACAACAAACCATGTCTGAAACAAAGCAAGGAGCACCTTTTCATTGTCTGCCATGCTCAGTAAGGGAAAACCATTGTAAATTTTCTTCCTTTCAGATTAGTTTACTTCTGATGAACATCAGTGCCTAGAAGGCTCTGGGTGGGGATGTCCTTGGGTTGTGAATCACGACGTGGGATGGGGAGGAGGAGCTGGAGAGGGTCCCATTGACACTGTCCCTTCCTGCTGGAAGTACCTGAGAGCAGCAGAATGGGTGTTTCTTCACCTCTGAGCTGTCATCAGCTTCACTTCACTGGAGCATCTGTGAGGTTTGCTGTTGCATTCTCAGCAATGTAAGGACATTAAAAGCCTCTTGGGAAGCAGTTGATGAAAGTGGAGAAAAGCTGATAGTGCTAACACAGCACATGTGGTGCATCCTGTGTGTTGTGGTCCCTCTCCAAGGGTGTGGTAGATGCTGTCCAGTGTGACAGATTCACCTGAACTTGTGCTTTGGGCTGTTCAGCAGTGGCATCCAGGCATTGAAAATAGATTCTGCATTTGTGCTTAGGTGGTGCACACACTAAAACTCCAAGTCTTAAAGGCCTGTAGAGTTTACAGTTCATGAAATAATGGGCTCAGGGGTGTATTAAGAATCAGTGCCCTTGTGTTGTACTTAGTATTGAACAAAGAGCTAGTGCCAAAAAATAATACTGCCTCATTGTGCTTGAGGCAGGGAGATGTCCTTTAAACACAGCAAATTTTAATCTCTCTGCCTTTTTGACAAGGTGTCAGTCTTCTGAATGTTTTCAGGTAACTGAAATAAACATAGCCTTAGTATCAATTGTTTTTACAAAAGCCCAGCCAGACTTTGTTGTACCAAATACTAAAGCTCAGATTTTAGGTCACATAGAATTTGTTGTCCAGAATAATTGAGGATTATGGCTGTCACAGGCTTGACCAAAAATCTCCAAGTTGGTGATGTGATTTGTCCTATGTTATGTTGTAATGGAGCCTCAGTTTTAACTAGTTAAATCTTGTAATTGATGCAAAAGAAGGTGGAGAGTTTCTGGAGAATTGCAGTTTCTCATTAGTGTCCAAATCCATTTGGCAACCAGGCTCTTGTGCATTTCATTGAAACTCTCAACCTTCCTTTGCTGTTCAGCATTTGTAAAACAAGGACTGTGGCACTTTTGGTTTTCCAAAGCAAATATATTTTCTAGTTCCATCAGACTTTGAAAGTATTTTTTTTTAATTTGAAAATAATTATTTTTATTTTTTAATTTTTTTGTTATGACCTGGTGGGTTTAGGTTTAGATGTAGTTTATTAATGAAAAAGAATAAAAGGCCCTATTTCTTTCAAGCATTGGTTAGAGAATTTCGGTTACAGGCAGCTTTTAGTTAGTTCTGACCTTGCAGGTTGCTAGTGACTTGCTTTGCATACAACCTCTAAAAAAGAAAGTTGGTTTTGAGGAGGTAAAAAGAATTTCTCTCCTGTGGATCTTACTTTACTCTGCATTTTTTTAATTAGGAAGCTAATCTCTGTCTATAGTAATAATTTGGAAACAAAACATGAAATACACTAACAGAGGAATGTGTTAGGCAATGGTTAGCTTGGTATGAATACTTACTCACCAAGTACTTATGGCTTCTGTGAGTAATTGTTTACCATAGCAAGGCTGCCTGGTGTCTGTTCCTGAACAGATGAACTAAACTGAGTGTGTGTATTTGTGCATGGTGTGGTAGTAAGATTGAATGTGATTTTTGGGATGGTGTAGAAAGGTTGATTTTTCTGTCATAAGTGGGACTGGATTCATAGTGGGCTTCATGAAGTGTTGAGTTTACAGCCCAGACTTGGATTCAGAAATTCCTGTTGACCTCGTGGGTTTTTTCCTGCCAGATGATGTCAGGATTTGTTACCAGAAGTTTTTGTTCAGCTGGTGTTAATAATAGTACAGTTACACTGCCAGCCTGTGCTACAGGCAGAGACATTCCTCATTAAACAAACCTGTTATTTTGTATTGCAAAGCAAGAGATACCAAATTCAGTTCACTGTTGAGCTGTTTTACATGGTGTACTCAGGTGCTCAAAATCAAGTTTTTACAATTCCTGTGTGTTGTGTAACCTTTAGCAATGAAATACGAAGAAAAATATTTTGTAGAAGTGTGCTGTTACATAAAAACAATCTGGTAAAATGTTTTTAATCTGGAGTCTTGCTCTTGCAATGCTGTCAAGTTGTCGTGTTTAGTGTTTTGAATGGGATACAGCAAGGTGGGCTTGTTATATTCAGTATTGTTTGAGGAGTAAAGAAATGGTGTTTTTTCATGTGGTAAATGACTTTTTCCCCTCTAATTTTCTGTTCTTCCCCCCCCCTTTATTAGCTCCCTTACCTATCACAGACTCATGCTGGGTTTCTTTTTATTTTTGCCCCAAAGCAGCAAGGTTTAGTTGCTTCATTGAAAGACCTGTTGGGCAAAGAGTCTGTAGGACTTTTTTATCCATTGAACTGTAGGCTCATTGTGGCATCTCCATCTTGTTTTGGATAAAGAGAAGTCTTCAGTGCATTTCAGTGCCTAAAACTACAATAATAAGCTTTGTGTTCATGCAAGTGTAATGCTGAAACAAACCAGAATTTTGAAGTGTTCAAGTTTGTGAGACAGCACCTGGTTAGTGTTCCAGAAAGCTTTCAGGTGTAGGGCTGGGAGGACTGAAAATGCAGTCCTCAAGTGTTTTCCTTACTCCACAAGTCCTGGCCATGTCATTGCAGTAAAATACTCCATGGTAGCAACAGTTGCTATGTGTGACTACCTTTTTAGGCTGTTAGTACCATTTGAAGATGTTAAGAGCTCTGCAGTGTTCTGCTGATTCACCTCCTACGCTCGTGAGACTTGACTGTGCAGCTTAAGACTTCCATTTTACCCAGAAAAATCAGTGAGGATTTTCTTGAAGGGGTGTCCACAGAGTTGGAAACTGCCATCAGCACTGCCAGAGAAGGAATGAGACTTGTGTTTTGTGAATTTCTGGTGTGGATGATCTCTTCTCACTGAACAGGAAAAAAAATACCATTTTGGCCATACATCATAAAACTATCATATAAGCTGTATGGGACAACTTGCATCACTGCTGGTGCAGCACCAGGGTGAATATAAATAAAATGGGAACCTTTTTGTGTGGGGCCCAAGTATGTTTGTGTTTATTTGACTTCACAGCTGGCCAGAGCCTTGCACAGCCAGAGTTAGTCCTTCTGTGCAGCATCCTGCAGCTTCCCTGCCACTTGGATCACAGTGGCTTTCTTAGAACTGCAGTAGGAAGAGCCCAACAGGTCTTTTTTGGATTGGATTGGTTTGGTTTTCCCCTCTATAACTGGCCTGTTCTGCGTCCTTATTCAGCTGATATTGGGGGTTTTTTGGTGTTCCATAGGTCTCCTTTGGTTTGCTGGGAGGTTGCTTTGTTTTACTTACTGCTTTTGCCTGGAAATTAGGGAGGGCTTAGTGTGTTTAGAGACCACCCATCAGCATCTTCTGGTTGGTTCCCAGCTGATGCACAAACATCATCTTGGTGAGCTTTGCCATCCATGGGTGCCTGGAATTGAGAAGAGGAGCCTGGCCAGTGCCTCCTGTGTCTCAGCAGCAGTTGCTGTGTGTGGCTGTACCCAGACTGCTGGGAGAAGTACAGAGCTTCTTCCCTGCCATAAACAATTCAGTGCTTTAAAAGCTTGTGTTCATGATTCCCACCATCCATTTTTTCCTACTGTGTTCCACACAGTAATACTGAGAATTATTTTAAGAAGAATTAAGCTTTGGCTGTTGCTCTCAGTGGTTGTGTACTCTGCTATTGCTGAGTGGTTTTATTTCTGTGTAAGTTAATGTTTTACTGGCATTTAACTGCCCGTGACACAAACATTGGCTGAGATGTTTCTCAAGGAGAAGCAGCTGTGTTACATTGATTGTTATTTACTGGTGTTCTGCAATGTTGCTGCCTAGACAGGTCGAAGAAAAGTGAGAGTCTGTGTGGTTCCAGAAATGGAGAGAAAATGATGCCTCATGAGGTCTGTTAGGTATCACATCACATTGCAGGTGCAAGGCCTGAGTCCATTTCAGAGCTGCTGTCTCACAAATAAAGGTGGCACAGAATTTATTTGTAGTCGTGTGACTGTTGTGACCTCCTTTTCTAAAGGAAAGCTACAGCCTGCTCTGGGCTCTGACAGTCCTTAATGTCAAAATGGCATAATTTGTAATGCTCATGGTCAGTGTCAGCTGTCACAGAACAAATAAGCATGAAAAAGAAAAGCTGCCTCCTTCTGTCCTGAAGATCTTTATATCAGGTGTGTTGAGAGGGGGAGAGAGGAGATGAGAACAGGGTGGTGAATGTGGAGCAGTTCTTGCAAGCTGTGGTCACTGCAGGCAAATGGACCAGTCAGTTTTGAGGATTTTGTGTGCATCCTGCTGGAGGGCAATGGAGGAAAAGAGCTTTGCTGAGTGTAATTGACCTTTGAATTTTGATAGAAGTTGCTCATAAATAAAGAATAGGGTGTGAGAAATTTGGAGGTTGGAAGAGCTGGAGGGTGGAGGTTTGTGATGTTGGCTGAGGGCTGAGAGTTCAGGTCCACACTAGAAACTTGCCAGG
The DNA here is from genome assembly GCA_037834095.1 of Argya squamiceps. Lineage (NCBI taxonomy): Eukaryota > Metazoa > Chordata > Aves > Passeriformes > Leiothrichidae > Argya > Argya squamiceps. The sequence goes on from JBBMKD010000102.1 coordinate 8,102,580, forward strand.
AGCTTGGACCATCCTTTTCTGTAGTTCCTTCATTAGCAGCAATAATAGACTGAAACATTTTTATGGCTGTGAAGCTTCAGTATCTGGGTTGGAAAAGTCGACTGTGAGTTGTATCAAAAGGTGTTTCCTTGTGCTGTGGAGAGAAGAAGGGTTTGGTGTGTTGTTTTGTGTTGCCTAGATTTGGATGTGAAGGTCTGTCTCTGGAAGGATTGTGTGCCAAGAGCTCAGATCTTCAAGTGCCCTTAGTTTAGAATACAAACCAGTGTTATGTAGCACTATAAATATCTAGTGCTGAAGGGGTGCCAGCATGAAAAAATGTATCTTGCTAGCAGGCATAGCCTCAAAAGAATTTACTGTCTTCTGATGGTGGTTATTGTCTTGAGCTGTGTTAGGCAATATGTGGACACTGGTGATTTGGGTTTCTACCAAACCAGTTGATTTACCTTAAAAAAACAATCTTTGGTGGTGGTTACATCAAGTGAGTGGATTACTGTAATCCTGCTGTAAGAACAGTGTCAGTGTGCATTTATTTGTGCCCTTAAAATGTCAGTGCCCTAAGACAGTCACTGCAGCAGGTTTTAAATGACCACAAAGAGAGCAACGTGGCTTTTTTTTTCCTGCAGAGACCACAGAATTGCTTAATTTAGTGTTCAAGAGGAAGATGGGAAATACTTGTATATTTGTTTGGCTTTCCTGTGTGAATGAAATAGGAATTGGTACAGGGGGGTTGCAATATATAGGTGGTTGAGCAGAGAAATGTAAAACAACTGTTTTCAATGGTTTCAGCTCATGTAAATCAGTTAAAAGGTTAATTAAAATCCAGACATATCTGTTGATAGTAAAGAGGAGAACTTGATCAAGGAGAATTATTTCTACCTACTGTTTCAAAATAAAGGAGTTGCCACACTTGTCTCCTGTTGCATCATAATTCATACTGAGCGCTCTTTCTTTAACAGCTGTTTGTGATTGAAATTTTTGGTTTGAATGTTCTTAATATAGTGATGTAGCAATATCTGGATTTTCTCTTTTTAATGTTTTTACCTTCTTTTAAACTTCCATCAGTCACTGACACTGTTATTTTGATAAGATGAAGTGAGAAATGAACAAGTTTGTCATTGCATGTGGGAAATACTCACTTAAGGTGCTGGGCTGAGTTTAGAGAGCTGAAGACAGATTTGGTTTTGGAGGTTTATTAACGAAACCAACCAAACAAAAAAACCACTTGAATAAAACAGTTGTTCCTTGGCAGTGTACTTGGTCAAGGAGTTGAATGCAAATAGACTGAGGAGGGTGAGTGGATTTATGGTGTCTTGGTGATCCCAGTTCAGTGTCAGTCTGCAAGGACTGGATTGCTTGACCTGTGTTTTGCAGACCATTAAACTGCAGCAGGTTTCCCTCTGAGTTGAGCATAACTTTTAATTGCCCATTTGTTTGATTCTTAGCAAAGTTGTTGCAATGTGTGAAAAGAAAGTGACTCCAGGGGTGGATTCTCTGTTGGGCTGTAGTCAGGGAAGGGGAGAGTGGAGGTTGAGTGTGTGTGAGGGTGTGTGTTCCAGTTTCCAGGTGACAAGATGGTGTCTGAACAGAGCAAATGACCTTTGCATGTTCTTGCAGAGAAATGGAAGTTTTTATATTTTTTAATAGCAAAATTGTCATTTGCAAACTAAGCCATGCAAGAGGAAGTGCTGGGCTAAATGAGGGTATTTGTTGAGAGAAATATGGAGCAGTGGTTGTTTCTTGGAAGGAAAGTGCACGTTTGGGTACAGAGTGTAACTGCTTCAGTGACTTCTGTGGTTCCACTGCCCCAGTTGAGGTGGCTGATGGTCCTTCCACCTGACTTCTCTCTTCTGGGTCCTGTTGCTGGTGCTGCCCTGCCCTGCCCTGACGTTTCCTGCTGTTCTCAGAGTGCCTTTGCAGCCTCAGTGTTTGTGGATGAGTGTGTGGCCTCCAAGGCAAGCAAAGATTGGCAGATGATGTTACCTTCACCTCCGCTGCACCTCAGTTTCCTGCATTTCTGGGCAGCTGCTGTTCCTGGAATGGCCTTCATTGGCAGAATTTGCCAGTGGTTTACTCATGCTCTGTTTTCCTTGGGTGATCCTGGTTGCAGGAGTGAGAAGAGGCAAAGCTGTGTAGTACATTCTGGGGTTTTTATTGTTGAAGCATGGAGATGTCAGTAGACAGTGGCTGAGCATAAGCCAGAAGTGTGCCCAGGTGGCCAAGAAGGTTTGTGTGTGTGGACAGCAGGGCAAAGGCTGTGATTATCCCTTTTTACTCCCTACTGGTGAGGCCCCACCTCAAATCCTGTGTTCAGTTTTGGGCCTCTCACTACAAGAAAAACACTGAGGTGCTGGAGTGTGTCTGGAGAAGGGCAGGGAAGTTGGTGCAGGGTCTGGAGCACAAGTCTGACAAGGAGCAGCTGCGGAAGCTGGGGGGGTCAGCCTGGAGAAAAGGAGGCTCAGGGGAGGCCTTCTCACTCTCTACAACCACTGAGAGGAGGCTGTGGCCAGGTAAGTCTCTCTTCCCCCAGGTAACATGGGACAGGATGAGAGGAAATGGCCTCAAGCTGTGCCAAGGGAGGTTTAGATTGGATGTTTGAAAGGGTTGTAAAGCTTTGGAACAGAGCTCCCAGGTTAGTGAAGTCATCATCCCTGGAAGGGTTAAACAAATGTGTGGATGTGGCACTTGGGGACATGGTTTAATGGTGAGCATGGTGGTGGAACCGGGTTGATGGATGTACTTGGCAATCTTACAGGTCTTTTCCAGCCATAGTGATTCTATAATTCTATGCTGGTATTCATCTGTTTTCTTCATGTTAATTGAAAAGTAAGAAAATATATTTTTGCATCTTCTGAACAACCTGCACACCCCCACACCCACCCAGAAAACCCCATCTGTGTGGTTGCTTTGGCAGCCTTTCATTTCAGTCAGAATCATTTAATATGGTCACCCTTTTTTGTACAGATGATGACTTTGATCAGTTTGATAAACCTGGTGCAGAAAGGTCTTGGAGAAGAAGAGCTGGAGATGAAGACTGGGACAGGTAGGCAGAATTCTTTCATGTTCAGTGTCTGTCTGCTGCATTGCACTGCTCTGTTTTCCCATTCTGGCATTCTGTGCTCTCATTCAGAGCAGTGCTCATTTAGATTCTAATGAAGATGTTGGTTGTTTTGCATGTGTCAGGCAAGGCTAGGTTGTGCCAAACATGTACTTGCCTTGAGGAATATGGAGCATTGTGAAGAGATGCCATTTAAAATTGGATAAATACAAAGTATTTGTGGTGTGTAATTTTGCAATTAATGTTTTGGTTTTGCTTTTAAGTGTTTAGTAGACCTAGGTGATTTAAATAGAATTTGCTAGTGCTTGAATCTGCCCAACTTAATTTTTAAAATCTTTTTTACTTTAACTTGATGTTTAAATTCTTATCCTCAAAGTTCTACTTCAGTTTTAAATTGGGGAAAAGGAGGAGAGCTTAGGAATGGGCTTCTTCAACAGTATGACTGTTTTAAAGATTTAGAAATGTGTGTGCTCTGGGTTATTTTGGGGGAGCATGTGTGTTCTTTTAGGAGACAAGAATCAAGCTGATCGCTACACTGGTCCACTCTTTCTGGGAGAAAACTTTTCACTTATTTCTGTTATTTTTCTATGATTCCTTTTTAGTAATAGTCTTGTTCAGACTTTGCCAGTGGTTTTCACTCTGAAAGGGAAAAAATATTCCGAGTAGATTTCTGTCTTCTCTAATAACCACTGAAGTGATTGTAGTAAACAAATATTACTGTAAGTAGTGTTCCACTGAGCTGAGCCCTTGGAGTAAATCAATTGCTCTACATTTATTGTCATTCCAGGGGCATTAGTTTGCTCTTCCCTGGTATTCTGCTGGGTTAAGTGGGTAGTTTTCATTGCTGCATGAGGCAGGTGTGTGACTGAGGAATTTGGGCAGTAGCTCTGGAGTGTACAGGGTGTTCTGCTGTGTCAGGCCAGTACAGCTCTTAGAGGGCTGCATGCTGAAGTGTACCAAGGAGCTGCTCTGCTTTGAGGGTGTAATTAAAATAACTTGCTCAGGCTGGGTCACTCCTGTGCTGCCTCCTGTCCCCAGGATTGGCTGTTCAGAAACCTTAAAATCAGTATTGCAGGCAGAATGTTTTGTATTGGAGTATTTTCTGAACTTTTGGCCTTTGTTGCCTGAGTGGGTGGGCTCTTAGCTGCTCACTGCTCACATTTGGGTTTGGCTGCCCTACTCATCACGTGAGAAAATGTGGAAGACTCAAGCAACTGTTGCATCAGAAGTTGGAAGCTTTTACCCAAAACTCCTTGGGCAAAGCTGGTTCTAATAGGACTTCACAGGAGTTTGAGAGTATTTTTACCAAGCAGAGACTTTGGAATATAGAAGGACTTAGTTTTAGAGAAACATTTTAATTTGTGTTTATTATTAACTGTATTTAATTAAAGAGAGATGATCAAAAATTCAGTAGTGAAATTATGAGGGAAGTGGTTTCAGGTGCAGAGCAGAAGATTCTAGAGTTTCATCTTGCTGATCATTTCAGAAATTTTATTTTACAACTGTATCTAATACAATAAAATTTGCATGTATTGGAATATTTTTTGGTTAGTATTATGCTCTTCAAATTGCAAAGCTGTCTGTGTAAGTGTTGATTCTGTGGGTGTCTTGGCAATTACAAATGCTGTTCCTGGGCATGTTGCCTATTGTAATTGCTTGGGGGTTTTACCTGCTGGCCTAATTCAGTATAGGACAGTTTCTTCAAGATAAAGAAAAGGCTGGATGAGCACAGAAGTCTCCATGTTTTAATCCTGCATGTGTTGTTTTCAACTGAGGCATCGTTGGGCTGGGGGAGAGATGAGTGAGGTCTGGTAGTCACACATCTCATCAACCATCAGCTCTTACTGTGTTGTTATGGGCTGAGTCCCATCCCTCAGTCACTTAGGACAGAGATTTGAAAATTCAAAATTGTTTTTCTCAAATCCTGGAGGATTTGAGAGTCAGAAGGCCCCAGTTATTTGGGAGTACAAATGTAACGTTGTTCTTGGAGAAGTTTTCCCATTTTTTACAAGTTCTTTTCCTGAAACATTTGTGTCCTTGCTGCTGCTCAGGTTTAATGAAGCATGTTTATGAAGTTGGAGACTTTAAAGGGCCAGTCTTTATCATGTTAATTTGTACTTTTATCTCATTAAGTAGCCCAAAGCTCAGGTTTGGGAAAACCCTGAGTTTCTGGTGCTCTCCTTGAAGATGACAGAGTGGATTTAGTAGCTGAAATTTTGTTGCTGAAATTCATTTGTTCAGGCTCTTCTTTGAGATTACTAATTTCTCTATGCTGACTGAAAACTTTCCACTTTTTATTGTCTGCTACTTTTTAGGTTTATTTTTTCTTATTTGAGAAAGCTAAATCTACTCAGTGAGGAAAATGTTGAGTATTGGGAGTTGAGGAAGGGGAGGAAAATCTTTCTTCTGAGAACAGCAAACCTAAAATCATCTTAACCCAAAATTTCCCAATATTGTAGTTTTGAAAAGACTTTGTGTCTTGATGATAGCAAGGGTGAGATGCTTTTGGAACTAGTGTAGATGTTTACTTTTATTCCAGTTGATTTTATGTGGATCTGTGTGATACCAAATTGCAACCATTCATTTTTGTCTAGTTCTTTCAGCTAGCCTAAGATCTGTTACTGTCTGGGGATTTTCTGTTTGTTTTCTTGGTGATTTTTTGTTTGTTTGCTTTGTTCTTTAATGGTTAGATTTGGTCTTTGTGGTCCCTCTTTTTTCTATAGACAACTTCAGATTTGGCCACTTTCAAGGAGCTTGAAATAGTTCCACTTTACAGTGCAGGCTTTGCCCTATTTTGTTTATTCAAAGAGTTACTCATGGTCATTTTTCTTTTTCTAATTTATCAATGAAAATACTGAGTGACATTGAATATTCTAATAGGTTTTGTGCACTAGTTATTGCTTCTTCATGTAAATCCTAGTGTTATTTTTTTTGACTGCCTGCAGCAGTAGGCCAGAGTTTGTGAAAATCTAGGATATGTTTGCAGTTAATTCTAGAGATCAAATGTTAATTTTTTTCTAAAAAATCACATCAGGGATGCTTTTTAGTAATGTGGTAAATAAAGCTAGGTATGTTTAGATAATTAGTTTAATATTTTTTTTATTTTGCATTTCTTAATCTGAATTTCTTGCTACCTGAACTTGGTTTTTGTTTTTGAATGCTGCTGTAACATTTGCTCTTGCCATCTCCTGGAATTTCTCTAGTGGGGGTTTATTAAACGCTGTCAATGGTGGACCATAATGCTGGGAAATATTTTCCAGCATTTTGGTGCATTTGTCAGATTACTGGCAGTTGAAAAGATTAGTGATTTTTTTTTTTTTAGAGACAAAGTTGAAGTAGGAAATTCTTCTGCAGCTATTTCTGTTACATAGTTTCCTGTCTCTGAAAAGGCTGAAATTCGAGTCAGTTTGCACTTTGAAATGTGTGATATGTCTTATCTCCCAGTTTTTGTTTAATATTACATTCAGTACAAAACAATTGTTTTTTAATGTTCAGTCATTCCTGGAACTATTTGTTATCAATAATAGTAGATGAATTCTGGATACTGGTGATAATGTCCTATTTAAGGCTTATTTGGTGTATCATTTGTCCTTTCCTAGCCCACAAAATTTTTACAATCCTCACTCCCCCTTCCCACCTGTGCTATCTGTGTTGTAACTGGCTCTGAAAAAACTGATCCATCTGCAAAACCAACTAATTTATGTTTTGGGATTGCCTCCTCATTTTCAAGTATTTGCCATTAGTCTTAAGGAACTCTTACACAAATCCCTTTGCAGTTCATATAGGCTGTTCTCACTTGGGATGATTTGATTTTTATTTACTACCTAAGGCATGGTGGGTTTTGTTTTTCTTTGTTTTTTGAAGGTGTGCAGTAGAAATAATCTCAAAGCAGAGCTCATATTTCAAATCACTGCCATCTCATTTTAGTATTGGTACCCATATTCTAATTCATGCTTTTGTCAGTAACAAGTGTTTATTATAGAAGGGCAATCTGGCCATCCCTGTCACTAGATAATTCTTTCACTGAAGGGAGAATGAAATTAAGCAGTTTCTCTGAAGTTTAGCTCACCTGGAATGCAGTTCCTGGTATTGAAGAATATTTAAGGGGCAGTTACACCGTGATGGCAGAAGTGTTGTAAGCCAGTATTTCTGTGCTTCCCGAATTCTTGGGCACAGATACAAAACTGATGAAACATCCATTTGATTTTGTCACCCTACAAATGTGTGTTTGACCTTACCCTCAACGTGAGGAGGAGGGGATAAAGTATTTATGAAAGATGAAGGCCTAAGCCTGGCCTTCAGGAAAGATCCAGGCTCCCAAGCCAGCCAACTTCCCAGGCCCCCAGCTCCTTGCTGAGGTGCAGCTCGGGCCGCAGGGGCACCTGGAGACTGAGTCTTGCCTGCAGGACATTCCTGTCTCATGTCCTCCCTGGGGAGCTGGAAATCAGCAATTTGGACAAAAATGAGTTTGGACAATGTGTCCAAATGGTCTTGGAGTGAAGGTTCTAGAATGGCTTTGTTTTGGATTGTCTGGGTTTCTCTGCTGTGTTTGGTCGAGGGGATGTGGAGAGGAGAGTGTATAGAAATGAAATGACTGCAGCAGCAGATTTATTTAATATGTATGGTCTGTGGTTTCACTGAAAATACATACATTTTATCCCCTGAATGCTTTGCTAAAATAGGCTTTGTGCTGCCTTGGCAGCAGTTCTCCTCGAGGCAGTTTTTTAAGGCATGTGACCTGTAAGGTTTTTGGGTTTGTTTTGTAAAGTTCAACTTGTGAAATTTGTTACTGTTTTACAGTGAACTTGATGATGACTTGCTTGGAGAGGATTTGCTAACTGGAAAAAAGGTAACAGATGTGTGTTAAAGTGAATTGTTGCAGATATTAAAATGTGAATGTTGTTCAGCTTAGCCAGTTCAAGTGTTTGGTTTGACCTCATGTATTTTGCAGTCACCTCCCCAAAGCCTGACAGCCACAGGTACCTGAGGTCTGCCTGACTGCCAGAGCATTCTGCACCCAGGGCCTTGTTTCCTTTCCTGAAACACCTCCAAGTGTGGCTTTTTAAAATAAAATCTAGAGAATTTTTTTTTGACCCACCCAGGTCTTCTGAATGCTGATCAGCATGATGGAGAATTTAATCCAAATGCCAGTTTTCTGGCTATTAAAAATCACTTGTCAAAATAGCAGCAGTATTTACCAGAGAGGAAATAAAAAAGCAGTCAGTGTTGTCTGTGAAAGTTCACACTGTGTGCACGATCTGCTGCCTTGCTGCCTGATGAGTAGGCAGAGGATTTCCCCTTTTAAAGTGAGGAGAAAAATGTGGGAGCAGCTAAAACTGGAGCATAAACAAGTTTTCCCCATGTCTGCTGTAGACTCTTCCTGCTGGTACCTGTTTCCAAGACTGAACTCTGTGAAAAGAGCTAAGTGTATCTTTGGATTTTCCAGGTATCAGTAGGAGAAGACAGGACATCTGTTTGAGAAATCAAATTGACTGGTCACTTCTCTCTGTGTTTTATCTCTTAAGTGGACTAATTTTGAAAGTAGTTTTTGAAGTTCTGGTTGGAGATAAATAGGTTGTTAAGAAACCCAGCTCTATTAAGAGTTGAGTTTTATTTGTTGTAGGTTTTTATAACCATCCTCTAAATGTTGGAAGTTAGCTTCTTGAAATTATTATAGTTTCTGTAAGTATTTCCTGTTAAAGATAGGAAGTTCCTTATTCTCATGTGCTGGTTTAAAGAGAAGAAAATTCCAGGAAAATGATTGCAAATGTTTGTTACACAGTTCCCAAACCAGAAGCAGTTAACATTGAATGGAGGTGATAAAACTCCTTATCTTTAAAAATTACATATGTGAATACTAACCAGTACTTGATTCTCCAGTGTATTATGTTTTTTTGTGCTTTTTGTATTCTTCTTTTTAGTTTGCCATATTAAAGGGCAGTATCTCTGGGTATGGACTCATGTGGTGGGGTAATAATGGATTTCTCAGAAAGCTTTCCCTGAGTTATTTAGGCTAAATTTCCTTCTACTTAATCTCATCCCAGTACTTTTAAATAAATGTGTCTTTGTCTACCCTTTATGGCCCTGTTAGTTTAGGGGTTGGAATGTTGCTCAGCAGAACTGAAATTATCTCTCCCTGGAGGGTATTTATGAAAAGAAAAAAAGGAACAACTGAAAGTTGTTTAATTTGACAGACGAAATAGGAGAGACACAGTATTTTCTTCTTGTTTTTTCTTCACTTACAAACTAATCATGATTTTTCAGTTTTCTTTATCATATAATTTCCTCCAGTCTCCTATCTCTTCTCTCTAGAAGTTGCAGTTCATGCATTTTCTTGACTTGCCTAATGCATCAAGGTCACAAGGCTGTGTACAAGAGCTAACCTTTCTTCCTTCCTGGTCTGTCTTCAATGAGTTGTCATCTTTATCTGTATTTGAGAATGGATCAGTGATAAAGAAGTGTTGATAGGCAAATTTGAGTTCTGGAAATTTCCATAGGATTGTCAAATATGTATTGTAAGATTTGTGTTCTTGTGTTGTGTGTTTTTTCTCATTGAATTAGGTAATTTCTTTGAAGATATGCTCTTAGTTTGGGATGTATTCTTCATGAAAAATATTTAGCATTCAGTACTTAAATGTTTGTATCTTTTATGTTCATGATTGACTTTTTTTGAAACATAGAATCAGTCAGACTTGTCAGATGAAGAGCTGAATGATGATCTTCTGCAAAGTGACAATGAAGAGGAGCAAGAATTTCGGTATTTCTTTTTGAATTTTGTTTTGGATAACTGAAAGCTATGAGTGACTCCTTTTACTGATAACTAATAACTACTAAAGTTATTGCTGTATACTTAAAATAGTTTTGCTTTTTACCTAGCCAGCTACTTAGTGATGTATATATAATGTACTCAGTAGCACTGTTAACATTTCAGAAAAATTATTTTTTCTTTTGATTCAATAAATTTATTCAAATCTCTGAAAAGCTTATAAGAAGAAATTGTGTCATCTGTTGTGCTAATAGAATTAATTATAAGCACTTACAGAACTTTCTTTACTGCCTCAGTATTGCTTGCTGTGGTAAGCTTCCTTCTGATGCCAAGATGATTTTTTGCCTTTTCTTTTATATACCATTTATAACACTTTTATGTGTCCTCAGTACTCTTAGCATGCATATTTGTAATTCCTTAAGTCTGATAATTTAGCATAGTCCTAGCATGCTGTTTGGCCAGGAGGCCAGACATCCTAAAGGCCTTGTACCAGGAGGCCATAAAACCCTGCACTATCTTGAGAAACCAAGGTCCCCTCTAGAACATACCCTGTAAAGTAAAGATTAAGCCCGTCCAAGGGGGAATTCCTCAGGGGGGGATTGGAGCACCCTTGTTAGATATGCTCATTTGTAAGGTCTGTAAAATTGCATACTCAGTTTATCATGTGTGTGCATTTTGGCACATTCCACCTTGGCAAAGTGGGGCACCATAAGGATCCTGATTAAATACCAAGGTGAAAACCCTTCATCCCTTAACTGTGTCTGGCTTTTAATTTTTAGGACTAAGGGAAAGGCACCACTCCTATAATATAGTCCTTTTGTGTCATCTTTTTTAAAAAATCTATCTTACCTCCTAGGACTCCAAGGAGGGGAATTTGTGACTTAAATATTTGTGTACAATTACATAGCAGAAAACTTTGAACAGACTTAATGGGCTAGAGCAGATATTTCCATGGGAGTTTACTGAGGATCCTGTCCTATGACTACCCTGTGGTAATACAGCTCCTCAGCTGAATTATGGGCACTACAAGTTAAAATGGGTGTCTTGTTTTATTTTTCAAGCTGGACTGAAGTAGGAGAGAAGATGCTTGTGATGCCAAAGTGATGCAGTGCCATTGTTCCTTTTACTGGCCTGTTTTTCCAGCTTTCCCTTATTGCATACTGTGCAGGGCATGTCATCTGAAGGGCTGTGAATGTATGTATATAACATACTGAGGTGTACCTCCATCTCTGAGATCTCCTGTCTTTAGCTGTAATTGGGATAAGGACTCCTGTCCTTGTGTTGGACTGATGAGGGTGTGATAAAATGCTCCACCCTCAATCTCTTCACTGGCTGCCATTTTCCTCCCTGCAGGAGTGAGGGTGGGACTGTTCCCTTCAAGAAGGGCAATCCCAGTTACAGTTCTTGGCTGGTTTTTTGCTGTATGTGCTTCTTGAGACCCCTGGGTAGCAGGGATGGCTGTGTGACCAAACACAGTGATGATAAAGTATCTCAAATGTGATAATACTGCTCAGTGCAAGCAGGTTTCTGTAGACAAGTTTTGCATTTTTAGCAGTCCTTTTGCCAGAGAAAGAGCCTTTCCCTTCCCCTTATGTTTCCAGTCAACCTCTTGCTTCTGTAGTTGGGGGGATAATGATAATCCTGCATAATGTCTTCACTTTTGTGTTAAATCTTCTCCCTCTTAGAGCTGCAAATAGCTCAAAGCTGCCTGGATCTTGTTCCACCAAACTTAGGAAAATGGAGAATAATAGGAATGTTATTTAAAAAAATAAAATTATTTGTGTTCTTTATACCTGGAGCTCTCAAATCAAGAACTAGGCTGCTGTTGGTTAATTGCTTTTTTGTGTTGATGGCACTGGCTTTTGTAAACAGTAAACTGAGCTTTGCTTTGCCTGCCTGCAGATTATAAACTTGCCAGGTTTTTTGTATTGATTGTTTTTTTTAGTGTCTTTGCTATTTAAGAATGTCTTAATCATTGAAATTACAGTTCTTGACTATTTATTTTATATTAAGTAGAACGTTAAATCTATCATAAAAATTCAAGTTTGAATTCAAGATAATCAAGAATGAACACTGTTAACGCATTTAATAAAAAGTATTTTACCAGTATATTCTGAAAGACTGGGAAAAGAGATGCAGTTATAGTGATTTTGTGTATTTTTTTTTGTTAGTCTTGGAATTAAAATTGAATCTCGTCTGCTTTGGTTACCAAGCAGGACTTTTGCCAGTTTGACCTGCTAAACCATCTGGTTGGTTTGATTCCCCTGGTCAAATAGCCTGCAGCTGGTGATAAGCTGCATTTTAGTATGCATTATGAGAACATGGCATGGAGTCAAATAGTGTATGGGCTATAATTCTATCCACCAACTTGGAGATTTTATGTTTGTTGGCTTTGTTTAGCTAAATCTTAATGAGTAGTTTCCAGTTGAGACTTCAGGCTCTGAATTTCCCCCTGTCCCACAGCTCCCCAGGTGTCACAGTGAGCCTCAATGCCACATCTGGCATCCTGACGTCCTACGAGTCCATCAACGACCCCTCGCTGGAGCACGAGGCTGAGTATGACCAGGGGGAAGATGAAATTGGCTATGACAAATCTGAGGCACCTGAGGAATATGCCTCAGAGTATGCAGAGGAAGGACACTATGAAGGCAACGATCCTGAACTGACAGAAGACCAAATAGAATATGGGGAAGAGCCTGGAGAGGAAGATGAAGTGCTAGACCTTGAAATCAATGAACCCCTAGATGAATTTCCAGTGAGTTTCCTTCTATTGTATCTTCAAAGATAACATTGCTTCACGTGCATGGGGTTTTAGACTGATTTAAAATCTGTTTACCTCCCTGGGGAGGAGGGGAAATTAGACCTATTATCACTGTCTGCCAGTTTCTTTATCTAGGCTGTGACAAAGTTTGTGTTGACAGCTTGTTTGGCGGTAGGTAATGCTCCTTTGTCATGCTGGAAAGCAGTTGAGAATCATGACCTTGAGGATTGTATCCTTAAGGAAGAAAACAGCTTTGTGTGGTGGAGATACACTGCCAATTGTTAGAAGTACTTAATGCAAAAGCTTTTATCCAGGCTTTAGACAAGATCTGATAAAGTCCTTCGAAGGTGAAAAGATTATTGACCTGCTAAAGACATCTTTAAGGTGCTAATATCCCAAAGTGATTGATGTCCTGCTTGTTCATCCTTTTTGTAACTGAGAGCTGTCTAAACCTGAATAAAGAGATTGGAGGTTAGTTTAGAAAATGTCACCTGCATAATTCAATATGATTTAAGCAGCATATTAGAGAACATGCCCTGGCTTTAATTGCTAATGAAATGATTTAATCTTAATTAAAACTGTATGTGATCAGTGAGGTGTTGGAAAATACAAGCAAACTTAAGCAAGGTTTTGCTTTTGTTTTATGCTCATAATTTTTCAGAGTTGAACCCACTGATATGTAAGCACTTGCAGAATGCTTTAAGAATGTTTATGTTTGATGGAGTAAAATCTGATCTTAATGTGTATGTGCTATAGATGGGGGTTTCCTGTAAGAAAGTCCTGCAGTGTTTGCTTCATGAATCTGTAATCAGTGGATGCAGATGTATAGAAGTAGTTGGGGCAAACAGTATTAAATGGGATCTTTATGATGACATTGCTGGGATATGAATGGAAACTCTTTTGGTTTTGATAATACTGAAATTATTGTCTAATTTTAATTGTTAAGAGCCCTGCTAATGATGCTGTATGTGTGCCATATCACTTATATAGTTGACTGTTCTGAGAGGTGCAATACTTCAGCCTGGAAGCTGTAGCAATGCAGTCAGACCCACCTATGCAGTTGGCCTTGTGTCTCATCACCTTCCTGTTTACTGCTTTAGGATGAAGATTACATGCAATCATATAATGAACAAGCAATGGAGGAACAAGGAGAGTATGCAGCTGATGAGGAGTTGGAAGAATCCCAGACAATGGCTAATGAATCAGAAGAGGTATGTAATGAATTTCATAGAAACTTAAAGTAACTAGTTCTGTTACAATTCGATTTTGTAGACTTGTGTGTACTGCTGGGTAAGAATTGATGCAGCTTTGCCAGTGTTGAATTATTGGTGGTATTACTCTGTGTATAAAAGTGAATTGTGATAGCATCTATATTGTCAGAGACATCAGATCTCATTTCCCCCTTGGGATTAAAATCATAAGGGAGAGCACAGAATGTGCATATTTAGTCTTGGCTTCAGCATTAGAAACTTCAGAGCCCATTTGGGTAGGAATGGCTGTAATACTGCACAGTCTGTTCAATTTCCAAGAGCTGTGGTGCTTCCCTTTACCAGATGGATCCCTGGTGCTGTTGGGATGTAACTGCCATTCTTGGGTATCCCCCTTTGAGGAGTGTAGGTATGGAAGGTTTGGTATTTTAGACAGGCAAAGGTGAGACTCTTGTTTTGAAGGTCGTGTTGAGACTGTAATTCCTGTGAGATTTATCTTCTTTGATGAGAAAAATGGATGAGTTCCTTCATTTGCAATAAAAAAGCTTATGCCAAAGTCTGCCAAGTATGCATTCACTAATTATAGCCTGGTAGTGATGTCTAAAGGTTTCTTAGCTTTTTATGTATTTTTCATATATTTATAGCCTTGTAGATTTTTATGTGTATTTGTGTAGCTTCTAGTATTTTTCCTCTCTCACAGTTTAACAAACTCTTACTATACATTCTTGAAATTCTGTTTAGCCTTACTCTTAAAGGGGAGAATTCCTGACAAGGACATCTTATGTTCTACCAGAACCTAAGAGACATAACAAGAAAATAGGGCAAAGAAGCCCCTGGACCAGCTGACCCAGGGCTGGGTTGCTGGGATAACTGATTTCCTGTTGGATGTACTGGCTAGAAATTATAGAAGTCACGTGAGATGCATGTGCAATGCCGTATTTTGTGCACCTGCAAGCTTTCATTGAAGAACTGCTTTTTTATCTTGCCACTTTAACTCTGTTGCAAGTTTTTCCTTTTGTTATTTGGCAAGAGTATCACAACTGTTTTTAATTCACAGCGAGTTTTTGATGTAAGATTTTTTTTTCCTTTCCCCACCAGGAATCTACTTTAATATTACTTTTATTCCAGTTGTTAATTAAATAGGATTGAATGGATTACCTGCTGAGAAGTGTAGTCAGAGTGTATTTCCTCTTTGGAGCTTTAACTCATCAGGAAATTAATTCCTCAAAGACACAGCAGCATTACTGTATGAAGTTCTGACAACTGGGTGTGCTGTGATGCTCCAGTTGTATCAAACCTATCTTGGTAAAACAACGTTTTTTCTGGGTGGAGATCTGCCTTGAAAGGGGCCACCTGCATCGTTCAGCCCTCACTGTTGGAAGCCTAACATCTTGCACTGAATATATGTTAATGTAGTTAATTTTTTACTTCCCAAGTGCTAAATCTACCCTTCAAAAGAATTGTGAAATCCTTGAACACTTTATTCCTTTACTGGATTGATGATAGACACTTTTGTTTTGGGGTTTTGGAGGTGGACTGATGGATTTGTGGTGTCTGCAGCCACAGTCTGAGATGATGGACTCAGCACACATCATGTAAAATTAAATACAGAGCTGGGACTCACTGCCAAACTTACTGCTGTAAAAAAGCACAGCTTCATTTTGAGAGCACTCTAGAGTGAGAATTCTCTAATAATCACATTGTCTAAATTTGTCCATTGCAGAATTAAATTTGTTTCATTCAAAAGGTACCATCAATGCAAGTTTTTAATGGATTTTGTAAATGGAAGCTTTTATGGAATTTGTTCATCATATATATAAAGTGAATGTTTTGGGCCATACCTTCAGTTAACTCTACATTTTGGTTTTATTCTGATGGTTTTTAGATTGTCAGAGATTTCTTTTTTCAAAAATAGTACCATCTTTTTGTTCATTTATATTTTGTATGGATCTTAACTTCCATTTGGCAGTAGGCTCACAGTTCCACTCTCCAAAGAATACCAGCATGAGATAGAACCTTTGCAGAGTATTCACTTCTGTGCAGTGCATGGTTAGATGCCTGCCCCCAGCTCTGAAGAGTTTTGTTTATTCCAGTGTTATATAACAGCACTTTTCCTTAAGTCTCAGAAGTGCTTGTAAACAGGGTTGGTGTTCTCCTGCAGCACAAGAGGGGAGCTGTAATGGATGCAGTACAAAGAAAGCTTTATTTTCTCTTGGTTGAAATTTGGCGTCTGAATAATAGAGAAGGATGTTGGGTGGTGTTTTATTTTAAGCATTTACCACATTAAAACCTACTAAAGCCTCTTATTATATTGCATGGAGAAATCTTTTTGTAAACCAAGAGAAAAGCTTGACTGGTGAATTGGAACATGATGGGGGGAAAACAAGTGAATAAGGGAGGTGAGACAATTGTTACAAGTGGCACTCAGGTGGGAGAAGTGAGGAATAGGCAGGTAAAGTTTGTTTTTGAAACTTTAGTACTTAAAGTTGCAGAACTTGGATTTTAAATAAATAACACTGTGTGGCTTCCTTGAAAATGTAACAAGGCTTCAGAAGATGTTTTTGCCTTCCCAAGGCATAAAGCAATACCCAATACCCAGAGGTTATAGCAGCAAATAGGTGTGGTAGAACAGCCACATGAGGTATCATGTCCTAAATATTTTAGAGGAAAAATATCACTAATTACTTCTGTGAAATGTTCATAAAAATTAAACCTCATGAAATTAGAATTCATAATGTCTTTGTTTTATATTGGAAGTAAACTGTGAAGTCAATGATAGGGGATTTATCATTGCATAATTTAAACCCTGTCTTGGGTTCTGCTAATAAGAATTGAAGAGTACTTTAATCAAGAAAGCATTTCATGAAGAAGTGCTGCTTACTGCTTTTCTTTTGATAGAATATAGGCTTGGAAAAAAAAGGCCAATGTGTCTGTCTGAATTGTCTCTGATTTTAGCCAAAGCTTCTGCACTTTAGTTCTGTTGTTCAAGTTTGAAAACAGTACCTGCCAGCCTGGTGGAAAGTGGTGAAAAGAGTGCAAATCAAGGCAGCCAGTTTTTAAACGTGTTTTAAGGCACTTAGGTTTATTTTTTGGTTCCATTTTTCACCTGTGGAATCGAGGTGCCCTTGGAATAGGTATAATATCCTCCTCACTGCCCTGTTATTTCTTGATCCCCTGGGATTACATACAATTGCTGCTTCTTCAGTGTTAACCTGTAGTAGATGCCTCCACTTCCTTTTTTATGGCCTGTTAGTAAAGTTCTTTCTTTCACCTTTAATTTAGTTGGTTTTGGACATTTTATGAATCTCTGGCAGAAAGCTCTCCTGAGCACTGATGGGGGGGTCCCCAGATTGGGGGTTCCCATGATTATGGGGATCATGCTGTGAGTGTTTCTGCAGCTTCCCTTGGGGTGTGTCTGGCACTTTCCTACAGCTGCCTGTGAGCTGTTCAGGGCAGGAGCTCCCACTCCCTCTCTGTAGCAGACCATAACCCAGCACCAGGAGTTCTGCCCCGTGGCTGGGATTTATGGCACAGTTATTTAATGGGGATGGCAGAAGAAAGGTCATTCTGTTTCTATAGAAGGGTCAGCAAAGCTCTTCAGTAGCTTTGGGCAAGGTGTCCTAGTGGGAAATGTAAAGCTCCCTTTGAGGAGAGCTGCTGAGAAGCCTGGGCTGGTGAGTCCAGTCCAGTCACCTCAAGTGGCCATTCAAGGACTGTTTATGCAGAGATATTCATAATCAGCAAATATTAAAGCCAATCCTGTAAGTAACAATATGTCTTAATTCTGTATCTGCACTTGTGTCTTACTGAAACATAGAATCCATTCATGCTGTAATCTTGGCAAAACAGCTCCTTCTGTTTGGCTGGAAGCTGGAAAAGATCATGTAGGAGTCTTGCCTTTTACAATTGCAGAACAAACTGCAGGGGAAGAGTGTGTGCTCCTACCCTTTCCTTGGCTTTTTGAGCCAGCCTTTCCTGGAGCTGTGTGGAGAGAACATATGGGTGGCTGTCTGACATGTTTGTGTCTCCATTGCATAAATCCCTCAATAATAGGTGTAATCAGACTTGGACATGGGTCAGTTACCATTGGCCAGCACAGCCTTGCCTTGGTGCCTGCTTTTTCATTGGCTGCTTTGATTTTCTTTTTCTTTGTCTTTGATATTTAATGTTGTATGGTTGTTGCTGGTTAATGGGTGGCATGAGCATTATGCTAATGGATAAAGTGAATCAGATCAAGGCTTCAGAATTGGTATAAGAGGATAAGAGTAGAATAGTGCTAGGCTAGAAAAGTTTGAGGGTTTTTTGTTGTTGTTGTTCTGTA
The DNA here is from genome assembly GCA_037834095.1 of Argya squamiceps. Lineage (NCBI taxonomy): Eukaryota > Metazoa > Chordata > Aves > Passeriformes > Leiothrichidae > Argya > Argya squamiceps. The sequence goes on from JBBMKD010000102.1 coordinate 8,120,691, forward strand.
GGTAAGTAGTCTGTGTGATAGTCTGTCAGAACTTGAGATGTTTTCTTTTTAGAGTAGATTTTTTTTCCAGAATGAATAGTTGTCAAAATCCAACAGTTTCCTGCAGGTGGTTTTTTTTGTTTGTTTGTTGGTTTGGTTTTTGGTTTTTTCTATGTTTTTGTTTGTATTTGTTTTGTTTTTTTAAATAGCATTTCATTAAAACATAGCAGAAGTTTTCAGGACAATGTAGATTTCATTACCCTTTCTAGTCCTGATTCTGAAGTTTGAGCTACACATAGAGCCTTGCACAATTAAGTTTAGCACTTACAGATGAGATTACATGACTGAGACCAATCTTTGATTAATAAAAACCCCGAATTCCAATGTAGCTTTTAAGGGCCTTAGACATAGAGAGTGGGTGTGTCTGGGGTTTATGCTTTAGAGTAAAGCAGAGGGCTCAGTGTAGTGTTAAGTGTGTCTTGCAAAACAGCTGCTCCAGTTCTGACTTCCAGATCCATGTCCTGAAGGGAAAGTTTCTAAAAAGAAGCAGTGAGACAGTAAAATTATGGGGTTTGTGATATTTATAAAAACACAGTTTTGATAGAGATATTGCTACTCCTTGCTCTTTTGGGAGTCCCTCTTTTCAAAGTGAAATGCCAACCTTGTCTTTCCCTTAGTGGTGTTTGTTTTCATTAAACCATGTTAGCATCTCTTTCTCTTGCATCTCTTGCTAACATCCCTCCTCTGTTCCACGAGTATCAACTGCTTGCTCTCAAAGGTATTTTGATTATATGTGGATATGTTAATTAGGCCAGTTGTGCTCAGTTTGGGTTTGCTTTTGAGGTTTGGATTTCTTTCAGTCTTGAAGGGTTTTTTTGTTTCTCCTACTTTGCCAGTTGTTTTTACCTGCTTTTTTAATAATATGATATAGTTGTTACATCAAAATATATATATCTGTAATGTGAAAGCCTTAAAGCCTTTTGTAAAATTTGACTCTTCTCTTAGCTGTATCTTAAAGCAGGTTTGTGAGGTCAGGAAATGTAGCACTTAAAAGTTTGTGTGGAATGGATAAAACACAATTTGGGATCAGTGGCCCATTAAAACCCTGGAACAAAGTACACAGGTTATTTATTCACCAGACCAAAGCTGGAGTAGCTTTGAGCTTGAGTCCATAAGGTTTGCTGTCTTTTAAAGCAGAAATTATTTTGCCAGGTCACCCTGTCTCTGATCTTGCTTCATACATTCCTTTTTGGTTAGAGATGAAGTTAGGCTGCTGGATAGGGGAATTTTCAGTCTCTTGCACAATTGTGCCATTCTGTGATTTAATGTCTGCCCAACTGACTGTCACACTTGCTGTGCCTTTCTCATATAAATTTTTGCACTGATCTGATTAATTAGAAGATTAAACCATTTTTGCATGTTAGATTTGGCTCATTTTTAATAACTGTTCTGAAGCAGCATAAAATTTATGATGTATTTAGTGGCTTTGCATAGAATTAAAATGCGTGTGCATTTTAATTTTACAGGTTCTAAGAAATGAAAAAGTAGGCTTGTACAAGAAATAATCAAATACACAGTAACCAAAAATTTTTATGGAGAATCACACGATATTAGAACACTTCTAATTTTCAGCTGTAGAAATCCAATGTAACTTGTGTAACATTCTGGATATTTTCATCAGGACTGCATGGGAAAATGAAATTTTTTTTTAGTTTCTATTAATTTGAAGAAGAGGCATCCATTTTCATTTGGAACATTGTTTTATTTAAGTAAACGTTCTCTGGTTTTGAGAAAATTGGAAAGTAAATTCCAGAAGCATTTGAGTAGCACCCAGAATACAAACTTAGTATTTTCAAATCTATCCAATCCTATTCTCATTCTCCCCATCAATTACTGAATTGAAACTGGGAAGTATTTGAGGTACAAAGTAAAGGGATAAATATCTAGAGGAATGGGATTGAGATGCAGGGGTATCTTTGTTGGTGTTTGGTTGAGTTTTTTTAACAGCATGGTACTGACAATTGTCAAAAAATGAAAAAAAAATAGGATTTTACTGTTCCTATTATTTGAATCTGATAGTAATCAAGGTTTGCATCATGGTCAATTCAGTGATAAAATGTCAATCTGTGGGCAGAAGTACCTTCTAATCAGATGGAGGTTCTAACTGGAGTTTAAGTATTTCCTTAAATATTACAGTAAATTTATTTTCTAAATAGATTTTACTTTATTATTTATTATGTAGTACATATATTTTTATTTCAAAAGCTCTTAAATGTTATATATATAATTATATATGAGCACAATGTATAATGCTAGCAAAATTTGTAGAAGGGAGATTTTAAAGAAAGCTTTGCATTTGATACTGTTTACAAGAGATTTGGTTTTTTGAGGCTGCATGTCCTCTGGTTTTTGTGATTTAGGCAGCTATCGGGTCTCTGGAACTTCAAGAAGAAACAAAAGAAGAGTCTGATGAGGAGGAGGAGGATGATGAAGAGTCTGGACGATTACGTTTCAAAACTGAGCGGAAAGAAGGAACGATCATCAGGCTCTCAGATGTGACAAGAGAAAGGAGAAACATTCCAGAAACTTTGGGTGAGGTTTTGTGGCAGTGGGTTGTTTTGCAGAGCTGTAATGAATGACAGCAAAGGGTGTTTTAGCTGTGGTGCATTCCAAATGTGTTTGCAACCATAAGAACATATTTCTGCAAACCACATAGAGACCGTGTCTTGTTTGTACAAAATGTGCTGGTGGCTTTACAAAACAAGGTGTCTTAAAAACAAGAGTGCACTGGAGTAACTAAATTACTGCACATAATTGCAAGGGAAATGACAATTGCATTTGTTTTCCTGTATCTATGGATTTATTCCTTAGTTTAATATAAAAACAAGAGCCAGTAGGGAACAAAAAACTGTAGTGGAGCTTGACTGTTAAAAGAACAGTGATTTGAACTGGACTTTTAAATCTAAGTGATCTGGGATGTAGCTCTGAGATACAAGGAAAAGATGAGTGCAAGTAGGGATGATTCTATGAAGAGGTTTTTTGGAAACTAATGTTTGGCAAAACCAGAATGTTGCTGTTGTGAAGTGGTTTCTATTCATACTAGTTTTTCTTAATAATTTGTTGATAGAGACCAGATAACTGACCATGTGGTAGAAGGTTAAAGCACCAAAAAATCAGTTTGCATATAAATATCTGCTTCCTTTTAAGATTATAGAGCAAATTTTTACAGCTGCTAGAGTTTAAAAATGAAATTTCATTGCAGACCTACATCTCCTTACTCTAAAATATGAGCATAGTTCAGAAAACACTTAAAGAGGAATTAACATTTCAGTTGAAGTTACAAACGTAATTTCCATCCTGTCACATTTTGGTGACCTTTTGTGACAGCTTGTCTCTATTGGAGGAGTGCATTCTTACTTACTGATTAAAGATGTCATTTGAAACCATTTTATTACCAGCAATAGTGAAATTAATCTTGACACTTAGAGACACTAGAAAAATAATTGCTGATTCACTGCATTAACTGTGTGTGAGAACTGTACAGTCAAGATGAGACCAAGTGTGTGCTGATAAAATACAGTGTTCTCAATAATGTAGCTAAGATCTTTCCTAAACATTTCTTCATCCAAGATAATGTAAAGAATCGTTTTTCAAAGTTCAGAAGAGGGATATTGTAGGACATCTTTGCAGTTGATTTCCAGCAATACCAAGTTTGTCACCTTTGATAAGAAATACATGTCTTCTTTCAGTGCCTGTAGGTGAAGTCTTCTCAGAGTGGGTATTGTCATAATTCTCTGGATGTAATTACCTGTTAAGGAATGTGAAGAGGAAAAATGTCTTTGGTATTACCAAACTAAAGTATTCCCTCTGTATCTAATCAAAAATACACAACCCAAACCCTTAGACTTAGGCAGAACCAATTGCAAAGTGCTAACAAAGGTCAGTTGGATGTGACAGTACTTCTTGTTATGCCCTGCTTAGTTGGTTTATGTTCACTGTGATGCCTCGTGGCTGAGATTTCAGGCAGAGCTAGGAAATTAAAGTGTTTTAAATTTGTGCAGTTGCTCTGTGTCCAGAAGCACATCTGGGTGCATGAGATCTGGGTGATGAGGAGAAAAGAAATGGCAACATATTGCCCATATATGTAAGTGAATAAGTATTTGTAGTTGTGCACAAGTTCTTAGCCAGGGAGAGGCTGTATTCATGTGAATACCTGGCTGTGCTTTGGAAGAGCCCAGGGAGGGAAAGAGAATCTTCTTCCTCTGCTCATCACCTCTTTTCTTGAGCAGTCTGAGGTTGCTTTCAGGGAAGCAGGGACTGTTTTTGTTGCTTCCCTCCTTGCAAAACCACCTCGCATGCCATCTCCTCTGCTTGATATCTGTGTGGGGCACAATGCTTTCAAATTCAATATGCAGCCCCCTTCATAGTACAGCTGACTATATTTTACTGTGTAGCTGCAGGCACCACTTGAGGTGCTCATGCCATAAGTCTTAACTTTTGCAAGAAGGTTGTGAACCTGTACTTATGTGTCTAAGCCAAATTCTTCACAGGTAGGACAGTTGCCCTCAGTGGCATGTTCTGAGGGAAGTATGCTTGATGTTGATGTCATCTTTTTATTTTTAAAATCCAGTGGTTATATTGTACTTCTGTGGTCACAGATCTGATATGAGTGTGGATTTGTGTGTGATTTTGTTTGGGATATTTTTTTCCAAAGTTGGTGTTATGTATATGTTCCCTACTCTGGCTGAAAAGCTGAGCGTGTGGACTGTGCCTTTAAGGACATGGCCTTAAAAGTTTGAAAAATTTTGTGTAAAGTGAGGAGGAAAACAATTTATGTGTTTTAAAGAGAGTGATTCTGCACATCCAAGATGGACAGACTTGACTTTGCATGGGTGCTGTCATCCCCTTCCCCAAGCTTAATCAGCACAGTGCTCTGAAGTAATTTTTTAAAATTAAAAGAACTTCACCCATTCTTTCTTTCAAAGGTGTTTCTATTCAGTGTCCTTCAATATGTGCTCAAGAGGCTGAGACACTTGGCCATAGTCTTGTTTTTTAGGAAATCTAACACTCTTCCCAGGTTCATTAAAAATTGCTTTCCTCACAGGTGATTTCTAAGCTATTGTATAGGAATTTTCTTCTTATCTTGCTTGACCATCATTGGTAGGTACTTGTTGCAGTGACTGAACTTCATTTTCCAGACTACAGCCTTGCTGAGTTCAGGGTTGTAGTGTGGAAGATGGCAGAGAAATTGCCCTGCCTGTGCTGTTGCTGGGAAAACAAAACAACTGTCCAAGCAGCAGCATGCCCAGGATGCCCTGCAGGAATTGGATCATTTCTAGGTAAAGGAAAGAGAGTTGCTCTTTTGCAACACAGGGGCTCTGTTTTCCCCCGTGGATAAATGGGAAGTGTTGGTGTGTCTTTCAGGCAGGTCAGGTCAAAGCCCACCTTGGCCCTTTCGTGTCTGTGGGTTTCTGAAGAAACACAACTTGCTGCAGGTGTGGAGAGGAAGGAGACTTGAAATCAGAGCTGTTTTTCCCATCTAAGCAGCTTTTTTGATCCCTGGCAGGCAAAGATGGCCATGGCAGTTGTTTTACTTGCATCTAATGCTTTTGACTGCTTTGGACAAGAGTACATTTCTGTTAATTTTTTTTGTCAGAAATGCACATTTGATACCTAAGACTTGGGAGACTGTGGTTCCTTCGCTCATTCAAAGCATTCTGTAAGATTTTCCTGGTAAGGCCTGATCATCTTGGGCTCTGCTGTGCAGGTCCCTTGAGGGCAAAGGTAGCATTTTATAAGAGTATTTGTTAAGGCTTTATGCCATTCAATTGTGGTGTCAGAGTGGAGAGAAAAGGAGGTAGAGAAACTTGTCTCATCACCATCGTCTAAAAATGAAACAGGAAACTTGGGCAGATCTTGGGCTTTTAGAAGTCTGTCATGTTTGCTGTGTTCTTACAGGCCATCAGCAAGTTCAGGACTTCTAAAAATTGAAAAGCTGCTGCTTTGTAGAGGTGCTGAATACTTCTGAAAACTGGGACATGCAAATTTACAGTCTTTGCAGCTCAGTCATGCAGGTAGTTTTTGTAGCCAAGTAAGAAAAACTGCCCCAGAGGGAATGCTCAGTGCTCACCCTTTTCTGCCCTTCTGTCAATCCTTGACTTCAAAGACTAATAGAGATTACTTATGAAGATGTTTAAGATGGTGGTTTAAGTAGCTTTGGCCTTTAGACTCACAAGAAATTGTAAGAGTTTTCTAATTGATTTAGTTATGTATTCTTGGGAAAGGATACCTAGTGGTGTGGAGACATGGTAGTAGTGTCTCCTGCCAGGTACTACTAATTACTTTAATTCTTATGTTACGATATTATGGCCACTGTGTGTAGTATTGACAAATAAATACCATATTAATTGAAAATATGCTTTTATTTGTCAGGAGTATGTTTGGTTTTAGTAGTTTAATTTTGCCTTGTTAGAGGCAGAAATCAATATTAGGGGTAACAAAGGAGCTGACTAGCACATGGCAAAAGATTCAGCTGCATGTTTGAGTTAAAGTTTATTACACCTTGTAAGTGATTGAAACCTGGTGAGTGGTTCTGCTTATACTTTCATGGTGTCTTTCCTGTAGTCAGTTGTAGACCTTTCCTGTATTTTCAAGTGATTTCATTACCTGGGTCTGTTACTGCATCATTTCTTGCTTGATGTTGTCAGCATTGACCAAGGTTTCAAGCAAATTTGTCGTATTTGCTGAGTACCACATGTTCTCTGGTGTTTACCTGTGATATGTTGGGTGGGTGTTACCAGCAGCCTTGTGTTTGACTTGAGCTGAGCACAGATTTTGATGTGTTCTCTCTTCAGTGGAATTACTTGTGAAGTACAGCTGGTTCTTAAACCACGTACAATAAAACAGAAATTAGGTAGTTACATACTACAAACACTTCAGAAGGAGAATGCCCTTCTTTGGAACAGGCCCATGTGCAGAAGAGTATGGTGCATAAAATCTGTTTACGTGGAAGACTCAACAAATCCATTACTGTAAAGTTTACTGGAGATTCATTGTCTGGCCAGATAAGTGAGGTGTTAAAGATAAGAAACTTTGAGAGGAGCTACGGCCTCCTCTTAGAACGGAAGACAGACTTCAATACCTTCTTCAAAAAGAAAACAACCAAAGCTTTTTGTTTAGGTTTGTTTCATTTATCTACTGCTTTTTGCCCATGCAAGAGACACAAGTATCTGTGCTTTTTCCTTTTAAAGATGTCTTTAATGAAATGTTAACATGCCACCTAAAGGAGATCAAAGTGCCTGCAAATTTTATGTTAGTCGCAGGGATTCTTCTGTAGTTCTGGCTGTGTTTTATTTGTCATTGTGTTTTCCACCTTTTCAGCACAAAGCTAAAATATTTTCCCCCATTTCTGTCTCAACAGAGCTTTCTGCAGAAGCCCAAGCAGCATTACGGGAATTTGAGGAGAGGGAAAGGCAGCTGAAGCAGGGGCGGTACGGCTCCAGGAGAGGAGGGAGAAGAGGAGGCTCAGTTATGTGCCACGGAATGGGAGAACAAAGGAGAGACAATGACAGGGGAAGAATGAAGGATCACAGGCCTGCACTGCTGCCAAACCAGCCATCAGCAATGGTACCTTTTAATCCCTAGTATTCTTAGAGCATCCTTGCAGGAAGTTGTGGAGAAATGCGTTTTAAATCATGAATCTTGGCAAAGGTGGAATATATATTCCAGTGTAGACCTTCTGCTCTTGCAAGGCACTGTTAGGCAGTATGGGCTTTGTGTGGTGTGATGATTGTAAAGTATGTGCTTAGTCCTGTTACTGGCTTCACCTTGAGCAATCTCAAGAACTCCAAATGAAAAGTGCATTTTGGCTGATAAATCAGTCAGACTTACCTGCTGGTTTGCATGAGGATGGAGTTTTGAAAAACTAAATTTATCTGAGAAGTCTACATGCAACATGGAAACATGTTCAGTTCCCCTTTATTTATAATAATGTGATTTAAAAAGTACAGTTCTGTAAAATACTTCTTGGGCCTGTCAAGGTAATATTTTTGCTGATACTTCTTAAAAAAATCTATTTGCATATAAGCAAAAAAATCTATTTGCATATAAGCTATGCTACTATGGAGGTAAATAAAACCCTAGGACAGAATTCACTACTAGATAAGTTATTATTTTGGGATTTCAAATGAAATTTATGTTTGTTACTACTTTCTTTGCTGTGCTTTGTATTGCAGTATAAAAGACTTTGCTTTTTCCTTTAAAAAAACTTTATAAAACCCAAAACCACCTCCAGCAGGTGATCAAGAGGTTAACAATTACTTTTGTTCACTGTCAAAAAATATACTGAAAGCTGAGATTGTAGAACAAAGTCTGTGTGTGTCTTTGCAGGACAAGGTCATCTGTTAAACAAAGGTGATTTTTTCCAACAGCAGTAAGTAGGTGCTGGTCACTGGCAGGAGTCAGTGGATATCTCAGTGCTTGAGAGCCCTGCAGTAGTATATTTCATGCTTTTTAAGCAGTGAAGGTTGAATTTATTTTTTTTCATTTTGCTGCAGTCCTTGCAAGCTATTTTGATTTTAAATGTAGGTATTCTTGTGCTCATCACAGTGTTTTCTTGTGCATACTGTGTAGCTGCTTTGCTTTATGTATAGGGCTTCTGGAAGAAATAATGTCGCACTTGCTGCTAAAAGGTTGCCCCTTTGGATCTCTTCTTGCACTTCCCTTTGGAAGTTACTGGACTAGGACTGAGATCTAGTAACAGTGACTTGAGAGGCAGAAGAATGTCTCTGAAAAGAGACACGATTTTTTTTTTAATTAGCACTAATTTTGGCCATTAGTTTTTGAGGGTTGGGCAGCAAGAGGCTTTCTTCTATGTTCAGAAAGACACAAAAATACTTTGAGAGGTATCTTCAAATGAGTTTTTTCTTCAAGCAGTGTAAGTAGGTGTGCTGCACTGATATTGAAAAGTATTTGAATCTGTGCAGCACTGATACCTGAATTTGTATTTTGACTTTCATTGCTAGTGCTAGGTCTTATCTCAGAGAGGCATATCTATACATGAGACAAAAAGGTAGTGGATTTGTTTTGATACTAGGGCTCAGATTTCTAGTGATCTTCACATAAACCTTATTGCACTTAGTAACACTGACACATGCAGAACCCAGACATATGAAACTAGATCGTTTCACTGTTAAAAATGAGTGAATGTGTCTGCATTGCCTATGCTTCTTTGCTCTTTGCTGTCCTCTCCTTCATATGAATGTTTTTGATTGCTCCTTTGCTTTCCTGTGCTGATGGTTTTTAGTGGTTCCAGTTGATTATAGGGAAGTTTCTCTGTTCATAGTTGACCTTAATTGTTCTCCAGAGATGTCTTGGTTTTGTGCTCATTTATGTCAGGGTATTTTAACTTTAAAGCCTAGTGACTCTGTTCTTTTGTCTGACTTTAGACTCACTCACAGAGGTTAATTCCAACACACCAGCAACCTGTTATGAGTCTGTTCCAGCAGCAACAGCAGCAGCAGCAACAACAACAACAACAGCAACAGCAGCAGCAACAACAGCAGCAGCAGCAACAGTTACAATCTCTGCTTCCTTTACAGCATCAGCATCATTCTTCTCCTCCTCCAGGGCTACATATGCCCCCTCAGATAGAAACACCCCGAATAATGATGACTCCCCCTCCAGTGACACCTCAGCAACCGAAGAACATTCACATCAATCCACATTTCAAGGGGACGGTAGTGACGCCTGTACAAGGTGAGCTTGCTGAACACCTTCCCAGTCATGCAAGCATGACTCATCTCATTCTTTGCCAGAGATGGAGCAATTTGTTTGTTTATCACTTCATGGAAATGTGCTTCAGGCTGCTGGTTTTTTTCTTGAAGTTTGAAACAAATGTTTTGCCTGAAGTAAGACATAATGTGGTTGGACTGTGGCCAGCTGAACAAGCAAAGCCTTTTCAGCTTTTTCATGTTTGCTATTTTAATGTAAAGCCTGAGAAGAGCAGTAAAAACGGAAACTGAAAAAAGAATGCTTTTCAAAAAACAATAAATGTCAATTTTCAAAACTAGGAAAGTACTGCAATTTATAAATTTCCCAGGACCATCTGCCTGTTTGGGTAGGAGGGTACTGAGACACTCTTGCAATGTAGTTACTCTGTGAAAGATACCAGTTGCTGTCCTTACTTGACAAGATACATGTCCTCAATTCTCCTTTCACAGAATCACATCTGTAATTGTTTTGATTTGCAAATATGTTTTTTCTCTTAAGTTAACACAAACATTAGGGCTACACCTCTTAGGGTAGCTCTCAGCAAAGCTGTTCATGTTACTGCTTATTGAGGAAGTGTTTAATCCCAAAGAGGGTTAAAAAAGAGGCACCTGCATAACTCTGTTTTCTAATTATGTTGGGACAAGACAGACTAAAGGAATACATAAATATTTATGCATATTTATGATCAGGTTTTCTGTATTTCTTCCCCCTTCAGATTGCCAGAACCCCAAGCCAGTGCTATCTTTGCTTCATTTACTTGACCAATGAAAAGCAGGAATTTGGCAGGGTAGAATATTGCCTGTATATGGAGGTCCATTGTGCTTCTCACAGATGGCTTTGTAGTAACTGTGTCAGAGAGCTTATTTTGCTTTTCCCTGTGGTGCTTCCCACCAAATTATGCATCAGGACAGATTATCTGGAAGCATTCCAAAAGACCCTTTACTCTTGGATTTCTGCCTTCTGTGCATTTTTCCAGCACTACCCACGTTAAGTTACTGTTGAATGAGAAGCAAAAATTGCTTTTAGACTAGTCTAGATGCCTTTTCTCTGTCCCTGTGAAACAGTACCAGATCTTTTCTATCTAGGTAAGCAAATGTGATCATAATCCTGGGAATGGCTACTGAGGGTTTGTGCTTTTGCCTAATGTCAAAAGTATCCCAGTATATTTCCTTTCTTCTGTCTGAGGAATTTTTTTTTCACATTACTGGGCAGCTTCAGGCTCTTCTCAGCTTTCCCACTGTGTCTGTGGCACTGTAGCTGTTGCAGGTCTCTTGCTAGATCTTGTTCATAGTCAGATTTTCAGTCTCCATGCACATCCTCATTTCCAGAAAGTTGTGTACCCTCCTGCAGGTTAGGAGATCTTCAGTATTGCATTTGTAAGGGGGAGGGTGGTTCTTGGGTTTTTTTAGATCTTACATCTGCTGACTTTATGTGCACTTTCAGTTCCTGACTTGTAGAAGTCCAGGTGTTCTCTTAGACTGAGCAGCCCTGGAGAATGAGTGGTCAATTGTTGGATGGTTTTAAAACCTGCATTCAGCAAGGGCATTCCTTGCTCTGTATTGATGGCAGCTGCTTCTGAAATCCCTTTGTGCCATTCATTTTACTCAAAGAGTCCTTGGCAAGACTACTGAATGTTTCTGCTAATAGGTGTGCAGCACACTATTAAATACAATCTTTTAAATCACTGTAGAAATTTAATCTTCTTGATTAGAGAGCATGTATTGGAAGCTGAGTCTCCTGCAGTGACTGAGAGTAGTGACCATCTCAGTCTTAATCTATAGCAGTACAGTTATGTTACATGAAAGTAAACACTTACACACGTAAGGAAAATAGGTGTTGGAAATCAGGAGCTTTCTGTGGATAAATGAGCATAACTCCAAAATCTTCAATGTTATTTACATATTAAGATGAATTTTAAAGCAGTCACTACAGGCAAATAAATGGTAGATAGAAATTCCAGTGTAGAGAGTGCTGTTCCAAACTTCCTCTTAAAAAAACCTTCCTTTAATTCTTCTCCTAGAAGCTCCAGTAGGCAGAGACTGGTGGTTGACAACAAAAGGATGTGTTTCACTTGCAGCATCATTTTTTTCAGGTTAATGGGAAGGATGACAGATCAGATTGACCTCGTGTTCTTGATGATGTCCTGCCCCTTCTTGGCTGAATATATTTCCAGATACATGAGGGGCTTTACACCTTGGAGAATGCAGTCATATAGGTGCAAAGTTTATTGGGATTCTGTTGCTGAAAATGTGATGCCTGGAAGCTAAAAATGCCATGTCTGGAAGTGCATGATATGCACACTTAGGTTCTGGTAATTTTAATGGTGTGCTGTCATGTTTTAGTGTAGACTGGCATTTTTTTCCTCTCTAATTTTATGGCAGGATAAAGCTCACACACTTCTAATTGTCAGCACCAGGGACACTTTTCCTAACTGCAGATCATAGAAATACACTTTTAAAACATCTTTTCGGTTTGAGTTAGTCTTGAAATGCATCGACTGTATCAGTATTTTCTAAAATAGACTCAAACCTCCTGTAAATTGTTACAAAATTTTTAAGTGAATAAAATACTATGTATAAGAGCTCTAGTAGACAGCTACTTCAGCCTGAAAAGGGGTAGAAACACTGTTGAAGGATCCTATCGTTGGCTTATTCCTTTGATGTTTCAAAGGCAAATCTCTTTACAGTAGCCACCATCTCCCTGCCCAGCCTTGAATCCTGATTTAAAAAACAGTTACTTTCAAGTCAGTTTTGTTTCAAATGAATTGATGCTATTTTTAGTCTTTGAAGCTTCATAAATGATTGGGCACTTGTTCTATCAAACCCCTAAAAAATGAGCCTCTGTGGATACCTGCTGCAGGTGCTGTGCACTTGGTGTTCAGCTGTGAATCCCATATCATTTAGCTTGTCACATAGTTTTATCTTTTCTTTGTGTCCCATTCTACAAATTAGTTTTGAGTTGTAGGTGGGAATTTTTTGCTGAATGTGTGTCCAAATTTGAGTGTGATCAATTTATTAGTGCTGGAAGAGCACACATAGATGTACTATGCAGTACTGATTGAACCTGTGATAGTAGGTGTTGCATTTTTTCCCCTTAAATGTTTATACCACAAGTAACTATTTCAAGGATACTGTGGTGCTGCCAAAATTGACATGAACTAATGAGCAGTTTATGGCAGCTCAGTATGCCATTTACCTTTTGAAAACTGTTTGGTGTCTTGGGAAAAATCACATTGTAATTCTCCTGAATAATCAGTGTGGGAATTGCTTCTTGATCTTTTCAACTACAGTGTTGGAATTTATAGCAAGAAGCAATTTAATCTTCTTAAAATAGTGTCTTACAACATGCTGTGTATTATTTTTGAAACGTACTTTTCACACCTATGGAATATTTGACATCAAGAAAATGAGGGCTTGAGACTTCTTTGCTACTTAAGCAAGTGTCCAAGGATTGAAAGGGCACAGAGTTTGAACTACTGTCTTTCATGAGTATTAAATTAATTTGTTTAAAATATATAAATATATGAATTTATATGCTGCTGCTGGAGGCAGGGTACTGAAATAGATCTAGTGCTCTGTTCAGTTGACATTTCTCTACATTTCCCACCTTATGCTATTTTTCTCAGTGCCTCTCTGACCTGTAATACCCTAACTATTCTAGGATTAGGTCTGCCAAGACCATCCTGTCCATTTTTTTCTGTGTGGCCATGGCTGTTTGATACCAACAGATGTTCATTAGAAGCCAGGATGAAACTATTCCAGTCATTTTCTTCTGTAATGTGATCCAAAGCTTGCACACAGTCCTCCCGTGCTGAAAGACTGCTGCAATTAGTTTACCCCATCAGGCTCTGAACCAGCAAACCACAAGTACTTAACCAAAGTGGGCAGAAGCCAGACATGGGCATGAACTGAAAAAAACCCCACTAATGCATTAGTTCTCGTGCCTTGGTTACCAAGGGAAAAGGGATTTTTGAGGCATCTTAGCAAACTTCTGTGTTGGGAAAAGCTCCTGGCTTCTCTCTCAGGCAAGCAGCATTTCTTAATATCTTTCCTGCTCTGAAGTGTAACACAGTAGCTGTCTGCAAAGTCAGTGTTTAACCCTGCCTGTAAAATGTTTCCCTATCACTTTCAGAAGTGGTAAAAACAAACTGGAGAACGGTCTTACTAAAAGCTTTTAGTAAATGAACAAACACATTGTGTGGTTTGAAATGCTTTATTTAACTTCTCTGGACCTTTTGTTTAACATGGAAATGTTTGTATTTTTAACCACTTAATACAACTGTGAGTGGAAATAAAAAATGCTGTGGAAAATGGGAGAGCTGTCATTACACTTTGTATTCGAGATTTGAATATAGGTTCAGTTCCCAAGGTGATCCAGCTGTAGCACTTTGTGCATTTTGCCATAACATTAGGTGAATGTTGTGGGAAATAGCTTTTTGTGACTAGCATTTCAAAGGGCAGTTGTAAGGACAAATCATCCACATTAATCCCCCTGAAGTACTAGTTTTAGAGGTTATTTTTTCAGGAAAAGGTCTCCTAATTCTTCTTGGTGTCTCTGTGCAATCACAGTCTTTCATCTGAGATCAGCAGTTCTGTGATCACAGTTGCTCACACCACTGTGGTGGCAAGGCCAGACTAAGTAGTTTTTGTGTGCTGTTAATTGCAGCTGCCTTTGCCTCATTTTACCCTCATGAGCAGTGATTTTTACCAGTTAGTGTGTATCATGTCCATGTTTCCTGTGGTAGCTTGGTGGTGAGACTGGGAGATGCCTCACAAATGTTGAGTGGCGTGAAGTTGAGAAGGCAAATTAATCGTGTATCCTTCTGTTTGAAACATGAAATTATTGTTAGTGCCTCTGTCAGCTTTGTCTAAGAGATGTCTGTGGCTGAATAACTATTCTAGTTTGCCTTCCTCCAACAAGGAGCAATTTAATTCTGGAAAATGCAGAACTAAATTATGTAAATTAACTAGGAGAATCCTAATTGCCCTGTTGCATGTTGCAGGGGAGGCAACGGTTGCTCAAAGTTAATTGTAGGAACTGTGACATGTGAGGGGAAAAGTAGCAGATTTTAATCATGGCTTTTCATTGCAATTGCTTTTGGAAATAACTACAACAACTGTTAGGTGAAACAAATGGTGTTAAAAGGTGCTTCTTGTTTCAGTGCCCTTGCTGCCAGTTCCTGCCCAGCCAAGACCTGCTGTAGGACCCCAGAGATTTCCTGTGAGTAGCAGCTGTTTCTTCTTCTCTGATATGGATAAGCATACATTTGCAAGGAAATATTAATATAGCAAATAAAAGCTGTTCTAGTGAAATATAATTTTAAGGATTTGTAAATATTGACAATACACTCTGCAGTTGAAAATGTTTGTTAAAAGCTTAAGGTCAATGGATTTTTGAGAGTAGAATTAATTCTGTTTAACTGTAAAATTGTTGAACCAGTCTCTCCAGTGGGAAAGGCATGAATGCATCTTGTCTTAAGGAATATGGGCTTCATTTTATTACTCGACTCTTTCTGTATAAATAGAATCCTTATTTTATTTGATATAATACAAGGCTATTTGAAATAATCCTTAAGCTTAAAAAGCAGCAATATGTATTTATTGTAAAATGCAGCAATCATTTCTATCATTACCAGAGGTATTTCAATGCCCTTATGTTTTTTATACAAAAAATAGAGCTGCCATTGCATGACCTTGCTTTCTTTTATGTTTCTAATTTTGAAAACAAACAAGACACTTAGCTGCTTCACTAGGCTGATTTCATTTCATAATTTTTTAAACTCTCTGAATGGAAAGAAGTTCTAGAAGCATGTACTTTCTCATCATTTCAGTTTTGTTATACCAAATTCTGGTTGGAATGCTTAGCAGAGTATCAAAATAAGCAAAAGACCTAGGTTGCAGCATGTCCTGAAGTATTTTCAGGTAAAAACCTGTATATGATGCATCCCAAATACATAAAACACAAAAAAAATAGCCTTTGTTGATGTGTGCAGTGTTGAAGGAGGAAAATAAATGTGTGAACATCTGTGTGGTATCACAGAGTGAATTACTGGCATAGAGATCAGATGTGCTGGAAAGAAGCAGATTTCAGAAACCTGCTGTGACTTCTGATTGCCCAGTGCAGACCTGGTTGTTTTTAATGCAGAATATTTTTCATGCAGGACATGTAGCTGAGGAATTGTGATGTCTGTATTTTGCAGAGAAACAGTCTTTACATTGCTGCATTTCTTCTGTGAAGTCTTAAAAAATTAAGCTGTAAACCCACAGTTTCATTAAGTAAATTCATGTTATATTTTATCTTCAATAAAATATTTTTGAGCTTTTTTAAAAATATTGTGGTTTTCAGAGGAAATAGTTTTCTTTAACAGCCTTTAGTATTATGGGGAGAGTAGTTTTAATTATTATTTTTCATGAGAACAGGTGTCTTGCATTTGTTTTTCTTTGATACTGAGTTGATTTGCCAGTAAATACAATTTGGGATGGAAAAGAAATTGGAGGATAAGGAATATCTGTAAAGGCATTGTAATTGCCTTGTAATTGTAATTACATAGTGTAGAAAAGTTGGAAATTATTTTTTTCTAAAATTGAGAGTGAAATTAGATTTTAGTTCTGTTCACTTTTGGGTGGCAAGTTGAGAAGTATGGCAAACAATCTATATGCAGTAGTTTTTAAACAGGGAATAAAGTAAATGGGACATTTTTTTGGTAGGACTTGCTCCTTTAGCCTGCAGGAGAAACTTGACTGCTTGCTGCCTTTTTATTTCTATAAGCAGTGCACCAAAAAAGAGTCAGTATAATTAAATTTTCATAAGGAGGAGGAGGGCTGACCTAACTGGGAGGATCTGGCACTGTCATTTCATTGCCCTGACTGGTTTTTTTCTGCTTTAGCAGTAACGTGCTGCATGACCCTGAGAAAGTTGCTTCATCTTTCCATGGCTCACTGAGTTATAAAGTGGACTTCCCTTATGAAGTACTTTATAAATTTTGCATAGGTTATCAGTCATATTAGGATTAGGAATTAAGTGTCACTGTGTACATATCTCATGTTTGTTTTATTAAATGTAGTATGTTAGCTCTTGAGCTGAAGACAAATTTACTTTCTGACTAACGTTTTATCTTGCAGAGCTACCTTTTTTGCTGTTACATGTCAGATGCCTTTGTGCTATTATAATTCACTTGTTTATGTATAAATGTTGACTTAAAGCAGTGCAGCAATGGTTAGACGATTTTGACAAGCCATTTGAAAAAGATCAAAGACTTACTCTAGACGACACACAGTTCATTCAGCCTTTTTCTCACTGTATAAAGAACCTCTGGATATGTAATAACTTGAATTTGCTCTTGTTTTTACGATTGCATAATCAAAAGATAATAGTTAACTGATTTTTCTGATTGTTTTTTTTTCTAAAAGATAGTGGGGTTAGAATTAAATATTTGCAGTCTGCTTTCCCCATGAACTTTGAACTGGATGGTTTCTTTTGATTGAACATGGCAGAGATGGAAACATGAAAAGTAATTAAATTCTTGCAAGAAGAGACCAGAAGTGGGCAATGCCATAACGGAAGGAAAAATTTGTCTCTCAGTTTCTATCTTATCTAGGAGAGAAACCTCTCAGTGCAGAGACCCTATGTGCTCCAAATATGGGAAGAACTTCAATCAGAGCTAATCAATTGCCAGTCATAAATCTATTGGAAACCAGGTGTTGTTAATTTAGGGCTGATGAAATGACTTGTAACCATGTAATGGTTAATTCTTACAACCTTCTGCAGAAGGATGTAATTGAAGGGTTGAACAAAGTTGTAATGAGCCTGTTAACATATGGTGTGAGACCTAAATTATAGGAAATAATGTAGTGCTATGTCAGGCTAGTGTTGATCAGAACTGAACCTGCTTAGAGTGGGGGCTGATTAAATTCCCTTAACCTTGAATCTCAATTTTAGTATTTCAGGGTAGAGTTCACTGTTCAGTTATTTCCTTCTTAAAACTTAACTCCTGGAATGTTTAGAGAGGGGTGGAAAAGATGCAAGGGAATGAATCTATGTTGCCTACACAGAGTTATTTTAACACTTATAGTAATCTTGAATCAAGCAATCAAGTTGTCTTAGCTGTTACTCTGTAAGCATTTGAGGTGACTTGATGTGAATGGTGTTTGAGGGCTATATGCAACTGATAAAGGCTGAATAAATGGTGGATCTGAGGTGTGTCACAACTGAGAAACATGGTGAACTTGTGGGATCTGGGAGTTAAGGATGTGAATTCTGTGTGTCTGAATTGCACAGTGCTCATGGCAGTAGTTCACAATAATCCAGTCTTCAAGCATGGTTTGAATTAACCTGGGACCTGTGCAAGTGCCAAGTGCACGCTTTCTTTAAACAGTTTAAAGAAGAGATTAAATGACCTGTTTGACAGAGTCCTTGTGGAGGTCTGGCTTTATCATCTGCTGTTGCTTTAAGGTGGTTAAAGAGGCCTTTTCCAGAGTTCTTGTCCCAGTGTCACAGTTGGTGTTTCACAAACAATGGTCTGCTTTGGGGACTGATCCATTTAAAGGAAGGTCCCAGAAAACTTTATTGACAGACTGCTCATATGGGTCTTCTGAAATTTTCATGTGTTTTCTGACCAATTGACTGATTCTTGTGGATACCCCAGTGCAGGGAAAGGAGCTGGAGGGTTTTATATTACACAAGATGGACCACTGATTCCTGTCCTTAATCCAGTGTTGGTTATTTGGGCTAATTTGTCTTTCAATTCCTGTGTTCTGTGAAGAAAGATGGGGTAAAACAAGGGAAGAGGAGATTAAATAGGAAATGGAAGAGGTATTTCTGAACACTTTATATTATATAAAGGCTGCTGCTTACTGACTATGGCAGAGGCCAGAGCATTAGTGAGTGTGAAGCTGGAAGTTAAGGAATGAAAAAATCTGGACCATCAGCTTATCTGAGTCCACCAGCACATTCCATGTCTGAAGTACTTCAGTGTTTGCCTGAAGAAAAATTTGTAGAAACTTTTGGCTTCAAACATAATTTATTTTATAAACACCAAAGTAATACTACTATATCACACACATGTGCAGTATTTTTTGGATATACAGAAGTGAAAGAAGTGTTACCATGCCCACTTTGGGATGGAGCGGGGCAGAGGGAAGGTGTCACTTTTCTTCAGCCAGAATTTGTGAGGTATCCCTAAGATCCAGATTTGTGCCTGGAGTGTGGAGCATTTGGGGAGAAGAGGAAGCTGGGGAGAACCTGCCTTGCATTGCTAAAGGCAGAAGAGAGGGATTCCTCAGGTCTGAGGCCATTCCCCCTCTGTCTATGACCTGGATCCTCCTCCTCTGGAGCTGCTGCAGAGAGCAGAGCTGTTAATGGAGCTCTGTGCCTTTGGGCAGGAAAACTTTCAGGAACCTGGGATAAATTCTCATTTAGCTGTTGTCCTTAAGCTGTCACCTTGGGTGTGGTGTGAGCTGGGCAGGTGCCCAGCCCACAGACACGTTTGGTCAGCTTGAGTTTCAGAGCTGAAGTTGGGAACAGTCTGAAGTGGCACCAGTATCTACCTGACTAATTTGTGCCAGGAAGGCTTTGCTATTTTTGAATGCACAAAGCTTTTCTCTTTTGCCAGGGCACCTTTATTGCACTGGGTGGGTGTCTTTCAGATAACTGTTGGATTCATGTCTGAAGAAGCTGAATTGTAAAATTATAATTTATTTAGTATTTGCAAGACTTCAGTAGGGTGACTTATCCTCAGGCCCTTGTGAATAGCCTATGTTGTATGTCTTTGTTATTCCCAGGGGATTTGACATGATTTCTTTTTTGAACTTAGGACTTATTTTTTAAATAATCTTTATCTCAAAGAATACATTTTTTTTCCATAAACAGCAAAAACCTGAGTAAACTTTCTTCATGTTCTCATTCAACATGCTTTCACTTGATCTCCAGCACATCAGGTGGTGTCTCAAATGGATGCTGTGAAAGGCAGTTGATTCGTTTTGATTCATTTTTTCCACCATTTCTGGAAACAGTAGTTTGATTTCTGAGCTTCCAAGTGTTGTTTGTGTTCCAGACACTATTTTTTAAACACTTATGATTTAATCTGTGAAAGGTTTTTAAAGAATTGACCAGTCATTGCTCAGAACAGAAGTTGCTGTCCTTCATGGTCAATTGCTTGAAACACTTCTTTTAAAAAAGCAATATATTAATGCTATACAAATTAATTATAAAAGGTCCATTAGAATATAGCTTACTTATTTTTTCCCAGGTCCTTGGTCTGACTTGGATCACCCCATCATCATTTTATCAAACGTGGGTTGGCTTAGTGGTATTACAGTGGGCCTGGGTCTGTGGCAGCACCACATATTGCAGGATGTAGAGGCAGAAATTTGCAGTGCTTTTGGAAACAAAATTCCTTGCAAAAGTGCTTTCTGTGTGTTGTGGGAAATGCAAATAGGAAGGAAATTTTCCCCCATTGTTTCAAATTCCATCATGACTTGCTACATGTGAGTAAGAGTTCTCTAGCAGTAGTTATTAATGTGGGCTCATATTCTGCAGTACTCATAGTAAGGACAAATTATAAACAGTCCTGCATCTGACCACAGGCAGTCGTTTTAAACTGATATTTAGTAACCTGTACATGTTTGCAGTGGTACATATGTAGGAGACAAATTGTTAATGGAAATAAAAAGCCACTTGTGAAAATGATTCTTACTTCCTCACAATTATTTTGCTTTAGCTATGGCTTCACTATAATGAGTAACAGTAAATGAAATTTTCCCTCTGTCGCTGTGTAGTAGTGGCAGATCACAGGTAGTGTAGAAAGCATTTTGTTTTCATTTAACAGAATACATGGCATCAGGTGGTGTTGATTGACATTTCTTGGATACTGCTTTACACAGCATTTCATGCAAATCATGTTTGAATGAGACTGCTGCATCAAATTACATTTCTTTCAGATTATAGCCCTTGCAGATGTGAGACAGAGCTTGTTCAGCAGCTAGCAAAAGGCTTTGGTTTTTAACAGGTACTGTTTTCACAACTTGACTGCAAAGCTCTGTAATTACAGCACTTAAGATAGTGAAGGAATGATGGGCACTTTCTCTTATCAGATCTATAAGTAGTAGCAAGCAAATGCAGCATGAGATGGCTCCAGCTGTCAAGTATTGTCAGGCTGCCATAGAGGGAATGCAGTTTAAAATGCAGGTGACATAATACCCAACATCCTCCATTTGCTAGTGGGCTTCTGATTAATCACGATTACCATACATTATCATACCATCAAATTTAATCATATCAGTGAATTCCCATCTGCAGGAGGAGCAGCAGCAGCTAAACATGATGGTAACAGCTATTAAATAAGAGAGAAATAGGTGGTTTCTAAATGCAGTAACCCTTTAACTTGTCATGTTGGCTCCAGTGTGCACGTGCTCTGTAGACATTAAAATGGAGCAGAAAACTTGTGCATTTATATTACAGTTACTGTCATTTATCTTTCTGTTGGGTGATTGCTGTTTAGCACAGTCAAGGAATACCAGTATTGTAGGTTTTTTTTTCCCTGTGTTAATGATGGTAGATTTTCTTTAATCTGAGCTTTAGTACCTGCTAAACACAGAATTACAGAATGGCTGAGGTTGAGAGGGACCTCTGGAGGTCACCTGGTCCATCCTCTGCTCAGGCAGGGCCACCTGAAGCCCATTGACCAGGACCACGTGTGGATGGCTTTTGAACGTCTCCAAGGATGGTGCAAGTGCTCAGGCACTCTCCCAGTAAAAAAATTTTTGTTTATCTAGGTATATAGGTTGAACCTTGCTTTTTGTGTATTTCTATGAACAAAATGTGAAGCTTTTAGAAAAAAACACTGTAAGCAAAGCACAGATTTTTATCAATGCAAAGAGGGGAAAAGTATTATGCATATGCTATTTTGCCATTAATTAAGCACTGTTAAACAGTTACTTTGCAGAAATCGAGACTTGGAAAGAAATCCAATTAAAATACACAGTCTGCTGAGTACAATACAGTAAGAATAATCTAGAGTTTAAGCACTGAATAGAGAACTAAAATGTATCTATTATAATACTAGAGAGTATTAGATGATAGTATAGTTATCTTAAGCTATTTCACTGAGATGAGAAAATGCCCTTTTAAAGGATTACTCAGTACATTTGTGTCACCACAATACGAAAAAGAGTAAATCTACAAACTGGTATTTGTTCACCTTCTGTGCTGTCAGTTCCTGCTAATTCTATAGAATGTGAAAGTGAAAATGCTTCATTTTATTATAAAGCAGTTAAGTCACTGATGTTACAATAAAATAAGGCAATTCAGAGAGATATTATGGGTTGACTGTAGGATACGCCAAAATGATTACAATGTTGAGGCTTTCTTACCCAATGCATGAGTCGTACCTGCAGGCGTACTGGGAACTCTGAGTATATAAAGTTCTCACATCAATGTGTTTGTAAAGTCAGAGACGTGCAGAACACCTCAAAAATGAGATTTCCTAAAAGAACTAAAATTCCTCAATCCAGTAATTGAATTACTAAATAATCAGGTCCTTTTCAAAGTCCAGGTTAGCAGCAATTCCCATCTTTATTTTCTATAAAGCTGGCTGCCTCTTGACTTTTTTTTGTAGCTCAACCTGACCAATTTTTGTTAAAGGGAGAAGCATCATCCCCAGGTCACACTGAGGTTCTCAGATTGTTTTAAAATAAATTGTAACTGCAACTTCAAGCTTGGAGTGTAATGTAGAATTCTTAAGTTTGATATTCATGATCCAGTTTAGTTGTAGCCTCAAGTTGTTTCTAATTGTGACTTGCAGGCCACCAAGATACATGGAAACACTGTGATGATATTCCCCTGGAGTAGTTTCTGCAAAGTCCAAGGGAGAGGTCTTATCTCATTAGTTCCACCAACAGGAGGGGTTCCTAATTTTTTATACATCCATAAAACTGTTACTTTTCAGCACAAAAACTATGCAGAAGGATTTTACTGTCTTTTACTAATTGATCATAAAATCCTCATCTTTCAAGGGAGAGTTCATTGTTCTAGATGACGTTAATGTCTCTTACACTCTTTCCCCAATTGATTTATATTGTACCTAATCTTAAAAGTTAGAGGGCACCAAACAGAAATCATCATGCACTCTTCTACACCCCAGCCTGCAAAGGATTGCAAACTTAAGTGAAACTGAATCTTCCAGATGAATTAGTTTAAAAATTTAGTGTTAAAGTAATTCCTTAGGTTTGTGGTTTGAGAAGTTTGGGTTTACTCTTTGTGGGTCTGTGCAAGTTGCAACAGCTTGTCTGTCACATTGTTTCTCAGTAGGGCCTGTCTCTGCTGGAGACACTCTTCCTTCATCCACACAAAATAGATGGGAGTGTGGTTTTTTGCACATCAGCACATTAAATTAGGAATTTAAATCTAGAGTTGGGACCTAGTTACCAGTACATTTTCTATGTCTGTATTTCATTAAGGACTGTCTGAAGTAGAAGTTCTGTGGAGAAATGCTTCCTTATGGGCCTCTCTGCTTTGTTGCTTCTCCTAGAGACACACTGAAGTTGGGAATGTTTTAGTCTCCATTTGGAACATGAAGCTGTTCCTGCTGGATGTATTGTGGGGATGCCCTGAAACTTGCTGAAGAGGGACACTTTTAGTATACAGTAGTTCTAATTTTTAGCTTTAGTCTCCTAAACAGTTAGGGATTGTCAGTGTGCTGGGAATACCCATCTCCATCTGTACTGCCTGTGTTACTTATTTTAGCTATTTGATCATGAGTTGGCTTAAATAACAGGGGATTCCATGCCTTTCTTTCCTTGCTTGTATTCTGAATTCTGTTTTGAGACCCTAAAAAGTGAAATAGGGCATTGGTGATTTCTCTTACAGATGACCTGGACTTCTGCTAAGCCTCTTTCTTATCTTGTGGAGTTGTGTAGTGTCAAAGAGGAGCTTGTCCAAGTTGTGTGGTACATTTTAATATTAAAAATTACTTTCAGCTGAGTTGAAAATATCAACCCATTCTCTGTGACTCAGTCTGCCTGTAGTGCCAGGATCTGTGCAGTCCATGGACTTGAACCAGTGCTTGGCTATCTCTATATGTTTTCCCCTCAGAAAATATATTCCAGAAACTTTGAAAAGACTCATATATGAATAACATAAAACTGTTGTCTGGACTTCTATGGGCACTCTGAACTTTTTTGTCCATGACTGGCATCAATTCAAGTTGTGCCTTTTATATTAGGTGACCTTATCCTAAATCTTTTGAGAAAAGCATGGTGCTTGCTAGGTTTTAGTTCACCTTGATGGACTTACATAATTGTCATAAATGTCAGAGGAACAATACTGAATCATCGAAGCTGTATTTAAAAAGTGTCAAAATTTAATTTTATAATAAAAAATTTCCATGAGTCATTCCTTTCTGTATGCTGTGCAAACTAAAAGAAAATACAGTGAAACTTGAAGACCCGTGTTTTGTGAAAAATATGGGTACATATTTCCACTTGTAAATTTTTGAGCCATATCCAAGATACATGAGCAGGGTTTTCTACACAAGAGGATGAAAAGTCAGTTCCTTGCACAGAAGGTAGGCAGTTCAGGAAAGCTTTTCAAAAAGTCTGGGGGCTACTGAAATAAGAGGATTAACATCTTGTGACAGATGGCTATAGTTTTAATTGTCATAGGTTATAGTGGTCATTATTCTTTGCATTTAAACCATATAAGAAGAATTAACTGAGTTGCCCTGCTTAACTGTCAATGGGGTTCTCCTAGCTCTTTGCATTTTAAGTGAGATTAATAAATGAAAACATGTTGTACAGGCAGGGTGTATTTTATTGAAAGATTCATGAAGTTTCAATGACATTGTTAAGGTATTTAATTAGTCTCATGAAAAAAGTGGAGTGACCCTTTTAGAGAAGCTGATAAATCATATAATAGCTGTTAGATCCTCTTTATTCCTTCCTTTATAAGATTAACTTTGTGCTAAGCAATTTATGCTAAGTTTTCCCTTTTATTGGTAACCAAAGTTATCTGTGCTTCATGAATAGATTATTGGAGATAACATCATGTAATTAACAAGAGATGCAGAAAAGTAAAAGTACAATTTGTGTAAGAATTGTATGAGAGAAAATGTTAATTTCTTAACTAGGAAGGATATTTAAAGGGATAAAAGGAAGGCAAAATAGTGCAGTTCTTTGAAAGGATTAAAGTAACCTTATCTCGTGTTCTTTCAGAAGGTGGGATTGCATGAGTGTGTGAAAGTCATGTTCAATGAGCTATTCACAACTCTAATGAATTGTAGACACAAGTTTGCATTGCCTTTTTTTTTTCCAAAAGTGATTGATAATGTGTAGGTTATGCCTTAGCTAAACTGAGTAATTGAAATTAGTAAAAGGGGAAATTGTACAACTGGAGTTATTCAGAGTTGTATAAAAACGTCAGTCTGAAGTGCAGTAAATTATGGTGTGTGTGGGAGGAAGAGTGGGTACATATTTTGGTATGAGTAAACATCAGAAAATCAAAGATTTAAGACAAAATTCCTGTCAGTAGCACTTCACTGTGGTGTGATCTTCTCCCTTGAAGTATTTCTGAAATGTCTGTGATTGCGTTCTCTTAAGAAATCTACACAGAATCTTATTTCCAGTGTAATTTCCTTCTAGACCTCAGGTCTTGTATTCATACACACCACTGGTTTTTCTTCTTGAATTTTCAAAATAAAATTGCACGAGGATGAATTAAATTATGGAGTTCAGAGCTTTCCTTAAAACCAGGAAAAGATACAGATGTCTGCTGGGTTGTTCTTATGGACATTTGGTGGCTGTCATGGTAACCACTTCTGTATGAATGTGAACCAACCTTGTGGCATCTCTCTGGGAAAGCACATCATTTTTTTGTCCAATTTTTTGTCCTTTCTCTCAGTGTTAGAGTTGACCCCAGTGTTGGACTGAGATATAGAACCTCGGAGCTGTGGGTGGTTGTATGAATTTGCAATTTTCTTTTGTTAGGTTGGAACCTGTTAGCTTGAAAATAAGTGTTCTGAACACTGAGTAAGGAAGTTTCCCGCAAGATTTAATAATGGTGAAGTAATAGTTAAAATGTTTTTTGCAGGGACTCTTAGCTGATGTGTGTACTGAATGGTTGGGTGTAATTTGAAACTATCCGGATAGCAAAACCATGAAAAATGAGAGTAACTACTGTGCATATAAAGATTTATTATGCATCTATGTTACAGTATGCTTATTTTATCAAAAATAGACCATTATGAAACCTGGCTTTTGCACCTGCTCTTCATTAATTTTTGAAGTTAAATAGTTCTGAGTGGTCTTTTCTACCAAATACCAGAGGGCATTTGGGGGTTATTTGCAACAAATACTTGCTGAATGTAGAGTTTAACATTAATGGTAAAATAATCCACTACTAAAATTGTAGTTTAACTACTGTTAAGCATGAAAAAAAAAAAAAAAACCCACCAAAAAAACAAGCCCACCCTCAAATGCCTTAAGCAATGGAGAACTGTCATATTACTTTGTACTGGTTTTAGGACAAATAGAATTTGACATAAGTAAAAGTTGAAATGGTAGTACTGTTGCATTTTTATTGAACTGGGAAAAAAAAACTAATGTCATTCGAGAATAATAGACAAAGAACTCATATTTAGAAAAATACCAGTCATAGTTTAGGTATTTTCTTTTTTAAAAAAAGTTCACGTGTGTCTGGAAGTAGTTGAATGTTGTTAGAGTTTTAGTTTCACGTGTAGTGTGTGATACGAATCAGTCACACAATTGAATTCCTATTGGAATTATCCTGGAAGCCTTTTCAGAAGAAAAATCTCAGCAATGTAAGATGTGAAAATAAAAGCTTCCCCCTCCCTGTTTTACTGTTATTTAGGGCAGAAGTTTTTATCTTTAGGGATATAGAAGCAAAGCTGGTTTAGGAAAGAAGTGGAGGTCAGTCTGTCATGACTATAAGAAGGAAAAGAATCAAGCTAATTTGGTTTTTTTTTTAGAAGCAAACATTGGTAATTCATTTTTCAGCAAATAACAAATGTCTTTGCAATTAATTTTGCATGATTGGCCTTTGGTTATCAGCCAAGAAATGTGATCAGTCATAATTTAGTAGTTTTTCAAAATGTCATGCACATAAAGGTAAAATCTGCTCAGCAATCAAATAAGTAGGTATTTGTTAGTAATCTGGAATCTTAAAAAGTGGAAAAATCCCCAGAGTTCTTAACTGCTAGGGATGGAAAAAAGAGGCCAATAGGAAGAGTTTCAAACTTCAGATATTTCCTTCTTGCTCTGTTTTGGGCTGTTGTAAGAGTTATTTTGACCCAAACTTGTGTCATGGCATGCACTTATATGACATATACTACTAATTAGAGAAAAAAAATTCTTAATGTGTCTTAGTGAGCATTTGTTGGGATTTTTTGACACCAGCTTTTGGATAACAGTTGGATGGATACCTGTTACTTGTGTTAAATCAGTGCAGATATTTAGAGGACACTAAATGTTTTGATTCTTAAGATGGATGGACACCTTTGGTACAAAAGGTCACAGGGAGCTTGAAATCAGCATCACTACTGTTTTTAACAGTGAAAAGTCATGCTGGTTACAGGTTTATGTATTTTTTTGTAAATAAACTATAATATCATTTTTTTTAAAGTGTGAGCTTTCTTGGACCTAATATGACCTTGTATTACTCAGTTCTAAAACTTACCTAAAGCTTATTTCATGGAGGTTTGTTTCTTTATGATGGGAAGTAGAAAGCTGCCCTCAGTGTGTATAATACTAACAGACTTTGGTGGCCTAAACCAAAATGTTGTGTTGGTTGCTGGCCTCATTTTGAATCCTTCTGGTTGAACTTCTCCAGATACTTTCATTCCAAGACTGAAATGGTGGAAAAATACTCTTGTGCCCAAGCGAGTTATTTAGAAATGTTTTATTACTCAGTTTCCAAGGAAGAAAATTGAGTTTGGCTGCACTGAGGATGTTTCAGTTCATAAGGGCTGTGTGAAATTCAACACGACTTCCCACGCATTTGCAATTCAGGGCTGCCTTAGGAGGAGATAAATCTGGGCATAATTATGAGGGTACAGGTTGGCAGGAGAAGGAAGGCTGCTGCAAAGAATTGTTTATTTAAAATAAACATACTGGATTTTTTTTAACCTGTGCCTGCTGCTTTCCTGGCAGGAAAAAGAGGGGAGATGGTAAGTGTACAGGCAGTGAAATCAGGGGCTGAGTGGGACAAGTAAGAGCTCTTGACCAGCTGCCACAACACAGGACCACCAGCCTGGAGTCTGGAAGCTGGGAAGCTGGATCCATGCTGGGATTAGGAACCAGGGGACAGAGTGAAAGACATGATGGGATTGAGAGAATATATCTGAAGGAGTGAGAACAAAAAGGCAAATTGGACAAGGAGTTAATATTGAGGAAGATGCTTGAGACCAGGTTACAAATATGATTGAGAAGCAGAGATGGCTGCTTATTTTGTAGCCTAAGCCTATTGCCTTTCAGCTTAGCACTAAAACTGAAGTTTGGGAGTGAAGGGAGAGACTGATAAGGATCTGTTACCTCGACCAGGGCAGAATACATGGAGTTTGGAAGAAGCAGGTAGAGGAGACTGTGATCACTGCAGTGCCATTGGGTGCTTGGAACCAAGCCCAGACAGATCATTGCTGCTGCCAGTTCTTCAACTTGGGTGGCAGATATGTGACACTAAAGTTTTATTAGCCCGGGTTTCAGTAAGTTTCCACGTAACTTGTTTTTTGCTGGCTCTTTTACAAGTGACTAAGATAAGTGTAGGCATATGTCTAGGGAAAAACAGCAGGAATTTGAGAGCTTCTGAGTCAGGCTCTCTGAAAATGGCGAAAAAGGGTTGTCAAGACCATGTTCTGTCCTGAGATGCAAGGTGAGCATGTGACTACATGCTGTAAATCATATGGAAGGTTAAAACCATCTCCTGTGCAACTGCCCTGTTGAACTGGGTTCTTCCTATTGCAATGACATTATGCATTGTCCACTGGTAAATTAATAACTAAACAGCTAAAAATGAGATGGTTTGCTAGGTGCCTCCCTCAAGGATGTGCAGCATGTGGAAGGGCTGTGTATTCCCTGGGATTGCTGTAAGAGCAGTACTTGGAGAAGTAGGCTTTTATCACCAAGGCTTCCGAGATGAGGGAATGTATCTAACCTTAGTTTGAAAGTAGCTCTGGCAGCTCCTGTGTGCAGTGATGCTGGAGGTTTGTTTTGGGAGCAGAGGGTCAGGATCCTCAAGGTTTGTGTTCAGTTGGTCTCTTGGCAGGCAGCCAGCGCTGTCCTGCTCAACACGAGGGAAGGGCAGTGCAGTTGAACATCCTTGTTCAGCTAAACCTGAAAAGATTTTTATGGAACAAATAAATGTCACTTTTTTCCATCCCAAACAGCTCCCTCTTGCTCCAGCTGCTGTTGTTTGCAGGCAGACTGAAATTCAAAGGCAGCAGTCACTTCCAAGGTGGCAGGAATATTGTGTAACTGTTCACTTGCAGAAGTGTAGAGCTCTTACAAACAGTGTGTATGTTATGAGGACTGTCATGCTTGAGTGTAATATAATGTCTTTTCACTAAATACCCACAGGAGTCTGGCTGACTGGAAGCACTTGGCAAGGGGATATAGACCCTTTAATCTCTAGGAATGATAATATATTTGCAGTTGATGGCTGTATGATGACATAAAATAAGTAGTCACAGTCTTGGTCCCAAATAAGAGGTCTTAGTATCTCACATATTCCCAGGTGTTTCAGGAAGGCTACAGATTTAATAATGGATCTGATCCTTGGTGTGTCCCTCATCTCCTTATTTGGGCTTTGCCAATCCCACCTGTACTGTGGGTAGAAGGCTGTAAAGTAGCTCTGTCTTGTGCTGCTTTGATGTTGAGTATGCTCCAGGGCCATTGTTACTGTGTGAGAAATCCTTAGCCTAAAATTCCAGTCTTCCTGCAGTACAAATATGATAGAGTGAGACTTGTGCATACCCTTGGTGAGGGCAACTCAAGAGATAAAAGATAAGCTACTGCAGCTTTGTTGTTTGGTCCTTTCCTGATGGCAATACTTCAGTCCAGCACAGTTTTTGGTCTGGAATCTGTTTTGAAAAGCTTGTCTTCAGCAATACAAATTTTAAGCTTCAAGGTGAGCATCACATGTAGACAAACAGATCCCACCACTGATTTCAGAATCTTCATAAAGAGGAAAGCAAGGATGTTCACAGATTATTTTCATTACTTACTTGATTGACTTGCATAATAAGGAAATGATTGAGAATATAATTTATGTGAAGCACTCTGGATATCAGAGGTTGTCAATGTGTTTTGTCAACTTTTGATAAAAAAGAAAATTCTAGTGTGAATTACTCAGTTGTGTGTTCTGCAGAGTTCTGCTTTTGTATTAACACACTGCTCCCTGCAATATGCAAAGGCATTAAAAAAAAGAAAAAAATCTGTTGCCTTACTGGAGGAAAGAAAATTTTGTACTCTTCCTTACAATGCGTCAGATGCTAAACTGTGAATAGACAGAAATGTTAGTCTCCTTAATTCTTTTAGAAAGATGACTTCTTTAATTTTCTGGATGTCATAAATTGTCCTCCACCCCCCCCCCCTTTTTTTTTTAAGTAAAGCTGCTCCCTTCTGTAGCTTACATTGTGCTAAATTGATGATGGAGAATAGTACGGTTTATGAAGATAAATGTCAGGAATGTCTTCTAAAAGTAGACATTCAGATTTTTTTGGATTAATGGGAAAGAAGGTCAATAATTGCATGGATTTTAGTAAGCTTGAGATGAAATGGCATTCCTGTGGTGCCAGTGATTATTAAAGCATTGTGAATTCATTTCAAGATACTGTACTTGGGTTTAATATATCTTCCATTGTGAAGGAATGACTCAGTAAGGGCTGTCAATTTGTACAGGTGATAGGAGATAATTCATACAGCAATTGTATTTTCAAGAGAAAAAAGTTATAGCAGACAATACATGAATTTCTGTATGGCAGCTTTAATTTTAAATTCTGCCTTATTAAATAGGGCCCTCCAGACTTCCAGCAGCATACACCTGGACCAGTTCCTACCAACTTCTCCCAAGCCCCGAGGCTGCCAATCCAGGACCAGTGGAGAGGGCCACCCCCACCACCTCCACCACTCCCTCCTCCACCTCCTCAGGACAGAGATCCTTTCTTCATAGCAGGTGAGCATTTTCAATCCCATTAACAAGTAACTCCCACCTTTTGTAAAGTGACTCTGCACTGTGACTGCATATCCCACAACATGAAGTGTTCAGAAGAACCTGAAGGCTGGAAGATTACATCTGATGTAGCCAGGCTGGTACATGCCAGAAACTCTGGTTGTCTAGTATATTTTTACTTCTTTTGATGTGGATTTTTACTTTTTTTTTAATATGTCTTCACCTGTCACTGCCATGAATCCTTATATGTATATAAACACAAAATAATTAATATCTAAGTGATTGTTGCAATGAAATTGTTGCTCTTTGTTATATTTTGGATAACAAGTACTCTCCATGCACTTGGATTTCCTCTTGTAACTCTTTAAGCTGCCTGAACTGTGTGTGTAGTGTAAGAATTTTGTTAAGATTGGATAGAATTCTACAGTGTAGCAATCCTAAGAGAGGGTAAATGTGTGTTTACATTTATACCGTATATATGTGATGTATGTATATAATATTATATATAGTATATTATAATATATATGCACAATATGTAAAAATGTGCTAAACACCTGGTCAGCGAATGGTGTCAGTGCTTTGAGTTCATCTGTGGTTTAAACTATAATCACTGGAATCCTTCATTGATTTTATTAAAGTAGAATTTCCAAAAGGTATTGCTGATTCCAGCAAAGTACCAGTTGTGCTGGCCTTTCAAGGATCAATTCCTTTTATACACAAGTGACAGGAACAAGAGAAACATAACCTTGAGGATAGCTCTGATAATTAAAACATCCCATCCAGTTTTGCATTCTGCAAATTTCAAGTTACTTTCTGAAACAGACTAGAGCTTTATGTTTCCGAAATGTGTTTGTGTCGCAGGGAGGCTGTCATTTAATCAACTCCCTCATTCCCACAGATCCGAGGTTCCCGGGTCATCCCTTGTTCGAGCAGCGAAGCCCCCCACCGCCACCGCCTCCCCCGCTTCTCAACAGCGCCCATCCCGTTCCTACGCAGAGCCCGATGCCGTTCAGCCCGCCCGGGCCCGCCTTTAACCAGCAGGGACAGCAGCCCGTGTACCCCCGGGATCGGCCCGTGCGGCCCAGCATGCAGCCCCAGGGCCCGGTGGGGATCCTGCACTTCAACCAGCCGGGCTCTGCCACCCCGCGGCCCTTCATCCCCCCGCGGCAGCAGTTCCTGCAGGCGCCGGGACAGCCCTTCCTGTCCCCGCACACGCAGCCCAGCATGCAGGTACGGGGCCGGGGGAGGAGCGGAGCCGGAGCCCATTGGCATTGCAGGTCGCAGGGGGATGGCCCTGTAGTGCCATTTCTGCTGTACCTGGAGGGTGATGGGTCTTCAGCCCGGGGAGGGGGGACTGCCCCGCTCGGTGCCCGGGGAGGGGGACTGCCCCCCTCGGTGCCCGTGGGACTGCCCCCCTCGGTGCCGGGGCAGCGCGGGGCTGCAGCGCCCTCTGCCGGCAGCGCCCTCCGCCCGGCCGCTGGAAGCGGGGCAGCGCTTTGGGGAGGTGCAGAGGGCCCCGATAAACATCTTTAGAAAACGGAGTTGGGGACAAGAACCCTTGAATTCGTCGGTTTTTTTACTTCAGCTGTTTTTTTACACAGGTTTAAGTGTAGAACGACTTTACACTGCTTCAGTTGGTCTGGTTTTTTCTCTGTAAGATTTTAGTTTAACCTGGTTCATAGCTGCTTACAGTTCTAAGGACTTGGGTGGCTGGAGCTGTTTTTCAGGAGTTTATTACCTTGAAACTAATTTTTTTTTTTTCATGTGAAGGGTCCAATGCATCCTCCATTACAGCCTCAGCCACAACCTCAGCCTCAGCAACACCATCACCAGCAGCAACAGCAGCACCATCATCAGCAGCAGCAGCAGCATCACCATCTCCAAGGGCCTCCACAGCCCTTGATGCCCATGAACCAGCCACAGTTCAGGCCTCACATGCAAGCCACACAGCAACAGCCAAATAACAGGATGCAGTGTCAGCCACGACAGGGTCCAATGAAGCCAAGGCATGTAAGTACCACATATGTCAACGAGTAGCAGGCATGTAAGCACATGTTTCAAAACTCTCCAGTGTGGGTTTTCAGTTCTATTTATTCCCTTCCTGCTCTTTTCCCTACATTTACCGTTTTCTGCTCTTTTTCTACCTTGATCATTTTATAATTTACATTGAACAATGTCATGTGTATCTTTCTTTTCTCCCCCAGTCTTCAATGTTCTTTTTAATTTGGGTCCAACAGGAGATGTTCCTGTTGGTCAAGAACCAGCAATAAAGGGGTTTTGAAGGATAGGTTTGCTTTATAAGGCTTTACAACTGCTGATAGTCTGTGACTGTGTGGGAGTTCAGTTCTGCGACCCTCTTTTGATTTGAAGGTCTCTCTGTACCACTGCTGATCAGTTTTCTGGTTCAGATAATGCCTCTCCTGTCTTGTGAGTTTCCTCCAATGCAGCACATTCTGCTGCTTGGTATATGGGTAGCACAACAGCCTGGAGCAGTGCTCAAGACAATGTAACTGTAGTTTAGCATAATTGCTTTGATTAGGAAACAAAATCACACAGTGAATCCAATTTTTGAGAACGGTGTTAAAGAAGTGAGATAAAGTTTTGCTTTTAATTAAAAAAAAAAGGTTATTAAAATGTTCTCATTCTAGTTCTTTTTTCTGACATTAAAAATATTGTGCCTCTTCACAAAGGTAATTTTCCCAAACTGAACTAAATCAGGAAAATGTGAAACCAAAACCACTCCAGCTTGGTTTGTGGTGGAAGTCAGCAGTTTTTTTCCTTCCTGCTTTCCAGAGTACCCCATCACAGAACATCGTCAAGCGCTCGAATCAGCAGCTCCAGTCGACGGCGCCCAGGAACAGCAACCTGCGGGAGCTGCCCATAGCCCCGTCCCACGCCATGGAGATGAGCAACAGCAGGAGAAACTCCACCCCAGCTGCTCAGGTCAAGCCCATCACCAGCACCGTGTCTGCCACCAAGTCTGTCACTGGTGGTGGGAACTCCCAGGGAAGGCCTGAGATGAAAGCTAAAGCAATCACTCCAGTGGGCCAGGCAAAGTCAGAAGGAAAATCGGAACCAGAGGTAAGGGACCAATAACCAAAGAAAAGAACAGAGGTCTCACCTTTAGAAAACTTTTCCAGTCTGATTTATGAACTGAAAGCACACATAATGTATTATTCACCAAATGTTTTTTGGTGCCACTAGAGGCCTCCCTCCTGAATTGCACTTTCCTCTTTTATTGCAACAGCAGAAATAGTCTCCATTGACATAAAAGGTCTGGAAGGTTGGCAAGGCAATGGTGAACTTGTTTTGCAGGAAGAGGAGTCATGTCTACTAGGAAAAGGCAGAATTTGAGTAAAGGTGATCAGTGATACAAGTCTCTGAAATACTCATTTTGTCCATTTTTATCTTTGGGGAATTATATTTTATTTTCAGGTGATCATGGTTTTTTGAGTCTGAAAGCCTCTTCTCTGTCATTTTGTATGATGCTGTATGGCTCAAAGGAAAAAAGGCTGTTTGGAGAGCTGTCTTCCTCCTCTTGCTGTTTTCCTTTAAGCTGTTCAGTCTCTACTAGGCCTTCAGCATTCATGCAGGAGATCACAGTTGTGCTATCCATGGAGCTTCTTGCTCTTGCAAAAGAAAATCTCTTTTTTTATGAAACCTTTTCATGTAAGGGAAAAGAGGAGATGCTTTTAAGTTTTCCATTTTGCAGAAAGTGATGCTGTTTGCTCTGCTGGTACTCTGCACAATTGAAAAAATCAGATGCCAGTGTTTCCAGCTCCAGTGGATCATGTCATATGAACAGATGACCATTTCCCTGCACAGATCTCCTGGAAGCTAAAGAAGGACTCTCCATGAGCTCTGTTACTTTGAGAGAGTGGTTAGGATTGGACTGATGGTGCTCTTTATCCTGAGCATGATGGCTAAATGCACCCTGTGTGCTTTGTCAGGCTATTCTGTGAAGAACTGTAAATCTTCATAGTTAACCATGAGTCTTGTCTCAAGGACCAGGTTTTCTTCAGCAGCTGTTGAAAGCTTTAATTGTGATAATGCTGTCTTCCTTTTGAGCTGCTCATGATTAGCTTTTCATCTTGTTTTTGAATTAGGGATGGTCATAACTAATTTCCACAAATGAGGCACAAAAGAAACACAAAGCTTATCAGTGTTTGACCTCCTGTGCACTTGCTTTTCAATGGAAATGAAAAAAAAAAATCCCTTTTTTAGCTTTTAATTTTTACCTTTTTTTGAAAAATATTTAAGTAATCTCTTTACCCTCAGTTCAGTCTCTTGGAATAATCTCACTCTCAGAAAATGCAGTGCTTCATAGAGAATCCTTGTCTTTCAGGCCATTAGTAAGGTAAGTCTTGAAAAATCACAGGCCTCCCCATCTAAAACATCTTCAAGTTATTCTGTAGTATAGTCATATGAAAATTCAGGCATTAGTTAGTTCTGAAGTATCTCTGGCAGTATTTAGAAAATAATAAGAATATTTTAAAATTTGTTTTAATTAAATGAAATGGAAAACTAAACAAACCAACAACCCCAAAGCAGTCATCTTGTTGTCTCCATTTTACGTTTTGAACATACCCTAGCCTGTGGTTATAAAACCAACTGTGCTTACCTGTGTGAATTCTTGGTGTCTTACAAATAAACCTTTCCTTTTATTTCCCTCTGAAAACTGTCATTGAAAAAATTCTGATACCTGTTTTATGCAAGTTTTTGCAAAGCAGGATAAAAAACCAGGGTTGTCTTGGAAAAAATGAAGTCTCCTAGGAGAGCCCTTGTGGATATATTTGGCAGAAATTAGGAGAATGTGACTGTGTGCACACAGAACCTTCTCCTTCCAAAGCACACCTGGTGCTGCAGACATTGTAGTAGCAGTTCTCCCATTTCTGCTGTGCCACTGCAGTGGTCCTGTTCACTGCTGCTGCTTCTTGTCACTCTTACAGATGAGAATGCTGCACTAAAATGTTCATTTACAAGCATTCAATCATATTCTTCACTGGTTTTGGTAGTGTAGGTTATTACATATCTCTCTTTAAGCAGGTTGTAATGTTTTTCAGTCCTTTTTGTGTGTTTTTCTTGTAATGAGCTGACTTCATCCTGTGCTTTTGCTTTCGATGATGAAGAGAAAGAGTTAATTCTGTCACCTTTTCTAGCTTATGGCACATAACTGAATTGGGCAGGTTCTTTTGCAAGTGTCTTGAACTGGAAAATTAAGACTTTTCTTTGCATCTTTCTTTCAGAGTCAGTGGCTGTATTTATGAGTGGCCTATCATTCAGGAAGCACCAAAAAAATAGCAATATTGGCTGTTAGAGGTTTTGCTCACCCTAAATATAGATATTTGAAAGGTTTGCAATGTGAGTGACTAGAAGATTAAAAACTGTATGTTAATGAATGCTTGTGTTCCTGTTCTGTGAGGCTGCAGAATACTGACCTTAAATGCCTGTTCAGAATAGCTTTTACTCCCCAGGATTTAAATTGTGTATCCTCAGTCTGAAACATCATTTTGTCATTGAAATAGGAAAGTCTGGATGATGTGGGCCTAATTCTGCTCCTGTTGAAGTCAGCTTAGGATAAGAGGAATTAAGGCAGTATTAAGCACTTATGAGTTTAAAGAAGAGGGAGAATGGAGAAAGGTGATGTGTCTGTAGGAGAAATGGATATTGGAGCTGAGAACAGGAGGGAAATTAGAGCATTGCGTAGTCATCGGTGTACTGATGTTAGTACTTATTGGGGATAATAGCCTTGATGTACTGAAAGAAAACCTCCATGTTCCATTCTTCCAAATCCAGTAAATTGTGAATTTAAGTTCTTGGATTTTATGTTGCTGTCTTTTCTAACAAGGCTTGCAATGTGGAAAAGAGCTGCTGCATTAAATTACTGGATCAAATGTATCTGGATATTTTCATCTTTTTGGAAATGAACTACCTGAAAATTTGTAAATATCTAAACTAGAATTTTCTTCCAGTTTAAATAACTTGTCTGCAAAACTTTTATAGTGGTGCCTCTTGTCTTGTGCTTAGAGGAGTCTTACCACAGTTTTTGTTTCCAGTTGGAAATTAGCAAGAGGACAGTCTGCTTCTCGGAGTAACTTGTAACCTTGTTCTTTGCTGTCTCCTTGTTTGTCCGAGATGTACAGCAGCTCTGTTTTTGGGGTGTCTCATACATTCCTCAGGTTCAGGAGCTGATGTTACCAGCAATGTGAAATGTACAGTGTGTGTACGTAGGTACCCTTTAATTCAGATTTTTTGTGGGTTTGAATACAAGGAGCCAAATGATGCAATTTGGATTTGGCTGTACCTTTTGCAAACACTTGGCATGAATTTTTAGACAAATTATTCTAGCCTCTTATGTTTTTAATGTTACAGCTTAAAAAAATAAAGACAAGCCTGCTGAATAGATTTGTGTTTCTGCCACTGATCAAACCATTTTGATTGCTCTGTTCTTGGACCCATTTTACTGGGACACATAAGTGATCCTGGTTGCATGTTTCCTTTTTGGTTTCTTGGGAGCCAGCCAGAACATTAACAGTGTCTGGTTCTTATGACTCAGCATTTAGTTCCATTAATTGGCAATTAATCCTGCAGACCTCTGAAAAGGAGTGGGTTTGTTTATTTCTTTTTAACTCACTGTATGAAAAGCAAGCTACTGGTACTAGGACTTAAATTTCAGTAGGAGGTTTAATCCCTTGATTTGGAGTGTGTCCTTGCTGTTTTTTCTTGAGTCAACAGTCATTCTAGGTTCCTCAGAAGAAGGATGGGGGACTGCTGCTTCTCTTGCTGGTGTTCTTCAGCTAGATTCAGGAAAGCAGTAACAATTTCTTTTGGTGTTTTCCATCAGAACTGCCTTGGACCTGAAGGCAGAAGAAAACCTACAGCTAAAGCTCAGTCTTCCTTCAAACCTCAGTGAAATGCATTATGTTAAAGCTGTTCAAAGATGGATGAGATTTCCCACTTAAAGAGAAAACAAACTCAAAACCTGGTAGAAAAAAGCCACCCCCATAAAACCAAGTGCATGTCTGTGGCCTTTTGTACTCTGCAGCCTCCTGTAAAAGGAGGAGCCATATACATGTGCAATGTACCATTTCTTCATGTTTTCTACCCAAAACATGTGAAGCTTAACAGTTTGTCTAGGGAAAAGGCTGCTCCATGTTTTTCTGCTTTTTCCCCTGCTGATAATGTTGCTTCCAGACACAGGATGTGAAAATTATAATGGTTTGAACTTGGAAGGATGTGTATTTTCTCCCACTTGATGCTGTAGGCAAAATGCTTGCCTTGCCTTTTTCTTTTTTTCCTTGGCAGTGCTGTTATTTGTTGGAGAAATCTATACTGGGCTTACTAAACTAATGGGATGGAAATCATCAGCAATAGGCATTGTGTCCTGTATCATCTTGACCCTGTCTTGCCTGTGCCATATGCTGAATGTCCTTATTACATACTGTAGGTTATTTATATGTACATCACATACATACCCCCACTCTCTAGGGTGGTGTATATAAGTGCTCTTAAAGCTGAGGAGAAGGGGATTTAACTGCCCCTGTTTTCATCCTGATAAGGAGTTTGCTGTCCTTCTCAGTCTGTACTGTTGGGCCATTGTGCAACTAAATTGTAACCCTAAATTGAGCTAAACCTGACTTTTAATGGAGATATTTTGTTAATCATCACAGGGCCTTTATATTATCTTCCTCTAGCTGCAAGGGTATTTTGTTTAGAATTTAACAGTAGTAGTAACTTGCTTTTGGAGGATTTAGGTGTTCCTTCAGCCTGTTGACAGACTGATCTGCCAGGTGTCTTATAACCTCAGGGCTCTTGATGCTTAATTTTGACCTTTAAGAGGGGATTAACTTCCTAGGAGCATTACTAATGTCCTGAGTTAACTTCCAGAAAGGAAGGGTTTGCATTATATTGGCATTTAAGTTGCCTAAATATTCTACTAAGCATTCTCCAAGCTGCATTTGTGTTGGTAATAGAGTTTGTCAGTCATCTTTCTGTGTTTAATTCTGGCATAGTTGGAATCGGTGTATCTGTCCAAGGGCTGTTGCAGGGATGTATTAGTCAGAGTCCCCCGGGATGTTCATTCCTTGTCTGCTGGCAGGACTCATTTGAGTGTGCTGCAGAGCACACATCTCTGTGCTGCTGTGTGTAACCTTTGAGTTGGTGTTCTGAGCCTGCCACATCGTGATCTACATCTCCCAAGGCCTTCAGAACTTGTTAGGTGATAAAATGAGCAGGCAAATCCCTCATAATAAAGGGCACTGGTAGAAGTGGTGATGTTCTGAGGGCTAGTGCTGCAGTGTTCCAATTGAATATAAGGGGAAGAAAAAAATTTACGGGGCTACCTCTAAAAGTAACTTGGTATTGGCTTACAGCATCAGGCTTGTTTAGATCCTTTGTAGAATATTATAATCTAAACTAAAGCAGGTGAATAAACTAATTCAGTAAGTTAAGTGAAACAAGTTTTCCCTCTGAACAATTCTAGTAATAGTGATACTTAGTGTCTCTGAAAATGACTGAAAAATGTATTAATTGCATCAGGATCTGCATAACAGCACATGCTCCTAGCTGGAGCTTATGTATTTTCTTATCCTTTGCAAACTATTCTTAAGGGTCTTAATTTTTCCCTGTATTTCATAAAGGTCATATTCTCTTCTTTTTTGCACAATCCAGCATCTCCAGTTGTTAATACAAGATGAAATATGTGGGTTTTCTGCTGTTAGAAGTATGTTTCTGTACCATCTATCAACACAGACCCCTGATTTACTTGTCACAGTGATTATTAATCACCACCATGATGTTCCACAAAGTACAAATAAAGATAAGAACTTCTGGGTAGATGTAACATTCTCATACAAAGAACTGTGTTAGACCTCATCCCTGAACTACAACCCATTATTAAAAAATAAATACAAATTGTAAAAGTGCAATTTGGTTAGTCTTCTTTAGCCATTATTGTTTAGGCTTCTAATTAGACTGCTAATTAGATGCTTGTAATTGGACTTTTAATTTGAAACAATGAGTTTTTGGTTTGGTTTTGTTTCTGGTTTTTGGTAACTGTGAGAACAACCCCTGTGAATACCTGCTCAGGGAAGACGCAGCTACAGCTGAAGGAAACAAAC
The DNA here is from genome assembly GCA_037834095.1 of Argya squamiceps. Lineage (NCBI taxonomy): Eukaryota > Metazoa > Chordata > Aves > Passeriformes > Leiothrichidae > Argya > Argya squamiceps. The sequence goes on from JBBMKD010000102.1 coordinate 8,160,734, forward strand.
ATTTGGGATTTGTGCATCTGGGTGCTGTGAGTGCAAATCTGATTGTTGGGCTTTCACATCCATGAACCAACATTGTGGCTGAATCTGTTCTGCTGGGTTTTTCTTGGGTTGGGGAGGATTCTAGGGTGCAGTAGGATTAAAAGCACTTGAATATTAAAAACAAACCTTCAAGTCACACATTTAGGTCACATATGTTCAAACAATGGCAGTCATAAACAATTTGAACCCAGTTGCTGCAAGATGCATAAAGATTCATCACGGATTCCGAGTTTTTGAGAAATATTTTAACACTCTTTATGCATTAGTTTACCAGCATGCAAAGTATTGTTACTTGGAGAGGCTGTTGTTAGTGATTAATACGTCTTGAGTAGAATGTTGTGCTCATTACCATTTGCAGGCATTCTCTGTAAGTCTTAATGTTTCACATGGTTAAAAACAGAGAAATAATATAACAAGAAAGCATGCTTCCTAATTTTGAAAAATATATCTGATTTTATTGCAAGAGCGATTTGATTTCTTTTCCAGGTTGATGAGAATCTGCATTTCCTTGACTCTTGTCCATTTTTATACAGCTTTTCATAAGAACCTGTTCTGCCACAGTTGAAGAATCTTTAGGAAGGTTATTTGGCGGTGTGTAGTATGTTCAGAGGGGCCCAGGGCTGGAATATTAAAGGCATTCTCTATATACCATTAATATTCCAGCACTGCATTTGGCAACATTTTGATTCTGAAGAGAGTGCATGAGTTCAAGGTCAGAGAGATTGACTTGTGCTGTTCATTATAACCAATTATTGTGTGACAAATGAGTTTGAGATCAGGCTTAAAATTCTGTGAGAAAAATCAATAGTTCTAATCAGGGCCTTTCAGGTCATTTACCACCCTACCTTTTGTTACTTTGTCAGAAAAGAGCAAGATAAAACCTGTGTGACAGTGGGTTGCCTCTGTATTGTTACCTTCTATTTGAAACATATTTTGATATCTTGAATTATATTAATAGTTTAATTGGTTTTGGAAACTTTTAAATTAGTTCCAATTTGTAAAACTTTTTTTATTATTATTTTTTTTAGTATTCTGATCAGATTTCTCAAGTGGTATTAAAGCTTTTCTGTCTAGGAAGTAGTATATCCAAGTCCTAAACCAGATTTGAGCTGTTTGTCTGTAATGAATAGCAAATAAACCTTAGCAGCAGATACACTCCACTAATAGCCTTGCTTTAGTATCAGCAAAAATTTAAAAAGCTCTTCAGAGTTACAGCTTTACAACATCAGAAACAATATCTTGTTGTTTTGACCAAGCTGGGCATCTGTTTAGAATTTTATAAATTCATTTGTTTCTTCCTTTGTAGTATCCAGACGAAGATGAGGAAACTCGGCTGTATCGTTTGAAGATAGAAGAGCAGAAGCGCCTGCGAGAGGAGATCCTGAAGCAGAAGGAGCTGAGACGGCAGCAGCAGGCTGGGGCCAGGAAGAGAGAGCTGCTGGAGAGACTTGCCCAGCAGCAGCAGCAGCAGCCTTGCTCCCAGCAGTCCTACATGCAGCACGAGGAGGACTCCTCCGAGTTCCCCACCAACGGCAGCCCCTACATACCCCACTCGGGCTTGCAGACGCGGCACAACGTCAAAAACAGACTCCTTGTTAGAAAGCAAGACCCGGTGGTGGCAAACATCCACCCCAAACCCTCAGATTTCCCCCAGGGCGCCGGGGACGGGCAGTACCAAGGACAGCAGCTGAAGGCAGTGAAGCAGCTGAGGCAGACCAGAACAGTTCCTGCCACTCAGCCTCAGACGCCGCAGAAAGTGTTACCCAGCAAACCCGCGGCGGCGGCGCTGCCCACGCCACAGGCGGCTCGAGTGGCCTCCGTCCCCGCCCGGCCCCAGGAGCAGAAGCCAGGGGTGAAAAGGACTGTCATGCAGCGCACAAACAGTGCTAGTGATGGGCCCCATGTCGGCAGCAAAGTCAGGGTGATTAAGTTGTCAGGAGGGGTAAGTTTACAAGGCTCGTCTCATCTCCGTGTCTCCTCGTGGTTTGTTTCTGTGTGTGCGACTCCGTGTAATCCCGAAATAAAAAATGGGCCTGAGCTGGTGAGGGAAGTAACAGGTTTAGCACTCCTAACAGGCTTTATATTATATTTTCAGAGCTGTAATTTATTAGCAGTTATTAAACAATTAGTGTTTCCTGTAATGCTTTACTGCCAGGCAGTTACCAATGAAATAATTTTGAAATACTCCTTTAAGTTGTTATTTGGAGTCTGAAATCGGAACGACCTCTTAACTGAGCTCCTGTTCCTTAAGGCTGATAGGTGTGATAATTGTTCAGAGAAAGGAATTTAGGTGACTGTATTTTAGTTAAGATTTGGTTAAAAATTACCTGCTTCTTTGGTAAGTGAGGCCACCTAATTTAGTTGTGTGCAGATGTTGGTATTAGTATGGTTTCTACTCAGTGGAAGATGGTTTTTATTTTCTTGGGAAGCATGTTATGAAACTAATTTAAGCAGTATGTTGGAGAGGGGTGTTTTCTGTTAGAGGCTGGGTTTAAAACGTTACCATTTCACGTCTGCATCTAAATGAGATTTCCTTATCTCTTGATGAGGGGTCTTTTATCTGCAGTGTGTCCCTTGAGCACTGGTGTGGAGGACTCACAATGATGGTCTTGAGGACAGTGTGCCTATTTAAAATTCAGGGTTTTGGTGAGAAAGTCTCTTGACCAAATTTCTTCTGTCTTAATGAAAAGACAAGTTAATTTGTTAGGGCTCTAAAGAAACTAAGATGAAGGGACATAGAGACCATGTTGTCAGTGTTTGAAGTCTGTCCTTGGGTTTATGCTGAGGAGGAAAGAATGATGTGATATAGCAGCACATTGGAGGTGTTTTTCTGGAAGAATGCTTTTAAATTATTTGAAGAATTTTATAGGGAAAACAAATCAGTGTGTAACAGGGACTGAACAAGGCCTTGGAGGCTGGGCTTTACTCTGTAGAAATGGGAAGTTGAAATGCCAAAGTCTTAACTACTTTTTGTTAATGTTTTTCTACAGCTCATAAAACTTAATTGTACTCAGAACTGTGAATTGCATAATGACTGTATGGTCTTTCCAAATATTAACATACAGGCCATTATTGACTACATAGACATCCTGCACTTCAGGTTGTTGTCAGTTTTAATTCCTCAGACATAGTAACTTAAGTGCAGAAGAATAAAGTGCAGGAAGCTGAAAGAAATTAATTCTGTTGAGCTAAAAATATTTATATATAAGTATGTCTGCAGGAATCCCAGTGGCCTGCAAGAGGTATGACAGGTTTGTGATTCATGCATAATTGAATAAAGCAGTCATGCACAACTTCTTTTATTATGTGGTGAAACAAAACAATGCCAGTCACAACTGTATACAGCTCCTTGTAACAAATAATTATCAGTGCCCACAGCAGCATTCACAATGAAATAATTTTTATCACAGTGCTGTATTTCAGAAGACCATGAATGATTTGTTTCAGATAAGTCTCATGGTAAGCAAGAGCAATTAGCTTAATTAAATGCATGTGTAACTCGTCTTTCATAGTGTACAGAAGCAGATTTACTCTGTCCTCTGTAACTTTCAGATACTGAGGTTTCAGCAGGGTGAAGCAGGTTCTTGACGTGTTGCTTTAGTCACTGTTTTCTTGTTGCCATGGACTTCTTAAATTTCCTTCCAGCCATGGGAGAGTGAAGCATTGCAATTAGCTGTTAACACTGATCAAGATAGTTGATTAATTTTTAATCTGTTAGTGGCAAGCTGAATCTGTGACTTTTATTTCTTTGACAACAGAAGGAAAAAAATAAATGTTGAGCAGTGGGGTAGCCAATCTGCTAGTCCATTTTTGACAGGATTTAAAAGAAGAGTTAAAAGGTGCTTGGACTCCAAATACTATCACGATTGGAGATCATACTTAGTTTCCACTGCTTTAGTCCTGCCACATGCTTTATTTATTTTCACAACTATTGCCTGAGCACTAAATATGAAGCAAAAGCCAAATCTCATTTTCCCTAGCCACTCTCCTTAGCATGTAATAGTGCTTCCTCTTACTCCTGGTCTTTGGCAAAGGGTTGCTGGTATCTCTTACCTGTATGCACTGGCTCCATCCTGCAGCTGAACATCCCTCCCTTGCTCTCTGTCTAATTCCTTGTACTCTTTTCCTTTCTTGGACTCTTTTGTGCAGAGATGTTTTGAATACATTTGTACAGATGAGATGGCTCAGGATTAGACAGAATGCAGGTTCCATTTGGAGCTCACTGGGTTCAGGTCAAGACCTGGCAAGTCTCTGCTGTTGCAGCAGTGCACAGCACCACTGGGGAGCTCTGAGCTGCAGGAGCTGCTCGAGCTGTACCAACTCTCTCTAGCCCAAAACCAGAAACTGATAACAAGGACTGTTACTAATTCAGCAGGCCCATCTGTAGAACCAGGATTCAGTGGTTTGGTGTTGCTGCTGATGATTTTTGTGTAACAGTTGAGCAGTGTGGTGTGTTGGTGAGAACTGTGGAGGACAGATACTGTCAGAAGAGAATGGCTTCTTTTCTTGAGGGTGGTGTCTTTACCAGACTGAGTGTTTGTCTGTTTGTGTTGCTGGGCACAGCAGTGCTACCAGAGATCTCTGACCTGCAGGATGAAATACCCCTTGGGTCCTTAAAAGATAAGATGGTCTTTCATGTTTCCACAATATTCTTTTGTGAGAAGATTTTACTTTTGGAATTTTAAGAATTACCATGTAAATTCCAGCAGTATTTTGACTTGTTCAGTTTTCCAGATGCATGAGATGCCTTAATTTATGACTTCTTGTTCTTCAGGAAAATGAAAGTAGAAAATGATTCAGCATATCCAATAATGCACACTAAGTCTGTATATCAAGGTGACATGTTAGGTACTCTCAGTAATGATTTTGTCTGTTGCTGCTTTTTTATTTTTTAAATAAATCCCACCCTTCACCTTCCCCCCAATACTGATTTGCCCATCCCTTTCTAATATACATATAATTTATGCAGGAATGGCAGTAAAGAGAATAGTTTTCCATTTTAATTACTCCTTTAAATGTTATGTTCCTGGAAAATTACACAGTGTTTAGCACATGGACTGGGAAGTTTTTTGTTGCTGGTTTGGTTTTGGATTGGGTTTTTTGGGGGGAAGGGGGTTGGTTTTTGGGGATTTTGGGAGGTTTTTTGTTGCTTTGTTTTTGGTTTTGTTCTTGGTTGTATTTTTTCCAAGGAGAACCAGATATCTTTTGATGGATCCAGTATGCTTTGTTTTTGTGGCATTTCCTCAGAGCTGTCCTTTTCAGATATAAGGGCTCAGTGTATTCACTGAGTAGTCATACTTGTAAATTTTACTAATAAAGCATCTGAGACTTGCCAGGCTTCCTAAGGAGCCTGAGGTCAATCCTAAAGCTGCTTGTAAGTATAAAGTCAATGAGAGTGTAGGAAAGGAACACCCTAATAAATCACTTCAAAATGTGATTATAAAATTATAGAAAATAAGGGTGAAAAGACTGTTGAACTAATTTATCTTGAAAAGGGGGGGATGAACTCTGTTGTATTCCTGACATATTTGTCCAGCCTTTTCTGAGATCTCATTATTGCAGATTGCCCAGCTCATCTATTCCAGTATCAAATGTGTATATTTAGGAGAATTTTCTTAGTAACCAAATCACATTTTCTTGCTGTAATTTTGATTTTCTGACTATTTGTATTATACTTGAAGAAAGGGAAGAATTTCTCTCTCCTTGTGCCTGTCTCTCTTTTTAAAGATATCTTAACTGTTCCTGAGCTCTAATATCTTTCATTCTCTCTTGATGTTTTCTAACACCTTGGCTAGTTGTAGTGCTCTTTGGGCTCTCTGTCACCAATCTGTGTGTTAAGGGTTGTAGTACCAAATGCAATTGAATTCCTTAAGTTAATATATTCAGAGTTGGTTTAGTCCTGGAAGAACAGGTTTGTACCAGCTATAACCTTAGATATCGTAGATCATAGGAAATACATGCTGAGCATGTTTTCTATTTAGTTGGAGGTTCTGTGGTAAAGTACAATATCTTAAAATCTCTGTATCATTGTCATCTTATGTTGTTGTTGGATGATTTCTCTCTTAGCCAGAAAATGTCCTGCCATGCTCAGAGAGCTGTGTGTCTGTCCCAAAGGCCTGAAAATGCTGGTTCTTTTGCTGCAACAAGAATGCACCAATCTTTGTCTCTGGAAGGCTGCACAATGAGGGTTTTTTCATAAATACATATATAGATAAAAATACATAAAAATCTCGGTGTTCCCTGTTGCATTACAAGCAGTATCTTTTGAGTGGCCCTAATTCCTGAAAACCTGAAATGCTTCATATGAAAAGCTTGAGAAAAAGAGCTGGCAAGTTCTTATGTTGGAAAAGCCTGTCACCAAAAATGTCCTTGGATTGCAAAAACAAGATGGAAATGGAAGATGGACAACTTCGTTTGTGTTTCAAGCAACTGGGAAGTGTGAGATGAATATGGAAAAAAGATACTGATTGAGATGATTCTGGTTTGATAATGTAATCTTATCAACCAACTTTGCTTAATGTTTGTACTTGTTTCTACTTGCATGTATATATTCAAGTTTAATTAAAAATGTTTGACTTGAATGCTCTTTAGTGCCTTTCATCTAAATATGTCAGGAATTGCAAACACTAAGAATTGTGCCATTTGTGTGGGAAGTTTATGAGGGAGCCCTTTGCCCAACCCTTGACAAAGAAACTCTTGCCCTGTATAGTCCTGTAACTTTTTAAGAAACGGGAGAACAGCTTTGGTGTTTATTTGTATCCCACTGTTTGAAGGAGGCATTGGATAGTGCCCACCTGAGCTGAGGGAGCTGCAGGAGCCATATCTGAATGCCCAGGTACCATGGCAAAATGGGCAAGACCTCTGAAGCAGCATTAATGTAAATGCTGTTGAGGGACTCTGCCTGCCATAACCTGCAAGATTTCACTCTGGAAGTATTTCACAAATGGACATTAATTTCTTAATTGGAAGAAACTGTTGAAATGTGTCCAGAGGAGGCCACAAAGTTGGTAAGGGGGCCTGGAGCACCTCCCCTCTGAGGACAGGCTGAGAAAGTTTGGGCTGTTCTGCCTGGAGAAGAGAAGGCTCCAAGGAGACCTTATAGAACCTTGCTAAAGGGGCTACAAGAGAGCTGAAGAGGAACTTTTTATGAGGGCATGAGTGATAGGACAAGGGGAATGACTTCACACTGAAGAAGGGTAGGTTTATATTGGATATTAGGAAGAAATTTTTTCCTGTGACCGTGTTGAGGAACTAGAACAGGGTGCCCAGAGAAGCTGTGGATGCCCCATCCTGGAAATGTTGAAGGTCAGATTGGATGGGGCTTTGAGCAGGCTGGGATGGGGGAAGGTGTCCCTGCCCATGGTAGGAACATTTGAAAATGAGTAATAAACTCTGTCCTCCCAGACCCAAGTGAGGATGGTCCCTATAGAGACAGCCATGGATTGGGGTCAGGAGGTGGCCTGTGCTGTGCTCTTTAGGGCATATTTGATTACTGGGAAAAGGAAATAAAGGGGCATGTGTGGGCACACTTAGCAAGTGAGAATTAAGGTGACAGCCAAACCAGACTCAGATAATACATTTTATGGGCTTCTCATAAAATGCATGAAAGGGGGAAGAGATACTCAACTAAATTGACTCTGACTTTGCTATGGATAACTTGGATCAAAGTGCAGTAAAGTATTTTCTGTTGTAGACTGAGGAACAGGTTTCTCCTTTTCCTCAGGAGACTTTTAAATTGTGTGTTGAACAGGAGTGCAGCTTGCTCCTGAACACCCAGAAAGCAGAGCGTTTGTTGCTTGTCACTCTTGTTAAGTCTCAAAGGAGAGTTTCTCAGCCATCTTGAGTGTTGCAGTGCGGAATTTGTATCTGTAGGATGTTGGTGTTACAGAGTATCTTGGAGCCCAGTTTCCTGATAAAGACAGCTGTGACACCCCTAAAGTGCTTTACAAAGAGAAAGAGTCAGATTTCATATGAAAATGCAGTCTCAACTTGGGAGGCAAGCTTGCAGAGTTGTACAGTTTAATATTTTGAGAAGTCACATCCCTCTGTTGAAAAGTTGGACCACTTGGAACAGGCCTTTAGTGCAGAGGTTTGGCTTTTGAGTTGGGAGTGTTTGAGGTGGGAGGGAGTGGGGGTTGTCTTAATAAAGACTTACCAGGAGCTTCAGGCAGGACACAAGAGGGATCTGACTTGCCAGTAGTTTTAAGCTTCAAGGAACATGAACTAGAAAGGCCAGATATGGCACAAGAAGGGAGGTTGTAGTTGTGCAGGTTTCTGATACCCAGTGCTGGCTTTCTGTGCCATAGCTGGTGTCCAGCTCCAGGAGCTTTGGGCCATCACAAGTTTTGTATGGCTGATAAATTCCCCACAGGCTCTTGGTCTTTCTCTGCATGTCCAGTCTTTGCTAAAATTCCCTGTACAAAACCCTCTCAGACTGGCAGCTGAGAAGAGAACCAGGAAACTCTGCTTAAAACATTGTTTATCTATGTTTTGTATCTTGCAGACAACACGTGAAAATGAAGGCATTTCTGAGAGTATTAGACATGTCCCTTCCCAAACCTTGATTTTGCTGTAGGTTTGACATACAATCTTTATTATTTTTTCATATTGAGTGGGTGGGTGGTTTAACTAAAAACCATGTAGTTGTGATTCAACACTGACTCAGAGTGATTCAAGCTGTGCTTTTGTCACTCCCAGTGAAACTTCATGCCCCATGGGTATGGCTGGGACTCTCCTTGGCCAGCCCTTCTCCATGCCTCAGTTCTCCTTTCAGGCAGATGAGGAGATACTTCAGTTAAGAATTGTGTTAGTACATGGGATTAAATGGAATTAGCTGCTTTTTTCTGCAATACATTTTCTTCTTGCTAGTCTGACTTTTCATATACCATTAGGCACAGAAGATACTCATCACATCATGGCTCACTGAAGCAGTGTAGCAGTGTCTTTATCACAGGGAGAGAACTATTTCTGCATTTTATTTGTGTATTGCTTAGTCTGGGTGCTTTTGCTTGGGTTAAGTTCAGCCTAAAAATTTTAGTCTGGGAAAAATAACCCCTAAGTGAATGACCAGCATCAGAAGTGTCTCTTTTCTCTGGTGTGAACTGGGAATGATTTGGCTCTTTCATCACTTTTGTAGTCTGATGTAGCTTATAGCTGTGTGTACTTTGAGTCAAAACTAGCCCATTAAAATGTCTTAAACCAGTTGTTAATGATGAGTTGTCTATTCATAGAGTGCCATTTTCTAGCCTGGTGGGAGAGCAGTTTTCTTAACTACTGCTATTCTTAAAAAAAAAAAAAAAAAAAAAAAAAAAAGAACCTTTGAAAGGTCCTGGAAGCCCTGGAAGCAAAAAAAAAAGGTCCCCAGGTGTTTCTCATTGGCATTTGACAGATTGAAAACAGATTCAGAAACAGTGCTTGGTCATGTCACTGGGTTGTGGGATATTTGGCAAGTGATTAGGCTTCCTATTCCCAGGTCCCCAGTCTGTCAGCCAGCTGTATCAAAGTGGTGAAGCATTTGGAGCACCAGTCAAAGTGAAATAGCTCATTATTAGGGGTTTGCTTTTTAATACATGTTCCTAATAATTGTAGTGAAAAAATACTTGTGTATATTAGATGAAGGTCACTGTTGTTCTATGTGGTTGTTGCTTTTACATTTCTTTCTCTTTGTTATGTGGGGATCACAGCTGTCTTGGTAGATATCTGTTTTACTACAGTCAGTTGCAGTATCAGTAAAATCCAAGTAAAATGCAAGTTCACCTATGAAAACCTATATAGCTCATGAACGAATAGTCATTTCTCTTGTCCTGAAAGTAAAGATGGATTTAATAAGAAAAAGGATATTTTCCTCCCCCAACTACTGTGATACTTTAAAGGTACTAATTTCTAGAAATATTGACTTAAACTGGTAACAGATGAGGGGTTCCTCCTTTCTTTCAAGAAATCAATCACAGTACAATTTTGGAATGAGATTTCTCTAGAAGATTTAAGTCTTCATCGTGCTGCAGAGAATTTGAGTTGTGATGCATCTCAGAAAAGCTGACAGTGTTTTGCTTCCCTGTGTTATTTTTTACACAAATCAAGCAGAGTTTATTTATTCCCTTTAAGTGCCTTATCCAGCATGCACATCCCTTTGCCATTGGACAATTTTGAATTAGCTTTACAAAGATTACATGGATAGACACAGCATTGTGGTGGTTAATAGAAACCTGTGCAGTGAGGTCTGTGGGCTGCAAGATCACTAACAGTGCCAATGACAGTGAAGTATGGCCTTATCGAAAGGAGAATTCATAAGAGGCTGCCCTGGGACACTGCACCACTGTCCTTCTGTGTATCCTGACAATGTTATCTGTCCTCTCAGTACGGAGTATCAAATGTCTGTCACGAGTACAGAAATTAATTTAATGTCACCTGAAGACATGCAATTAATCTTTTAGAGGTTTTCATAATACCTTTACAGAAAGAGTTGCCAGTTTGGCGGATTTGGATTTTGGGGTTTAGCAGAAGATAAGGAAAATTAATTTTTCATCAGGGTTAATACAAGCTAGCAGGGCCACAAAGGCTGAGAAAAATGGTTTGGGAATTTGTCAAGTGTTGTCACTCTAGAATAATGCTGCTTAACGTCTGATAGGTGTAATCAAGAGTTGAGATTTCTATAGAGGGGGATTAATCAATTTGCTCACTACAGAATGCAAGTTGGTGATACCATTCCTTCATGGGGTTTAAGAATGAAAATAAGATTTGATCTGTCAAATTGCAAGCAGCTCTGACAGTATCAATAGGCATTTTTATCAGTACATTTTAAAGCATTTGTTATAAATAAATTTGTCCTGCTAATGTTGGTGGCAAATAAACTTCATCTTCATCATAAAACTGTCATAATGGTGATGACAGAGGGCTCTAGCTTGCTAAATTCAAGCAGTCCTTCATAAAACTCTGATTTTAGAATTTGTGATCTCATATTTGACAGAATTCTTTCTATGTTGCTCAAAACACAACAATGACTATATATAGATCTGTACAGTGAGAGGCTGATGAAAAACAGCCTTGATAGGTATCAGTGAATTGGTTCTAAAAGTCATGGCCATTGAATGGCATCAGTTCTTTTTGTTAGTCTAGTTTCAGGTTAAACTGCAGATTCTTCCAGAGCAGAGGTTTGAAAAACATTCACCATGTAAATCAAATCCTTTTACCTCAATCTTTTGAGCTTTGTTTATATACATGCAGTATTTGAAATTAACTTACTTTGGCACTGCTCACAATCTTCCAGAACTTGAATTTGAAAGATATTTTTTTATTCTTACCCCTGAACAGAACTGAAATTTAAAAAGGCATTTTCATTACTCCAGCTTCAATTGAATAATAGAAAAGTTTCTTTTAAGAGAACTCTTTGCTGGTCAGATCTTAGGAAGGCAGACCCTTAGTAAAACTTGGACATCTGGAGCTCGAAACTCAGGATGATTTATAATCTAGAAATTAAAGAGTAGACGATAAGAGGAAAACATTCTTCCTTCATTGATTTGCAGACAAAAAATAGAAATTCATTTTCTGCACAGGACTTCAGAGGAAATTTGAAGTATAAAATCAGAACTTGTATCAGTCAGTCCCAGGTCTCTGGTCAACTGAGGCATTCTACCCAGGGTCAGCATTTTGTACATCAGTTTGTGTGAGACAGACCATAATGATGAATAGATACTTCTCTGAAAAATTTAGTGCAGCCCTGTACATTGTAGAATGCTCTAGGAAAGAAAATGCATTTTGACATGAGAAAGCTTAAAATTTTAATACCTCTCTCTGTTGCTGCATATTTAAATCTGGGGAGGGCAGTGATGTAAGCTGATGAAAAATAACAATACAGAAATGGTTATTTTGATTTAGGAAAAGCAGAAGTTAATTTAAGATGAGCTAACCTGAGATATTTTAAGTAGAAGAGATGTTAGCAGTTTAGTTTCTGTGATTTAGATGTCATTTGGGGTAGTTACTGCAGGACAGTTTCAGTGGACTTACCTGCTTGCCTGTAATTTGCTCTGTTTTGGTGCCAGTTCATTGTACAGCTCATGGGGGAACATCAGGAGTCAGCATATGTACAGTCATCTTAACAACTGTGTCCTTTCCTCCAAAATGTCAGTGTTCTCCTATGAGCATGTGACCTGTCAGTGATGTTCTGAGGTTTTGCAGCTTTAAGTCCAGAAGTTGAAAAGCTCTTTTCAGGTGTTTTGCTTGACTTGGCTCTTCACTGTTGTACCTGGAAAAGCCACTTCTTGTTGTCTTGCATAGAAGTTTAAAGAATGATGATGGTGGTGAGAGTAATTTGCTACTACATGGTACTACTACATTGTTCATTTTGTGTTTGTCCTTTCACTGTTGTGTCTTTAACCAGTGAAAAAGGAATTGCTGCTAGAATGTGTTTTCTGTGTTGTTTTGCTTGTTGGCACACGTCACTTAGCAGTCACTTTTGGTTTTTATTAAGAAAACCACCAGGTTTTAGCTTCAGTTGAAGCCAGGCTGCCTGGAGCAGGAATTGATGTCCTGCTGACTTGCTCAGCGCTGTTAGGCCTGGAGCACCCTGTCACTGACTCATGGACCTCTCTTGAGAAGCAGTGCTGCAGTTTTGTCTCTGCTTCCCCTCTTGAGTTGTCTCAAAACCAGTAAATGTTCAGAGCAGTAATGTCAAAGTAGGAGCTGATCCAGTTGCCTTTGGTTTCCTTCTTTTTGCAGGAACAAGCAAAACTTGTCCCATCCCCTTCCTATGTTGTTTGTGTAGGTTTTCTTATTTCTGAAATGGATCAATTCTTTAAAAAGTCCAGAGCTTTGCACCTTTTCAGACTCCTGCAGAAGCATCGTGGTAGCAGCAAAGACCAGTGGTGACATTTGAGTCCCCTGCAGGGAACAAACCCCATCAGACTTTTCATCAGTGCAAACCAGTGTTGTGTGCTAATGCCTTTGACTCTGTTACAGTTCTGTGTTCAGTTTATATCAGTTTATTCAGTTTTATTTGGTGATAATTGAGCTTGGTAGTTAAATATTGGGTGGTTGTTGGCCATCCTAGACTTTTATGTGAAATGATTGTTTGCTTTTGAAGTTTCAGTAATGAGCATGTTGGATGTGTTTTGTACCTGAGGGCTTTGCTCTCAGATGCTCTTCCGATGTGCTGGGATAATTTTTTGGTTTGGAAAGAAATGGTTGCAAATGTTTATGGTTCTCACAGCAGGCATTTAGTAGAGATTAGGTTTTAATTCCCAGTTATTGCATTTAAATTCCTCCTAGAGTTTTTTTGTTCCTTTTAGTTTCATCATCTTCCAGCTGTGGTAGGGTTGGATAAAAGAAATTATCTGATCAAGGCATAGAGCTTACAGTGATACTGATATCAGAACTAATACTAAAACGAGGAGGATTTAATGCTGGTTTTGTGCATATGTTTGGGTTTTTCAGGAGTGCTCTTGCTTTTGTATTTTTGAATACAAATTGAAGAGAAACTGAAGGGAAAGCTTCATAATTTCTTACTAATTGCTGCTCTCAAAGCTTTATATACAAAACTTTCCATGAAGGCTTGGTGCCATTCAGTTCAGCAGAGAAAAAAACCTGTTTGTGATGAGAGATGGAAAAGACAGATGCAGATTTCTGTTGCTTTCTCCTTTTGGACACTGTGGACAAATGCCATGAAGAGCTCAAGGATTTTCCCTGTGACAGATTGTGCTTTTGAGTTTAGTGCAAGGGGGTTTGAAGCTCATTTGTCTGAGAAGTTCTTGAGAAGTTGCAGCCTGCATATACTTTATAATCCAGAGGCCTTGATTTAGAGGTGTAAATTGTGAACTACTGAACTTGCAAACATGAGGCTGGCCTAGATACCACAGACTATTTCTTATCAAATCTTAGCTCAGCCTTAGTAACCAGTCCTCACTAGGTGTTTCTTTTGCTTTTCTTTAATGTAGAGAGGTACTAATTTGTATTCTCAATGAAAATAATCTTGTTACTAGACCATAAGTCTGTTCCTTCTGGACCCTTGTGTTTTGTCTCCTTATCCACAAGAAATGTGCCAGTTAACATGAAAGCCACTGTTTTGTGATGTGTTACAGATGCAAAAGGAGTTTTGGCTTGTGAATATATAAGGGAAGGGGAAAAGAGAACCCTGTGTAAATAAAAGTGCTTTCATAATATTTTACTTTTTCTCTTAGACTTGTCTTCTGTTTGAGAGCTTTTGTGGGGTTAGCAGAGGTTGGTTGTGGAGTTAGTCAAAGCCTTCCCCCTGCAGATAAAATGTTCACTAGTACTGAGGTCTAAAGTTGAAGTCCTGTCAAGGTACAGATACTGCTGTTGAAACCATGCAATAACATGATGCGTGTCATAGATGCAAAGGTAATCTGATCTTTTGTCAGATTCTGCTGGTTCTTGCTCCATGGAATTTTCAGTGATTGATCTAATCTGGCCAGGCAGACACAATTTCAAGAATTATCTGTTTGTAGAAAAAAACTGAACTTTTTGGGGAGAGGCAGTGGAAGGGAATTATTTCTCTCTCAATGCTTTAAGCTCATGGTTTTACTGTGCCTGATTACACCAAGGGATGTAATGGCAAGAGTTATCTTGGATGAGAGAGACACTGAGATGGTGCTTCACTGTGTTTATGATTACAGATATATATGATAAGAGCTTTGTAAGGCAAACAGAAAACCACCTTGAGGAACTGTTCCAAGTACAGACAGTGTCGGAGGAAGGGGATTGCTTAAAAAGTTGCTGGTATAGAAGTTGGCAGAATCAGTATGCACTTCAAAATAAATACCAGTTTTTAACTAAAAGGAGCTTGGAGGTTTAAAGATGAACAGAGCATTTGTCTGATTCTTCCAATCTCCAGAGTTCTTTGCTCCTCCTTCTGCAATGTGTATGTCTCTCTTTATATTAAAAAAAGAAAGAAAAGTAGTAAAAAAATTACACACACCATAGTTCACATGTAACCTGGAAGAAAGAATGATTTGGAAACAGAAGTGAAAACATCTTGTTGCTTTATATATGAAAAGACATGATTGCCCATTGTAATTACAATAAAGCCTGAACAAAGTAAGCTGTTCTTCAGGTAGCAGGGATTTATTTTAGGCTGAAGTGCAATTTCCAATCTGGGCCTTTGCACAGCCTGTCACAGCCACCAGTTTGCTTCAGCAGGCAAAGCTCTGGACACCCTGTGAATGAGCTGGAATGTGGCAGGAGTCTGCTCAGGGCGAGGGTGTGCAGTGCCTGGACACTGAGCCGCTGTTGTGTTGTTGATTTCAGCAGGGGGGAGAGGATGCTGGCTTTTTTCACCCAGAGGGCCAACTCCAGCGACCTCAGCCACCCCCGGAGCCGAAACAGCAGCCAGTGCGGAAGGTCACATTGACAAAGGGAATGCAGCAGCACCAACAGCAGCAGCAGGCACAGATCCATTCACCAGCTCCTCAAGGAGTCAAAAACATCCAGGGAATCCATCAGCCTAAAAAGGTGATTTTTAGATGCATATTGCTGCTAGAAGTTTCACTGTCTAGCTGTGTTGCTCTATTAATAACCAGCATTCTGTTTGTCAATTGCTAGCGCAGGGCTGCATGACCCAGGAGATGCGTAATTGCATATACAGCTTTTAATCTAGAGAGACTTGTTTGTAGCCAGCACAGACTGGCAGTGCCTGCAGGTTGCTTCATCTGCTGACGTTCTGGCCAGCTCAGCACTCCCTGGGGAAGTGCATGTGTCCCAAGACAGCTACTGGAGGAGATGGTAACCAACGTGCTTTCTGGCTTTAAAACCAAGTGGTTTTTTGAAGTTGTGCTTAAGATTTTATTTTGGCTGTTTCCTGCATATGTAGGAACACACAGTAACTGTTTCAGGATGCCCTTTGCTGGATCCCCAAAGTTGGTATCACTCAAAACAGTTGGTGATCTTGTAACTTGATTTTTGCACTGATCGTGCACTGGTAGGAGGCAGGAAAGGTCAGGGTGGCAGCAGTGTGTGCCTCCTCTGCATTTGCCAGCTGGCACATTCCTTGAAAGTAGCTGGCATTTTGGCTTTTGAGTTAGTTCTTGATTTTAAACTGTTGGCCATAATCTTCCTGCTTTATATAAGGATAAAGTTTTGTTGCTGATGTTGAAGGGTATGAAAAGTTATTATCCATCATAGATTTTCCAAGTAGGAATCAAGAAACTCTGTTGAATGTTGACTCAGTGTTAAGTGTTAACTCTGTTTAATGTTTGTTACTCTGTTTTATTGTTATTTTTCCACTCTCTGACTGTTAAGCGTTTAATTTGCAAGCATTAAATCCACACATTTCCCACTCCAGAGTACAGGGGGGAGGAACTTTGAAAAAAGTTATTTTATTTAGCCTTATGCAAATAAAACTCCATTCTGATAACAGACCAAGAGTTGGTAGCAGTAGAGATTGAAGGTGCTTGAAGCACTTTGCTGATCTTGTGAGTACATTAAATTTAACTACAGGTTAAGAATAGAAAAAGAAGAGGGATCACCTGTTGGGTTTTTTTGTCCAGACTCAAAATATGGGAGCTGAACATATGATGCTGATGTGATCAGTGTTGAAAACTAGGTTATTTTTGTCTAAGATCCTCCACTGCTTGATTGATCAATCTGTGCTAGAGCTGAGACATCTAGGATGAATGCAGTACATATAACTCAATATATAACTTTATTCTGCTAAAAGAGGTTTGTAAAAGCAGTGGATGAATGTTAGTAAGTTGCCTTTCAAATTGGCAAACAGCAGCAAGCTGTTCTAAGTCAACGTGTAGTTTAATCAAGTCTTCAAGTAAGTAGCCAACTTTTATATCCTCTGTCAAGTGCAGCAAGCAGAGTCAGTGGGTAAGTAAATCAAAATACTGTTACTTTTGTTGTTGGCAGGTCATTATGCACGGCAGAGGCAGAGGAGTAGCAGGCCAGATGGGCCGAGGACGCTTGATGCCAAATAAACAGAACCTGCGAGTGGTGGAGTGCAAACCTCAGCCCTGTATTGTGTCAGTTGAAGGGCTTTCTTCATCAACTACTGATGTCCAACTGAAAAACCTGCTGATGTCAGTGGGACCCATTCAGGTAGGTCAACCTTGGTTTAGCATTTTTGTGCCAAAAGGCTTTCATTCCAGAAAGCTCAATTAATTCCCTGACACTAAGTACAATGTGTGTTCATTGGTAATTTATGTTTGAAGGCACCCCCACCCACACAAGCTACACCTGGTAGCAAAGACAAGCACGTGATGATATTGCAGCACAGGAGGCACGGTAGGATTTTACTAACCATCACATTCCTGCTGCAAAATTCTCCTTCATTTTTCCAGTTCTATCTCTCTCTAGAGTTCCAGTGCTATCTCTGTTATTTTCTTAGGCAGTACAAGCCTGTCCATTCTGTGAGGTTATTAAAGCCAGATGGTCGTATCAAAGCAAATGTATTTTGGGTGCTGTCCTTGTTTATTGTTGACTTGCACCTACTCTCCTTTTTGACATTTACCTTTTCCTGTCACTGCAGTCCTGGGGTACAAGCACTTAATGACCCTTAATGGACGTTTTGTACTGTGTAGGATTCTCTACCTTTTTCAGATGAAAACACAGTCTTCTTTGGAGGATTTTATTGATCCTTAATTTTTTAGAAGGATCTCTTCAGTAGGGGCCTGTGAGCAAGGTTATGACATGCACACACTGGTCTATCTGCTGTGCAGCTTCTGTTCACAACCTGCCTCCAACAACTAATGTGTCAGTTAAATGACTTGAGGAAAGCAGGAGGTTTTCAAAGCAGTGAAAAGCTTAGGAGGCCCTGTCTGACTTACTGTTACTGCATTTAAAACTATCAGTCAATGAATAATGAAAAGTACAGGTGAGAAATTTGTTTCCTTTTGACAGGAACAACATTTTCAGACAAATGCAATGCATGAATTGGAGGTGTTCTGTAAGACTTCTTTATTACTGGGATCACCTTTCTGTTGCAAAACACATTGCTCCCTGAAGTTGAACACTCTGCCTCACTTGTTCCTAATTTAGTAAATAGAATAATGCTGAATTATTTACGTCATCAGTTCAGAGAGGTTTAATTTGTTTGGGAAAGCAAAACTACCCTCTCAAAATACTTTGTGCTTTCGTGTTCTGTACTACTCTAGGAAATTATTCATACAGTTCCAAAGCACATTTATTCAGTGTTTACTTGCTAAATCTTGCATGAGAATATTAGAGGGAGATTAATAGAAACCCTGCAAGGAAATGTCACAATTGAGAGAAGTCATTGAGAATGTGCTAAAAAATTTATTCAGTACTTGCTGTTTCATAGCAGACTCCAAACCTCGGTCGCTCAATCCAATGTCACTGGCCAATTTAGAAGGATGTACTTACAGGAGAAAAAACAATGACTCATTTTCTCTTGGGATTTGATGCATATCTGTACTCTCCAGAACTTGTATTCTTGCAGCAGCATCAACTGTACCTTTGGAAATTATGCTTTCTGAATCATCATCCATTTTCACCTTACAAGAAATCTAGAAGTAGTACTTGAACAAGATGCTTGAATTCAGCTAATGATGCAGAATGCCCTTGTGCTAATTCTGCACTTGAATTTCAAGTCTGACTTGCAGAAGACTAGAAATTTCCTGGCTTGCTTGAGACTAAATGATGTATGATGTTTCATAAGTATGAATGGTGAGATATGCAGGAAAAAAGTGATGCTTTTGTAGGAGGAATATGAGACTGGTTCCACCATCTGTAATACATAGCTTTTTTATTTTGTTTTTAATGGTACCATGAGAAGTGGCACCACAGAAGTGTTAATGAGGAAGATGCAGCAACAGTTTTAAGTGACTTGGCGGACAAGAATGGGAAACAGAATGTTTGAAAATCTACATTGTTGCTATCCACAGCAATTAGTTTTATACAGGTGGTGCTAGATTTCAAAGAGGTCAATATCCTGAAGTACAAGACTGGATTTTCTCCTGGCTGTAAATGAATGTGTTAACTGTTGTTTTTGCTCAGTGCTGTACAAAAACCCTGCAGTTGCGAGGGTGAGGAGGTTTGATGGTAAAGGGATACTCAATTATTTCCTTGTTCTTCCTTTCATGTGTGTTTCATGTAAAGGATTTTACAGGGAGGAGTGCTGAAGTGAGCTGCTGAAGAGAGCCCAGTGGTGGCTGGAAGGGCTCCTTCCATGCAGGCTTTGGGGGTTCCTGTGTGAGGACAGTGTGTGTGAGAGGCAGGGACCAGAGCAAACAGATCTTGGGTAGTGCAGAGCTCTGGTCCTCTAAGGTGAAGTGTTGCAGCTTGATGGACTGAAATATGAGGGATTTGGGGAGATGGAAGTTGTGAGAAAATAGCAAGGTGCGAAATTCTAGCTGCTTTTTTTGAAATTAGGCAAGATGCCCAGGATTTTAGCTGGTGTCTGATGGAGCTGAAAAAGTAATAAGAGGAGAGAAGGGTGAGTCAGTTCTATCTAACTCAGTCTTTAAGCTGTAGAATATCCTGTCTTCAGCTGTTGACAATATTCACCAGAATTTTCCTTAAGGAGCTGAACTCTTCTGAGATCGAGATTATTCATTTTATTTGTCTCCAGGGGAAATAAGTGTGTTGAACTCGTGCTTATATTTTTTCAGTTGTAAAGGAAATTTAAATCTGAATCAAGACTTAGGGAGTTTTCTTCATGTCTGGTTAGTGTCCTGAAATGACACATATCCAACCCCCAAATCCCTGGTTAAAAGTAAGGGTTGACAAACTGTGGGACATACACCTCTGATGTCAAACAAGCACCTTGCTTCAAAGCAGTGTGCAAACACAGCTCAGAAATCTGAGTGTCTCATGGATCAGTTTCTGCTGCACTCAAGATGTGAATGTTGGAGTGGCTGCACTGAGGCAGAGCTCGCAGAGAGGAGGAAGAAATACTTGCAAGGATCTCCTTGCTCTTTGACAAGAAGAATGGACCATGAACACTTGTGTTGTCCCACCTGGTAGAGGAGACCTCTGCTTAATGTTCATCTTCCATGCTGGGGCATCTGTAAAGCAACTGATCCCACACCAGCTCTGGTTTCCAAATATCCTGAATTTGTCACAGTGTGATCATCTTGTGTGTGTTTCCTCAGAAGACAAAGCTTTGCTGGCATAACAGTTTTAAATTGTGAAAAAAGTCTATAATCCATAATGGTGTGAACAGGGAGGAGGAGATTGCTTTTCTGTATCCAAAAGGCTTGGGGTTTTGTTTTTAACTTGTCTGTATCATTCTCAAGTATCATTGCACAAACCTTGGGAAGGGAAGTTAGAAACTTCCCTCAGTTTATGATACTCAGTGCTCCAAGCTTTGCCATCAGCTTTCACTGAGTGTTCTGTGAGTCATGGTTTGGGAATAACTGGCATGCATAAGACAGGATGGGGCAAACTTAGAGTTGAAGTTGGAATTTTGGCATTTTTCTCTTCCCATACCCTAGAAATGGAGAAAAATGTCTTTTCCCATAGATAACCTTTGAAATACCCTCTGTTGCCTAATCACTGAAAACTCTAATTCTCATCCCTGCTTCACTAAAGGTGCTCTGTTTATAAACATAGGGGGAAAAAACCAAAAACATTAAGATTCTCAAGACATTGAATATAAGAAAATCTTTGGGGCTCCAGGAAAATCCCCTTTTGTTATAGCTGCCTTTTACAGCTCAAACACGATGGAATTAGCAGAAATGGTTCCTTCCAAGATAAATGTATATTAATTGTATATATGTGTGACAGTATTGCTGTCATACTCTTTCTGGAGAGGATAAGCTTTTAGAAGCAAATTATGTACCTGCAGTAAAATCTCATTGCTGATTCTAAAATAATTACATGTTATAAATAAAATTATGTATTCCAAAGTGTTGGAAAGTACAGAAGATTTCTGAGCACATCACCAAACTAAAGCCTCCTGAGGATGGTGGTGGAGCAGTGACATTCAATGCACATCCATCCAGAACCACTTGATAAAGTAGATTACTAATAAGTTGCAAAGGTCATGAGAAACAGCACTTGTTTGGTTGTTTTTTTGGTTTTTTCTTTTGTTTTGTGCTCTTGAATCTAGGTTTAATGTTTATACTGTCTAAAGAGAGTTGTGTTCAGACAGTTATTGCCACCCTCAGATGAATTGAGGGTTTTTTAGGATGGTGGAAGGTAGAGTGAACAGTTTTCTAGATCTCCAGATAAGTTGAGTACTGAGGGAATTGTTCTAAGGACGTATTCCATCATCATCATCTTTAATCATGTTTTCCTACATCAAATAGATGCAAACATAAAACATCAGTGCAAAATCTCAGTATTTGTGAAGATGTAAGATCATAAATTCTGATGGTTAAAAGAGAAAAAAGGAATGTTACACTGTTGTATATCAGAGGTGATGAGAATGTTGGGATTGCAGGTGTACTTTGATTAGTTCTACAAATAAGGGTTTTACTCTGCCAACACTGTCATTTCTGGTCTGGGAAAGAAAAAGCAATCCCAGCGCTGATGTTCCTGGCTTTGCTTTCTTGGAGTGACAGTGCTACCTAGTGCTCAGCTGGTGTCAAGGCAGCCACAGCCAGCCCCCTGCCCTGACTCTGCATTCCAAAGTGCTGGATTCATCTTGACTTCACAGAGGCATCAGTGGGAATGCCATGGACGGACACCCCCAGAACATGGGTGCTCTTGCAGGTCAGCAGGGGGTTTTCTCCTCTGGCATAACATGGGGACCACTGTGGTCTTTGTACTTGTGAAAGCATTTTCAGCTGTTGCAGTGCTGTGGGAGAAGATGTGGCCAGTCCTGCTCCATCCTTGGGGCTGGGGGGAAAGAGGAGCAGCTCCACCATGAGCCTGTCCAGTTCAGCCTTGCTGTAGAGCTGTGTGTGAGCAACAGATGCCCAGCTCAGGGACAGAACAGCCTTTCCCCTCATGGCACCTTGAATATGGAAAAAGAAAACGGGGTACTTTTAAGGGCAGATAGTAGGAAGTCAGAGGTGGCAGAAAAGCAGGAAGGAGGAACAGAAGGTGGAAGAGATCAATTGCAACAACTGAGAGTGAAATAAATACATTCTGTCCCAGCCTCTGTGCCTGCTGGTAGTGACTGGGATGTGTCACTGCCAGGAAAGGTGCTTCAGGTGTCAGGAGACTGTGAGGACAATAAAAACATGTCTGCATTTATTGATGGAGGGAAGAAAAAAATAGAATCTCATTTTTCTGTTCAGAAAGTGCCTGCTGTGCTGCTGTTTGACTTGTTGCAGAGCAGCTTGGATCACACACTAGAGATGATGTTGGTTGGGGAAGTTTACTTTCTTTTTGCACAGACCTGGTTTGTAGCAGCTTTATATGAACTGCCACTGCTAATCCCAAACCCACTGGTGAACTGAACATGTGGTCTGCTGAGCAGTCCATTTACTTCAGTGAGAGAAACTAGGTAAAGGAGGAAACTGTAATTTCCCATGTGTCTCCTATAGTTAAAACGAGGGCTTGCTCCAGTCTCATTCCTACCTGCTTGGTTTCCATCTCCCAGTGCTCTGCTATCTCCCCTTTAACTTTTTACTCTCTGTGTATCCTCTGAGAGTCTTGGTGTCAAAGGTGTTTGCACTCTGCAGTCTCTTGCTGTGTACTTGAGGATGTCCTGCTGTTTGTCTCAAGGCCCTTGGTTTTGCAGTGAAGCTTTAGTAGAGATTAATATGCTGATATGATCATACTGACTATTTCAATATTGTACAAGTAAGTGCAAGTTTAACTACAGAGCTTGGATAGAGGAGAAATTTGAGGGCAGTGTAGATCTTCAGGCCTAAGGAAATACCTTTACAGGGAATGGTCCTTTTATGATATTTATGCTCTAGTCACTGGTAATGTTCAGTTGCAGAAAAAGCCAGAGCTGCTGATTCTTTTTTAAGTTGTTGAATTAAATAGTATGTTTGTTTTAAAACAGCTTGTAAGCAAACTCTCAATCAAAACTATCATTATGAAATACCGGGTTTCTTGAATTTTCCATTCAGCCTAAGATCTGCATCTTGCCCTAGCAGTTCCTATGCAGAAAAAGGAGACAGTTAAATTCACTATGAGCTCTGTGCTTCCTGAATCCCTTCCATGTAAAATACTCTTCCTCACTCTGAACTAGATTTTTATTTTTAATGCTAGCAATGTGTCAGAATGTAATCTCTCTTCTCCAGAGTCACACAGGAACACGCTCAGTATACCTGTGACCTCAGGCTGCTATCAGGAAGTGCTGCATGGTAAATCTGTACAGCCAAATCTGTAAAGTAACCAGTCATTTGAAATCCCTTGGAAGTTACTGTATGTATTGTCAATCCTTTCCACCTGAGTGGATCCTGGAAGAGGTTTTCATCCTCTGGTGAACATCTGACTAGGTCAACTTAAAGAGAACATGTGAATGAAGTTGTTTTCTCAGAGCTGTGTTGTTTTCGAGGATTGTGATAATTCAGTTTAGGGGCTCATGATAGGAGATTCTGGTGTTGCACAGTGTGGCAATAGGGAAGTCTCCTGTGGAGGAAGAGTGAGGGCCCTCCCATTAAATGAGAAGTCAAGAGATGCTCACTAGAACCAGCTGGTCTCCAGAGGCAGTGCTGCATCCTTCCCTGCCTCCCACCACTGGCCTTTCAACATCTGTAACAGAATAACACCAAACTCAGATCAAACTGAGGTGTCATGCTTTGGGAAACACAGAACCATGTGTTTTGTCATTACAGTGAGGATCATAAGACCAAGGATTGCTATAGGAGTATTTGTTCTTTGAAAAGGAGAGAGCAGCTGTCACTTGTCCTGTGTAGTGCTTGTATCTGCTTTGTGGTGCTGCCTCAGGTCTGAGCCCAACACACTGAATTACTTTTTGAGAAATGTCTATTGGATTTGCATGGCCACATTTTTGTAGGGGGGGGCCTACAGGGGTGGTTTCTGTGAGAAGCTGCCTGAAGGTTCCCCTGTGTCTGATAGAGCCAATGCCAACCAACTCCAGGATGGATCCACTGGCCTAGGCTGAGCCCATCAGCAGGTGTTTGTGCCTCTGGGATCATGTGTTTCCAAAAGGGGAGAGGGGCTATTGAATGTTATCACTGAAAAACAAACCAGCTGCCAAGTAATTCAAAAAGGATGAAAAAATTAAGTTAAACTAGCAAGGTAACATGATTAAGAGTCGCACAGTGAATGAATTTTTGAATATATTGTCCTAGCTTGTGTGTTTGGGATAAACAAAAGCAGAAGCTGGTGCAGTAAATCTTTTGAGATAATGCCTTGAATGTTTTGAGCTAATAAAGTACCACAGGGTACACAAGGAATGTTTTCTTCTGATGATTGCTGTTAACATCATCTAAATGTAGGATCAGCTCTAAGCTGCAAATCACCCCAATTTCAAAAAGACAGAAATAGTCCAGTAGGATGAGTATGCAGTGATTTTACTTCAGGTTTCTGCTCAAGTGGAACTCTTAATTTCTATGCCCAGCCAATATCCTGTCTGCTCAGGATGGGATAGCAGCAGATCAGGACCTACACCTATGGTAAATGTGTTGTGTGCCTTATAATTAATGTTCTTAAAACATAAAACTCAGGGCTTAAATAGTTAAGTGAGTAAGAAGGTATAGTCCCAAAATCAGAACATAAATAAAACTTTGTTAGCTGGGTGTGTAATGTTCACACTTGCAAGTCATGGTAGATGAGGGTTTGTTTGAAAACACAGCAAAGATGGTGGCATTTCAGGCTGTGGTCACATCTTCAGAGTAACTTACCTTAGTACTTGTCTCTTGTTAAAACAAAACCAGAAGGGTTTTTTTATCTATACCCAAAGAAGGTGTATGTACCTCTTATACCTTAACAAACGTGAAGTGATTATGCATCATTTTTTGCTGACATAGTCTGAGTGCAGCTGAGGCTGAGAATTTGAATTAAACCCATTAAAATTAATTTTTTTCAGACAGTTTCCCACTGGAGCAGTATTGTTTGTGTAGCATTAGTTTATCCTTTGTTTTGCAGTCCTTAATTCTTGGTCTTAAATCTAGGCAAGTGTAACTGCAGCAGTTGAGAAGATGCTGCATTACCCCAGGCTGGGTGATGGGTTATGTTTAGGCAGCTCAGTGAAGGATCAGATGGGTTGTTTTTTTGTTTCCATAGTTGTATTGACCAGTGAAATTAAATCTGATAAAGGTGCTTTTTAGTGGACTTACCCAAGAACTGATGTCTTGTTTCCAAAGCAGTTGAGTATTAAAATGTGTTTAGTGTTTTGATTGCCTTTTTTTTCCCTTTGAAAAATAAAGCAGTAATACAGTGTAAGAACACAGTACCCAAACTAGTCAGTCAATAAACTTATTAATTCATAAGAAAGTATAAATAAGTTATCTATAATAATATTTAGATGCTTTGCCTTAATTCTGTTAATAAGTCTGTGCTACACCAGAATGTCTTCCTGTAGTCAATTTTTTACATGCTAATTACTGAGAAACTTGTTAATAATTCATCATCATGCTTGTATAAACTGCAAAATCAAATTTTGCCTTTTTGCCTCTCAAGAATATTAATGCAATAATAGTTCAGTTCTTGTGAGAAAAGTCATCAAACACAGCTTCCCTTCTTCAGTTGATCACAACAGGGGTCTGGAGCATAAAGCACTGGGAGAATCTGCTGTGGTATTTGAGTGAGACTGACATTGTGGGGAGGATTAGGAGAGCTGGAGGTGGATCTGGAGCGGGGAGGGAAGTTGACAGCAGGAAATGCAGGGTGCATCCCTGGGTTCTTGTACAGCTCCTCTTGTTGAACTGTTCACTGAAATATTCATCCTTTCGGTGACTCAAACAGGTTTTTCTCTTATTAAAAAGGCTTGACTTCTTTGGAAGGAACAGATTTTTGTTTGTTTATTTTTAGTTGAATTTCAGAGATACTTCTGTTGTCAAGTCTTAAAGTTTGTTCTTTCCAAATCTTATTTAAGGGCTGTGTTTAATTTCTAGTCTTCAAAGCATAAGCCTCAGTGATAGGACTTACTTAGTTTGTGGCTCTTTCTTTTTTAACAAGAGAAGTGGTGTGAAGAAAATGTGTATTAGGATCTAGTTTTATAAATCATAAAAAAATGAGGTCAGTAAGGGAGGAGAACACAAACTTCAGCAACTCTGTCAGTTATTCCTGCAGATAAACCTGCAGGTGAATTGAGCTTTATTCAGGCTCTTTCACTGCTGCTTTCTGCAGCGTGGCTCCATTCTTGTTGGTAAAATGTGCTTAACTGTGTTCTTGACACAGCATTATGATTTAAAAAGAAGTAAAAATCATCCTCTGAGTGGATTTTTTTAAAGCTAAATCCTATTTCTACCAGCTCAGAAATGGAAAAGTTGCAGTGACTTAGCTATATCTTTTCATCATAGCAGCTTTCCAAAAACTGTAAAATGCAAATTAACCTCCTGATGCTTATCAGATTTGCTGAATCCTTTAACTTTTACTCAGCTTTCACTTTGAAATCACAGGCTGATGGAAATACTAAACATCTGTGATTTTCCTGGAGAGAGGAAAGTTTCCTGTCAGGTACAAGAAGGTACAAAATTAATTGCTTCAAAATCACAGCTAGGTAAGTTACAGAAAGTGGCAAAGCTGAATTGTCAAGTTTAGAAATATGACTTAGCAGGTGCCATAGCTCTTGTTAAATACACATCTTATCAAGAGAGTTTTATGTGTTCAAAAGAAGATAGAAGTAGACAATTTTAATAACAAATTTCATCAAGGCATTTGACATCTTGCTTAAAATGCTCCATTAGATTGAATGAGCAGGGAACAGAATAGTGGGATTAAAAATTCTTTCACTAAGAGATACCAAAGTATGTCACCCTCAGAATGTATTGAGTGGGGTTGTACGTTGTTTCCCAAGGAGTCATTGCTTTCTCTAAAGATGAGTGCTACTTTTTTAACAGTCTGGATGGTGATACAGAATTTTTGAAGGTGAAGTTTAAAATCCTGAAGACTGACTGTCAGAGGGCTGGAATCATCCAAGTGTGGGGGATGCAGCTCAGTTCCAGTCAAAATGGGGGAGCAAAGAGTTGTGTTCCTACTTATCCATCAGGAGGTCATAATCTAGAAAAGTTTTAAGGTGTCCATATACATGCATTTGTCTGTGTGTGTATATATGTGTGTGTGTGTGTGTGTATATATGTATATCTCTCTAAATCTCAGTATAAAACTGTAATGCCTTTATGTAGAAACTCAGAGGAAAGTAGAATGTTAATAATTCTTTATTCTGCATCCAAAGCCGTAAGAACAACTGGGAGCTGAATCAGAACAATTCTGTCTTTAATGTGCTGCAGCATAAGCAATTAAACATCCAGAACTTTCTGTGAGATGTTGGAATCACTGTGGAACTGTGAAATTTCGATTGAAGCCTTCAGATCTGTTTTAACCTCATTACTCTGACATCTCTGGCCTGGGTTCACAGGCAGCAGTATTTCAGGATCATATTTCCATCCTGAGTATTCAGTGATGCTGAATACTTGCTGGATGTTCTCACTGATTGTTGGGTGTGTAGCTATTTAATGTGTAAAGCTTCATCTTGAATTTCTCAAGTGTCTTTTGGAAAATTATTCTGTTATAACTGAAGGCCTAACTCAAAGCATAAACTTTAATCTTCATAAGTGTGATAACACCTCTGCCAAGGCCACAAGACTGCTCTCTGGGATCAGCCTGACCTGGAGTTCTGCTGCAAGCAGGGAAAAAGGACATGAGTTCTCTGGAGCTCTGGCTGAGGTGTGCTGTAGGTTTGGAGAGCTCAGTGCTGTGTAGGGGGTTTGTCATAGTTAAAGCATTGTGAACTGCTGCTCTCATGGTGTGGGAGGGAGGCACATACCAGATGGACTTGTCTGGGGAGATGTGTGTTGTGTGGAGGATTTGGATGTGGTGACCTAATCCATCTCAGTGGGGTTTTGTGGTGGTGTCTGTCAAAAGCTGGCCACTTGTTTTATAAAAACAGCGTGAGGATATGCAGTTGAGAGAACTTAGCACTTTTTTCTGTTTCTATACTGTTTATCCCATGGAAGGCCCTGATCCCTTAATGTACATCAGGTAATTGACTTCAGGTGCTTGTTTGGCCAGTTGAGCTCTGACCAGTTGAATGCTTCTTGGTGGGAGCTTGGCTGTGGGGTTTGGCTCATCTGCGTGGATTGAATTGAAGAGTTGTCACCTTTGCATAACAAATGATAGTCTGGGTTTTCCAGGTTGTACAGTTGCTTAATGCTCCAACTCAAACACCATCAGCTGGGACCCTGACTGCAGTATCAGAAGTCTCTTTCCAGTCTATTCTTTTATTGGACACAAATAAGAGAACAGAAATACGTTTCTGAATAAGGAAATACAGCAAAATTTCAGTCAGTTTCATGCAAAATTAGGGGCTGTTGTGACGTGGATCTTGAAGTGAGTATTAAAAATATGTTTTGGCTTTTTGTCTCTGCAGAGTTTACAGATGCTTCCTCAACAACGGAAAGCCATAGCAAAATTCAAGGAGCCAGCACATGCTTTAGCATTTCAACAGAAATTCCACAGGTAAATAATTAAGCATTGCTGCCGCCGTGGTTCCTTCCCTCCTTTCAGAAGATAAAATCAGTCTCCTCTGGCTCAATGTTCCTTTAATCCAATCAAGCATCTGTTGATTAGTGACCTTCATAGAAGTTCCATGCCAGAATCAGTCTGAGCCCCACATTTAACTTTCTTTTAACTTTTAACAGGCACATGATAGATCTGTCCCACATCAACGTGGCGCTGATTGTGGAGTGATGTCTGCTGAGAGAAGCCCCTGCACCCACCTCAGTGTACTGTGGAGCTACAGACTCACAGTGGAAAATCCATCGTGTTGGGAGCCCTGTCAGCTCAGTCTGAACTGCTCTGTTGAACTACAGAAAGCACCAAGGTGACCTCCAGGAGAGGTGAATTCGAGAGGATCTGCAAAGGTGGAATTTCTGTTCAGTTTCTTCACGTTCTGTTGTAACCACATGGAATTATAGAAGTTTTTTGGTTTTTTTTCAAAATGCTTTTGATGCATGTAGACATTGTTCTTCAGGATCCTACTGTGAGACCACAGTGACTTGAGAGAGAATGGTTACAGCGAAAGATTTAAAAAACTTTCTCCATAGCAAAGAATATTTGATAATGGTTGCTCTTATCTTCAGTGCAAGGTATTGGAATGAAAACTCATTTTTCTAAACAAATTAGTTGCATTGTATACCTGAGAGCACAGAAGGTATTCTCTTGCATAGATTTGAACATGCTCTGCTTTGCTGAATAGCAGTTTGCTGAGAAGTTTTGGAGGTGACACTGGAACATTGTAGTTTTTGATCTTTGTAAATAAGTCTGTCTTCGCATTTTTCTATTCCAACATAGATTTCCATCTTCTCTTTCCAACTCCAATTATTCCATAAAACCCTGTGTAGGAGGAATAACACCGCTGTATTTTCCCTTGGTTTTTAAAAACAAGGATCTTTGCCCTTCAGTAGCATTGTGGGGTAGTGAACTCCCAAGTTGTAATTAGGTTGTTTTAAATAACTCTGCCAGATGCAAGGAAAAAGAAATATTTGGTGGGTCACTTCATAAATGTTATGCAGGAAGAGTGGTGCATTCCTGATAGTTCTTTTGGGCTAGTGTTTCATGGTTGCCTCATGCTTTATTTTGATCAGGTTTTTTTCTTTGAGATTTATTTTGTGATTATTGCTGAACCGTAAGAAACCCATAACTGAAAGGACTTGTTTTGATGTGGTGTTCCTGATACATAAAGGACTATGAGGACATTGTGAATCTCCTGGTGAACATGTCAGTTACCAAAAATGCCATGCAAACATTAAGGAGCTTATACTTTATTCAAAGTAAAATTCGTAATATTTCATAATATTGGTTAGAACCATCCAGATGGGGTTGCCAAAGGAACAATTTTTTCAGTTACTTCTGAATAAACTTATTAAAATGTCATCTTTATATTGGATTCCAGTTTTTATGAACATTTCCTTAGTTTTTAGACCATGATGTTCTGCTTCATGCTTTATTTTAGGAATACTCTTAAGCACTCCACTACTTTTTGAAGGGGGGACTTACAGGAATGTAGGTTTGTTACCTGAGTGACTGCAGAAGAACACTATGGGTATGGAATAAAAGAGCTGCATATGGGGCCCAAAATAAGCATGCCAAGCTGGAAGGGATGAGCTAAGCAAATTTATAGTAACTTTTTTTAATAGTATCTTTTTTGGGGGGAGGTGGGGAGGGGGGAGGGTGATTTAATGGCACAAATAACTAATTGGCTTTCTTCCACTTTTGGTCCGTATTTTCAATTAAGTAAAAGTTACCAAAAACAACGAGGGAGTAAGTCTTCTAGGTAGACCTGCTCTCTGTTCATTGAAGTAATATAAAATAACATGGTGCTTAGGAAATACTCTAAGTCCATTTGAAACTTAGTGACAAGACATAGTAAGAGAATGAGAAGCGAGGAAGCGAGGTTTACATCCACCTGTATAATTCCTGCTAATGTTTAATGACATCCGCAACTGCTGTACATGAAGTGCTGTTAGTGCTTTAGGATAGAGCCAAGCCCAGGGCAGAGCATGAGCTGCAGGTAGGAATTGCCCAGTGGGAGCAACCCCAAAGACCTGCAGAGTGATCAGCCCCAGCCTTTTTAACTCCTCACACCATCAGCTCTGGGACCCCTATGCTGCCTCCTCAGGTTATCTCACTTTTATTTCTAAGAAATAACTGCTTGTCTTTAAAAACAAGGCATTAAACTGTTGCTCATCCCACTGTTAGGGAGCAGGACAAGGAGACTTCTCGGAGTGGAGTTGCAGTAGTGCGTGTCTGGAAATGTGGGATAGATGCAAATGCCAGACAGGCCAGCAGCTGAGTTCAGCACTAGGAACATCTGCAGTTGATCAGCTGTCCTGTCAGAAGCAAACATTATTGGGGTTAGAGGGTTTCTTGGAGCCTAAGAATATGGGTTTGATTCAAAAGTCAAAGAAGTTTGTAGAAACGCTCCTGCTTTGGGTTTTGAATCCATCCCAAAGAGCCTGAGGTTCAGCCAACTTAAGTTTTAAAAATTTTTATTCAGTTGGGATTTTTTTTTTTTTTTTGAGACTAATGTGTGGCTTTGGAATAAAGGCATGAAATGGCCTCATATCTATTTAAATGAAGCAGTGATGTGAGCAATGCCTGTTTAATGAGTAGATTCATCCTCTCTAACAGGAGATTATTGCTTGTGCATAGACAGGGTATGGATGGATTGCTGGGGATTAATTCAGCTGCTTACTGCAGTACCTGGGTACCTTCCTACATGTAAACATACCATATGTATGTATGTCTATATTTGTTTTATTATACACATACATACATACTCACACCCTGTGTTCTCACCATATCTCTCTGTTATCCTCAAAAACTCAGTAGCAAAAGTAGCAACTAGGTGAGTCATTTTTTTAAAATGTTTGTGTTCTCTTACTTCTCAAATCCTAACTTAAAAGTGGATTTCTTGGCATTGATCAGTTTGGATGATACAGTTCCTTTAGATCCAATTGTTGTCTCCTCCCAAAAAACCCCAAAGGAAGTAGAGCTAAAGCTAGACAGACGTGTTCTTGATGTGTTCTCTTCCAGCACAGAGTTAAATCTGAGCATTTGAAGTTAACTTTCTTGGAAGATCTGTTGCAACCATTATCTTGTTCTTTCTTTGTAGTGAATTCACAGTACAATGCAAAATGGAAAAAAAAAAGAGAAGGCATTTAATGTAGTATGTAAATATTGACCTTTTAAAATTAAAATGCTACTCAAAGTGCTTACAGTCAACCACATCTTAGGTATTTGTTAGTTTTTTGTGTTGTCTTACCTAAATTTAAATGGATATGGTTCCATAAATGTTGATGTGTTTTTGTGTATATCTTCAAATTTTTATAAAGATGCTAGTAAGTCAATACATATATCCTGAGCTGTGTATTATTTGTTTAGTTTTTATTAGCATAATTTTATAATTATTTAAATAGACAACTCCAGTAGGTGGTTATATGAAGTCAGTGTTTTTTTGGTTTTTTTTCCCAAATTATTTCATTTCCATCTTGTACCACTGGAAAATTCACTTTATAACTATTCATATTTTGCCTTGACTAAAACATTGAATTACCCATATGATCTGTGGTATTTTAGTAGAATGTTCTACCTTTTTTTCTTTTTTTTATTAAAAAAAAACCTAAAACAACTCTGTCCTTTAACTTCTGAGGGGAAATACAGTGCACTGTCAGACCAAGGCACGGGGTCTCTCTGGGTTTGTTCCATTGTGCTGTTTGCAGGTACAAATTAGGTCTGTGGTGTAATGCTGTCCTCAAAAGTTGGGGCTCTTTTGGTTTCACAGTTTTGGTTTCACACATAGGCCAGGTTGGTGGCACGTTGGTGTTGTCAGAGTCACACCTTATCAGTGCTGCACCTTATCAGTGCCACAGCAGCCCTGTGGTGTGGTGCTGGGGATGCTCAGGGTCCTTGCTGCAGGCAGGGGGACAAGGACAGGTCTGTAACGTTTCCACAGCCAGAGGGGTGCTGTCCTCAGCCCACACATGTCCCCAGTGTGACTTGGGGAAGGAGGAGTGGATACAAACACCCCCTCTGCGTGGTATCCTTGGATATTTGGTTTATCCCCCCAGTTTAAATCTGAAGATTTGCTTCAGGTTTCCAAATTTCTGTAAAGAAGTCCTTCTAGCCTTTAAAATGCCAAGCAGACTGAGCAATTTAATTCACTTATGTTAGGTTTCCACTACAAAGATACAGATGAGAGTAAAACTGAAGGTTATTTCAGAATAACCTTGGAGGTCCTTATAGTTTGGTTTTTTTTAATGTCAGCTGCTGGGGATAAAAAGAAAATTTTACTTGGTGCTAAATTTTTTGTCTTTTTTTGAACATAGATTTTACTATGTAGCTTGAAATGATGCAGTTTGCCTGGAAGCTGCTGCAGGCACTTCCTGCAGTTTGCACTCCGTAACTGCGTGTCTGTTTGTGTGTGTGGGTGTGTCACCCTTGTAGCTGGGGTGACAAGGGGGGTGGGAGGCTTTGGGGTTTCTTCTTTTGAGGGTTTTTTTTGGCCTGTTTTTGTTGTATTCTTTTTTTTTTTTTTTTTTTTTTGTGTGTGCCTGGGAGATACCCTGGATTTGTCCTCTGGTGTAGTATTGTGGTGTTCCTGTCCTTTGTGTAGTGCTGTGTCTGTGATAAGAGTCGTGGTACTTGAAGGTGGAAATCTGGATTCACCTGTTCACTGTCAAAAAGGCATTTTTTGTTCAGAGAGACATAAACCCTTTTTTTTTTTTGTGCATTTTTTTGTGCTTTTGTTTTCACTTATTTTTTTAGCTTGGTAGATGAGAAATTAAATGTAAAGGAAACAAATCCTGAACAGATTGCAGAAAGTTAGCTGTAGTGTAAAGGTCATTTAGGGTAACATAGAGCTTTTGTTTCAATGTTACCTTAAATCATGCCTTGTCCTTTAATTAATTCATAAACATAATACTTGAAAGTATTTTATCTTAAATTAGTATCAAATCCTAAGGATTTTCTGTAAGGTTTTTTTGTAACCTGATTTTTATGGAGATAACTTACTGTCCACATGAGCACAGGGGCTTGTGTACAAAACCAGATTCATATTGGATCCTTGCGTGTACCAACTTCTGGTATAATATGGTTGGGAAGGATCATTTTGTTCTTTATAATGCTGCTTTTGGCAGGGTTGGGTTTTTTTAATTTCAAACAAACAAACTCCCTTTTCTACTTCTCTGCTTATTTTGGTGGAAAGTGAGGTTCTTATTGCACTAAAGAAAACCTTGAAGGAAAAGTTAATCTCACGGGGTCTTTTAGGTGCCTGTGTTGCTCTCTGCTTTCTTGGTTGGATGCACTGATTTTTCTAACTGGAAATGGGCTTTATAGATCCACTTTTTCAACAGGTTACACTGCTTTTATTTTATGTAACAGCACTTGCGTTTGGTGGTTTTTACCATCTAAACTTTAAAAAGTATTGCAGATTACAAATACTTCTGTAAAAGAACCCGTGTACAGTTAAATGTAGCTGTATTGCAATGTTGTGTGTAGTCACTTGGAAGATCACAGTTTCAAGCACTGCTGTATTGATGTTGTGTTTGTTCAGGATTTTCTTTGTGTGCATCTAATGGATTTTAATATGCATGGTATTTTTTTCCTAGTGTCTGTCAGGCTGAGTTTGGAACCTTACAGTTTCATTTCTATTTTGAGAATAACAGAACCATTTGTTTGCAGGTTTTCTTTTTCAGATGGTGAAACTTCTTTCAGCAGTTTAACTTCTAATTAATAGACATTTTCACTTACAGATCCAGCAGAGACCAAATGCTAACACTTATTTATTTATTCACAGCTGATCTTCTGTACCATTGCATATAATTCTATTTATAAAGGAGCCCTTGGATTAAGGCAACTTTCTTTTTTCCTGTGGTACCCTTTGCCTCTCTGCTATGCTTTTTCTCATTTCCTTCTCATTTGCCCCCATTTTTCCATTTCCACAACGATATTTGCATCCTTGTTACGTTCCTGCTCTTTTCACTCCCTCTTCACTCTCTGGGGGTTTTTTTTCTGAGTGCATTGCATTCAAAATTTTGCTGTTTTCTGTTCTTCCAGCTCTTTTGAGGGTACTTGAACTTAGATGTCCTAGCCTGAAATCCCACCATACCATACTTTTCTTTGCAGACTTTGGTGCCTGAAGCTGAGGTTACTTTGATACAGGTGTCACCCCTGGCAATGCTGCCCGTTCCAGAGAACTGGAGAAACGTCACTTAACACTTTTGCTTTGCAGTTTTACCCATGCTGGGGAATATAGACATTTCCTTTACATGCTTGAGCATTTAGCCAGGCTAAACAGGATTAACAACTATTTTATCCTTTTCACTTTTTCAGGAGCTCTGTTCTTGAATTCAGTGATAGTAATAGCACTTTTTGTTATTGCCACGTAGAAATACCAACACTGTCGACACCATCCTACCTCCTATTACTATTACTGAATGTGATCCTTCCTAACCTGTAAAGTCCTAAGCAGTGTGTATATATACATATACATATATATCTATATTTGGGTGTTCTGAGAATCATTTCAAATGTACTGCTCTCATCTGGATTGCAGAGTTTGTTCATTAGCAGTTCAGGATATAAATTCAGCAGCCGACTGTGTCATACTGACTGCACTGGGAGTGCATCTGCCTCATGTTCTCTACAGCACCATCTGCACAAGGTGTGCACTGCTGATTGCTTGAGTGTAATACTGGACTATACCAAATCCTCCACGTGCATAAGAGATCTTTGTCATACCTATTTAAGTGAATGTAAAAATGGAAACGCAAAGATGATCTCATGTGCAAGTTTTTTTATGTGTAATTCCATGTTTGAAATGTGAACATGTAAATATATTTATTGTACCTAAAATATGTCAATAAAAACTGATCTTTTTCATTTCCTGCGTTGTTGCTTGATGTACAACTCCAAACTTGTCAAAAAGGGCTTCACACGCTGGATTATTTTACCATTTTTATTATGGTATAATCACTGGGCTTACTTTTACATCAACAGCATAGCACAGGGTTCTTCCCCATCTGTGCAAAGGTGCCCCAAATAGAAAGAAAAGTGGCTGAGGGTAAAAGGAACTTGTGCTTTAGTGGCTAGTTCAAAGGCTCTGGAAGCTAAGAGGGGATCTCTTTTTAAAGAGATAGAGTACATACAAGAAGGAAAGCTTGTGAGTGTTAAGCTTTTCTGGTACTTCTTAGCCATACTGACATGTCTAATAGAACATCTCTGCTTTCAAGTGTTGCCTATCTTAATTCATTACTTAAAGAGGAGCTCTTGGCAAGCTCAGTTTGGTCACCATCAGTTATTTCCTGAATGCTGTTATATCAACATAAAGGGAGGCTAACTCCACTGGCCTGTTGTAGATGGAGAAAAGAGGTCAGAATCAGATGTCTTGCACTTCGAAGGGTTTTTTAGTAGTTTGTTAACATTATTTACAAAGTTAAATGTAAAAATCCTGGCAGTGGATGTGGCTCCTGTGATCCAGTGTACACATTTCCAGGGAAGCATTGCTGGCTTGTCACGTAATCACTGGGGTAAATCTCAAGAGAATGTGTTTGCCTGGGGCAGACTGATGACATCCCAAGCTGTTTGTTCTGCTGGTCGCTGATGGAGGACACACAGCAACCAGCACAGTGACCTCAGAAGGTTCTTCAGGGTTAAAAAAATTGTCTTTGATTCAGTGGTTTAGATGGGGAGCCACATAAGAATAACCAGCTTTGTGATCAGAGTTCCACATTAGTTTTCAACCTGTGATTTTGTCATGTGTTAACAGTAGGAGCACACTGTAAATATCTGATTGCAGCATTGCCTCTTCCACATCTCATCCTCCAGAGAAGGCTCCAAACCAAAGTAAACCTCACCAAAACCCCTCAAAACCCAAACTCTGTGGGTGCCATCTCCTCACCTCTTTGTACCACCTTTCCCTGCCCCTGTCAGTCTGTAGTCTTGGGGCAGGAATTTGTGTTTTAGTGAAGTTGAAGCACCACTGAGCATTGACTCCAGTCCAGTCCTGCCCTAAACTGAATGGACTGACCACTGCACAGCACAGGGGAAGAACAAGAGGATAAGTGAGGATTGGGCATAAAAGTCTGTTGGTCTTCAGAAGTTAAAATTGTCCTACTGATGAACTTGTAATTTTGTAAGATTGCAGGATTCTTGCAGGGATGTGCTTTGAGAGCTGGAAGGCTGACAACCAGGGAGAGGGGTGAAATCAATGTGGCTAAAAAATAGTTACTGAGGAGGCGGAAAAGGAGTGACCAAGGGAGGTGCAAACAAGCCTTTAAAATCAAATCTTGAGATGCCTAGTGTGCTTCAAAAATTGGTCTTGATTGACCTTAATTATTTTGTAATGATTTGAGCAGGAAGCGTTGGAGTGTGCTCATCAAGGATGTTGGGAGATAGATGAGGGAGGGCTCAAATGAGGAGGAGGATTGGAGTATCTTAGAGGAATTGGATGAATTAGAGAATCAGAATAATAGAGGTGAGATTAAAATTAATCTTGCAAAGTGCAAGGCTGTGCACTCCGGTATTAATAAATAAGGATTTTTGCTGTAAGAGTCACTGGGAAAAGAGGAAGAGCAGTGAATTAATTGCAGATATCTGATCTGTAGATGGGGTGATATGTAAGGAAAAACACTATTGCCTTTTAGGCTAGATGCATCAAGCATCAAGCACGCTAATAATTGAGTTATTAGCGTGTGTGTGTGTGGTATGAAGATTTAGTGCTGAACTTCAAAAATTGCAACCCAATCAACCACCTCCCTGCTGCCCTAAGTAGAAACACCCTGTGAATGTTTATTTTGGGAAGCTTTTTTGAATGGTTCATCTATCAAGGATTTGCTCTACTTTTGCTCTACACATTCAGCCTTTCAAAGACCAGGGCTTAAGCTACAGAAAACATCCTTACTTGGGTTCAATGAGAATTGACTGGAGCCACTGCTCCTTGGTTTCAGATGTCAATTCTGGTAACTGCTGAATATACATTAAATATTTTCACCCATCCGTGCTGTTCTGAAAAGATCCCAGGGGAATCTGTGCCTTCAACTGGTGAAAAAATTAAAGATGCTGACCAGGAAAAGTGTTCTGTGGAGATGCTGTTGGCATTGGGGATGCTGTGGGGAGAACTTGGGAGTTAAGCATTTCTGTTTCTTCTGATTCTACTCCTGTGTGCCACTGATTATTACCTATTCAACAATCTTTTCATTAATTTACTGATGAGAGGATTCTCCTTTCATGAGAAGGATATTAAGACAGCACGAGGGTGGACTGAATAGCCCCATAGCTTTTTCCAGTCCTGTTTTCGAGGGTCTCAAACAAATTAGGCTGTGCCTTCTGTAGCTGTGATGTTCCTGTACAGCAGCACAGAGTCTTCCCTTGCAGCAAAGCCAGTAAGAACAGGGGGAGGGGGTTTGGGAGACTTTTTCCTACATTTATCTATGCAGTGAATCAGGTGCCTTCCACAGCCTTCATTAACATGGATCCCGCTGCAGGACTTGGGAAATGGGGAAATAGCTAAAAAGCTTTAAAAAAAAAAGTGGAAGGCAGCTCTTTTATTTGTTTTGATAAGACTCAAAAGGTAATTGGGGTTTGGGATGCCTGGCTGCTCTTACATTCTTTGTCACTTTATAATTCGCTTGTTTAAAAAAAATATTACTGCTATCATTATTGAACTTATTATTGAAACTGGCACTTCTGCAAACAGTAGCTGGGTGCAAAATCTGAGTCATGGGGACTGGATACAGTTTGAGAAGCCTGGCATTGTACATACGTCCTTTTCTGTTTCTAGCCTGGACTTTTGTGTGGCAAAACCAGTCCTGGAAGCCAAATCCCAATTAACTGATGAGAAGATAATTTCTCTGTACATTCTCCATCCTAAATGCTGCCACAAAAGGGTCTCTCTGCAAAGTGATACCCACAGCTCCTACTGCTTTAAACCTTTCAGACAGTTTAAAGGTGCTGGCTTATTGCAAAGGGCTTGTGTTGATTAACTTGAGTCAGGAAAATTCAAGGATTGCATCAAAACGGGGGAGATGTGGTTGTTTCCAAGTCTTCCCTGTGCTACTGTTAATCAGCCCTACCCAGGGGGAGGATGCACACTGCTCTTAATGGGGGTGAGGGGCAGGAGGAATGTAATCATCCCTCATCAGCGAGACCCTCAATCACTGCACTTGAAACAGCTGGGGGTACATAACCTCATCTTCATTTGAAAATTTTAGTACCTTTTCTCTGAGCTGCCTCCATTTTATGCCATTTTTTTTCCCCTCATAAATTTTTATGATTTTTTTTTTTAAAGAAGAATTTATGGGCAAAATGGCAGAGACCGTGTGAAATGTGGAAGAGCTAAAAGGCTATCAGGGTGGTAAATGAGGCTAAATGGTTCTCTGCCACCAGCTGTGTGGAGTTCAGTGATTGAGTCTAACTGACAAGAAATAATTACCCTCTCTCAGGGAGGTGAAATGGGTCCTCACACTGTGAATGCTGCTGATGAAGGGGCTGTCCCGGGGCAGGCAGGATCCTTCCCGACAGTTTTTATGCCACATCTTGGCAGCTTGAGCCCCGTGCCAACATCCTGCACTGAGGTTTTCTTGCACAGGGAGATTTCCTTCAGTGACTCAGCACATCCCTCCTGCTCCCGGGGACGTTCAAAACCCTGACACAACATCTTGCAGGGATGAGCCCAGAGCCAAGATATTCCCTGCATTATTGATTAAAACTGGCAAGTGTCTCTTAGCCTGTTTTGTTTCAAAGCAAGAGTCCTTGTGTTTGTTATTGCAAAGATGTGCATTAGAATCTAAAAGCACCTGGCTTTTTTCTTCTTGTCCAGTCAAGTGCAAGGAACAAATATGATGAGTGCCTTTGTTTGCAAGCTGGAGAGAAAGGGGAAAGGGGAAAGGGGAAAGGAAAGGAAAGGAAAGGAAAGGAAAGGGAAAGGAAAGGAAAGGAAAGGAAAGGAAAGGAAAGGAAAGGAAAGGAAAGGAAAGGAAAGGAAAGGAAAAAGGAAAGATTTGTGGTGCTCAAGTCTTAAACTTGCATCCGTACAGGTCATGTTGGAGCCTTTAAAAAAACCCCACAAATCAAACCCTAAATGTTTTGAATATGCAAGAAACATGAAGTCAAACACAAAGGCATGATGGCAATGGCTTGAATGCCTCTATATTTCCCTGGCTATATTAGCTCTGTCACTGATTTGATGACAATGCAAACACTTTGGATTACACTGAAAATGAAGTATCTGATATCTGATTAATTATTATTGTGCAAGAGCCCATCCAGGGTCATGCTGTGTACTGCCTGAGGGAAAACAGGTTCCATCTCAGGGCAGCTCAGGAGGGTGGGAGGAGGCTCTGTTGGCAGCTTGACAAGGCTCTGTCCCTGTCACTGCCATCACTCACCTGGTTTCTGTAGCAGATGATGGCTCTGCTCACCAGATGGCTGCTGTGAGCCACCGTGGTGCACACAGGGCTTGGTGGAGCCTCAGCAGTGAGGGAACAGCTCAGTGAGCCTCTCTATCAGTCTCTTGTTTCATTGCTCCTATTTCACGTGGCTGTTTCTGGTGAGACACTGCATTTTGAGGTGAGAATTTCACCCGTGATATGTCCAAGGTCCTGTGGGTTGTAACAGGCTGGTTTGTGCATGGTGTCACCAGTTTGGCCTCCTCCTGCTAAGAGGTGCTGCCTTCTTGACTTCTTCCCCCTTGGTTTGGCCTCAGCAGGAGATGGGGTGGGCACACGGGGAAATGTGTAAGAGATTGATGAGCCCCAGAGGCAGCATCCTCTGAGCATCTCGTACCTGGCAGCTGCTACATCCTCACCTTCCCCCTCCTCTCATGGCACTTAAATGAAGCAGGTGATTCACTGAGCACAGAAGTACTTGTCTTATCAAAACAGTGTCAATAAATACCCCCAAAAAACCTAGAAATACCCTCAAAGAACCCAAAAATCCCACAGACAAAACTAGCCAACCCATCAAATGAAAAGACTCAGCCAGGAAAGGCCTCTGTTTTCCCACCCACCATCAGTTCCTTACAAGCTGCTGGTCACCAGCAGCTCTCCCAGCTTGGTGTGTCTGCTAAAACATAAACACTGAGGACAGGACTTGCCCCATGTGAGCCCACAGTGACAGAACCTGATGTTTGTATCCTTCTTTAAATGCCTTTCAGTAGTACTCAACATAATCTTCTCCATAATTTTTCCAGGAATGGATGTTGAACTAAGGGTCTGTAGTTCCCTGGGTTTTCCCTCACACCACTCTTTTTGTAGACTGCAATAACATTGGGTAGTTCCCATCTGCAGGGACCTCCCCAGAATTCCAGGACTTTTGGGAGGTGAGGGATCCTACCAGCTCCTTCAGAACTCCAGAACTCCTGTCATGTCCCAAGGACTTGGGAGCATTCAGTTGCCACAGCTGGTCCTTACCATGGAGGAGACAAACCAGACCCCGGATCTCCATCCACAGGGCTTGGCAGGAGGGTGAGGGAGGCCTCAGGTGAAGGTGATGCTCACCCCAAGGATCAGGAGGACACCTAAAGGAAGGTGAGGAGACCTTACAGGCCATGGGGAGATATCAAAAACATCAAAGCAAATGAAAAATGGTGGCACATTCTATTCAAATCTCCTGGGCTGTATTTAAAAGTGCAGAGTGGATGGATGGAAGCCTTCTCCATGAAGGTGATGTTTATTTACAAGATATTTGGGATTGCTTCCTGAGTGGAGGTGTGAAGTTAGTCCTGACAAGATATATGAAAGCCAAGTGTCACAAACATCCTCAGATTTTTTTTAGGTTTTCTTATATTGGTGCGTGAATCTTGAGGAGGATGTGCCAGTGTGGGAGACAGTGAATGACTGTTGCCAGCTCTGTGATTTTTTGGCCCTGGTTGCAAGAACTCCTGCTGGGCATGAAGGTACAAGGGCTTTTCTTCTTTCTCAGCCTCATAAAATTTGGTAAGTCTGGTATACGTCCTTTAACCACACCTGCCCATCCCCAGGCCAGCAATCCATGATGCAATTCCCTGAGAAATTCTTCCCCCAGGACCTCCCACTCCCCTCCCTTACCCTCCACCCGAACTGTACTGCCTCCTCTAGCACAGCCACTGGGATGGGGGAGCCTTGTCCCACCTCAGAAGGGAACCCTCCATCCCAGGAAGAGCCTGTGCCCATCTCTAATCCTTTTTAAAGGATCCTTTTTAATCCTTTTTAAAGGTTAGAGATCTGTTTGCAGTGCTTACCTTCCCCTCCCTCCTCCTGTCTCTACAGTAAGATTTGATGATGGAGGGACATGGAGCAATGGGGTGGGGACAAGCCCTGCTGGGCCACCAGGAGGAGGGCTGCTGGATGAGTGTGGGTTGTGCTGGAGTTTTGGCTGCTCATGCCAAGCCCAGAAGTGCCAGGAGAGGTGCCTGGTGTGCTCTGGGGTGGATGAGCTGCCCAGCTGGGCACTGCCAAGCTTCCCAGGGGAGCAGAGGGTAGGGAGAGCAAAATCGTGTTTCCCACAGGAATCTGGTCCTTGTGCCATGATTTGAAACGCCCGAGGGAAACACAAAAAAACCCCTTGTTGCAGTTTTATATCAGAATTGTTTATCCCAAATATCCCAGGACATTCTCAGAGAACCAGTTTTAACATGTGATTTTGGAAAGGGCGTGAAAAAATTCTTACATCAGACTGAGCCAGAGACGTAAGCAGACTGACACCCATTTACAGGAACTAATTACCAGTGGTTTGGGTAGGGTTTTTTTTTCTTTTTTTTTCTTCCTGGCATCCCCAACAGTCTTTAGACAGAAGCATGATGAAGGAAGCAGGCAGGTCCTGCTGCAGTCTGGGCTGCTGGGAGGGGCACTCTTTGCAGGACACAACTCCTG
Organism: Argya squamiceps; assembly: GCA_037834095.1. Lineage (NCBI taxonomy): Eukaryota > Metazoa > Chordata > Aves > Passeriformes > Leiothrichidae > Argya > Argya squamiceps. The sequence continues at coordinate 8,203,126 of JBBMKD010000102.1, forward strand.
CCACGCTCATATTCCATGCCAGCCTTCCTCCTGGTGGTAAATCAAAGTGTCATAGAAACACAGAATGGCTTAGGTTGGAAATGACCCCTGAGATGCCAAGTCCAGGTGTTAATCCAGCACTGCCAAGCCCACCACTAAACCAGGTCCCCAGGTGCCCCATCAACATGTCTTATAAATACCTCCAGGGATGGGGACTCCACATCTGCCATGAGAAGTGTTCCAGTGCTTGACAACCCTCTCTGTGAAGAAATTCTTTCTTAAAATCCAATATAAACCTCCTCTGGTGGAACTGGAGGCCACTTCCCCTTGTCCTACCACTTGTTCCTTGGGAGAAGACCAACTTTCACCTGGCTGTGACCTCCTTTCAGGTGGTTGTAGAGAGAGATAAGGTCCCTCCTGAGCCTCCTGTCTTCCAGATTCAGGAGATCAGATAGAAAACTGTAGTTTATAAACTCGAGTTTGTTACTCAGTTGCAGCATTTGAGGGATGTCAGAGCCTGGGTCCTATCTGGCAGAGCAGATTAATGCAGGGAGAGGTGGGAGGAACAGAAGGAGACTGCTGCCACTGAAAGTTCTTTACCTGCTGTCAGAGGGCAGGAAAAACCATAGCACACCACAAGCTGGGTCCACTGAGACTGTTTCTTCTTTGTATTTCACAGAACCAAAAATTACCAGGCTCCTGTGCCATGAGAGACATTTTAGGATCAGTGTTGTCAATTGGTGCTGAGAGAAGTCCTGACTGTCATACTGACCTGGAAAAGGGGATTTGGGTCAAATCCCAAAAAGAGGGAAAGAGAGGCAGCACCTGCAATGTGGTCTCCATACTGCTGGCTGCTTTCTAGATGAGCTTCATTATACATGTAATTGAAGGAAGAGAGTTGAATGCTACTAAACCATGTTTTAGGGATATTAATTTCAAGATTGAGGGCACCTGGAGATTAAATGAATTAACTCACAACAAAATCAGGTTAATTGTCAGTTTCTTTACCTGGAATGCAGCTGAAAATGGGAAGGTTTTAGTTCAATAATAACTGTGGACATATTAAAGAGCAGATTCTTGAACCAAAGGCAGCAGAGAAACAGCAAATTGGGCACCAAACTGGAAAAGGGAAAAGCTGGATGGCAGTGTGGGCTTCACGTTTGGCCAGGCAAAATCTCTCCATCACACGGGAAAGAAACTGGGCTCTGGCTCTGTGCTGTGGAGGCTGTTTGTCCATGCAGGAACTGCCCAAAATTGGACCCTGCATCAGGGGCTGCCCTGTGCACCCTTCTGTGGTGGGGAGTTGCTCCTGGACAGGAGCAGAGCTGGCCTGAGGCTGGCCTCAGCAGCCCACCCTGGCTGAGGTCACAGCTGCACTTCCTACCCACATCACACCACCCCTGACTGCAGTCACCAAAAATCACATCAGCCAGAAGTGAGTGTTCCCAGGCACCTCACCTGGACATCCCATCCAGCTGTGCACATCTGTCCTGGAGCTCTTTCCTGCCAACCCTTGCCTTCTGTGCTGGACATGCCTGATTTACCAGAGCTTGGGTTGGGATGGGTATCTTCAGTGCGACCCTGACCTCTGCTCATCTCCTGACTGCTGCTCCAACACCCAGAGCCCTGGAAATCTCTCCTGACATATAAGTGCAAGCTAAACACTGCTTTAAATAACAAGTAATTAACTGTAGAGGTATGTGTGAAACCTGTTGAAATTCCTGGGGAGATGTGATATGTTTGTTTTTCCATGGGTGGCGTGACTGACCAGAGTAAATGTACATAAAGGATGAGCAACCTTCCAGCAGAGGCTCTGTCTCTAACCCTCCCTTTTTCAGAGTACACAACCCCCTGACTTTCTTCCTATGTCTCCATCATCATCAGACTCACTCGAATTCTAAGCAAAAAAAATCAGCTTCAAAACCCCTTTTTTCCTGTGCCTATGTGTACAAAGTGGCTCATTTGGTGGGACCTCCGGCTAGCTGATCTCCGAGCCAATTTATAGCAGTTTGTGAGTTTCCCAGGTA
>JBBMKD010000102.1:8205231-8220750 GCA_037834095.1 Argya squamiceps
GGGGGAAGGGTCATACCAAATACATACAGACAACAAAACACAAATACAAAAAACCTGAAATTCGCACTGCTACATATGTGCTTCTTCCCAAAGCTTTCCCCCCAACTCTGGTGGAGATGCCTCCCCTAACACCTCTTAGCATCATGTTGGATTTCTGCACAGGCATGCTGCATTCCTGATGGTTATGTGGGTGTGGTTAATGCCTGTAGGATTCTGTTCTCCCTTCTTGCCTCCCATTTCTAACAGAAATAACTGTTTTTACTCACAAGGAGCACCACTGATTATCATTTTCTCATAATTTCTACTATTTGGTGTAAGTAGTCTCATGCTTCCTGGTGAGTGTTTGGTCACATTTATTGACAATGTCAACTTTCCTCTTGTCACCCACCATTACACACTCCTACATTTCTGCCAGGGCATTAGAGTAGATAAGTGAAACAATGTATGAGGAAATCCATTTGTCTCTTCCTTCCAATTTCACAGTGAACTTTTCACAGCCCCTCATTGCCAAGCCTTCATCTTGCCCATCAGCCCTGCTTGTTTCCATCCTCTCGGGCTGAGGTAGCACATACTAATGTGACATCATTGCAAACTCACCTTAGATCAATTGTTCTCTCCAAAAATAAAATAGAATTGCTGACTTTATCAAAGAACTGTTCTACATTAACTGACCCAGTCTGGTACTATAAATCCCATTCCCTGTTTGCCTCTCAATCTTTGATCCTTTTTTCATCTAAAACCTGCTCTGGTTTTTGTGCAATACCAGGGTCAAGACATTTGGCTTGTGCTTGCTCAGGCTCTCTCCTCCCTATGGCAAATTAGAATTTCTGCTTTTGCAGTTCCCCTGCCAACACAGCTGATCTGATGGACATGTGTAGCATCATCCTCTCTGGATGTGTCATCTCAAATGCTGGTTCCTGTCTGCAGGAGAGCAGCAAGGCTTCTTAGTTAAGGGCTTAAGGGGTCAAATTGAATTTCTATGGTGGATCCAGTAATTTTCCATATGTATCCATGAGCCATTTCTCTCTTCCTCCCATGTCCAGTTCAGCATTCTCCTGAAAACCACAGCAAGGTGCTTTTCAAGCTGTATTTCAATTGTCTTTGACTTGCTCCTCTCTATAGGGTGAATGAAACCATCCCTGCACACCTCCATCTTTACCTGGACCTTTCAACAACATTTTTAGGTTATTCCAACTCAAAGTTGAGATACAAAACCTGGTTTTGTAGTATATATATAATATAAATTACAGTAATTTTCCTTGTCAACCTCCAAGGAGATTGTCTTTTTTGCTGGTCAGAGGCTTTCCAGCTGCTCTCCAGGAGTGAGGTCTGCCTGCAGTTATATGTCACATTCTGCCTTGTGTAAGGGTGCCTGAAGAGGACTGGAAATGAATTTTCAACACCTCACAGGTATCACAAAATTGGCTAAACCACAGATACAGCCCAGGAAGGTACAGGGAGAAGAGCCATTAGTCTCAACACTTTGAAAGGCCTTCACTCTGCTTTCAGGCATTGTCCTTTCCATTAGTGTTAGGTTTTGTTGGTAAACACTTTTTTTTTGCTTTTGAACCAAGCCTGGCAGCTGGTGCAGCCCCACCAGGACCAGGGAACCTTGAGTTGTTGTAATATTTTGACTCATTCCCCTCTGGCATGAGGGAAGTCTGAGGCTGGCTCCCTTTGGAAACCCCTGCAGGAGATGCTGGGGAGGAGATGAAGGGACTCCTCAGCCCCAGTGTTTGCCCCTCCTCTCTCTTGCTTCTTCCTTTGACATCTCTAAATCCACTCTTGGGTGCCAAGGCAGAAAACCCAGATCTCCACAGATGGTTGTGAGGAATCTGCAGGAGGATATTGTGCAGCACTGATTTCTCCAGGCTGTTTGTGCAGTCTCTGTTCCTGCTCCCCACCAGTGCTTCCAGTCCCAATGAATTCAGCAAGATATTTTCTAAGGAACAGATTGTCAAACTCCTTCCCTTTGGAAAACTTCCCTTCAGACAGCAGTGAACCTTTTACAAAATATTTAACTCCACTATGTTTCTCCTTCTTCAAGCAAGTGCCCATGGAGGACTGGGGTGACACATGATCTCATGGACAGGCTGAGCAGGGTGGGCTGTACCCAGCTGGCTGGTTTATATTTTTCTATGGTTTCCAGCATCAAAGAATTGAAATGTTCCACTCTGCTACTTTTGAATCGTCTCCTGATCCCAATTTCAATGGTGCAAACTTTACCATGACAAAAATACAAGAGCAAGTTTTATTTTAATTTTCTTAGTTCTTTTTTTTTTTTAACATTTCAGGTTCACATGTTTAACATTTTTGCTGCAGACAATGAAGGCTGGAAGATAACTTGAAAAAACCAACACAATCTGGAATTGACGTACAAACACATGCTTACAGAGTCAAATTTAAAAATGCCTCTGAGGATATTCAAAACAAACAAAATAAAAGTTTAGTGAAAATATTCTAAATGATCAACCTATTATGCAGTGTTGTTATGTGAGAAGTTCTGTCATCAAGACAATATTTCAGCAGCTTTAGACAGATGAGATTTCTAAAGGGGATTTCTAATTTGTATTTGTTTTTAATTTGGGGTTTGGATCACAGCAGCAGCAACAATTTGTTTTGCTTTGTATTTATGGCTGCACATGTTTAAAATGGTAAATCTGCACTGACCTATTAGACCACAAAAGTGAAACTAGCTTCTGTATTCTCATTCCTTAGCTGGAAAAATAAACCCACAGCATGCATGTGTAAAATAAATTATATTTTTACAGCTTTCAGGATTATAACCAAAGGCTATGCAAGTATTTGGATTATCACAGTCCTGGCTTTAAAAATAGGAAATGGTTCTTTACCAGAAAGTGATTCTTTCAAGACAAAATGCATTTTTCTAGCTGCTGCCTTTCATTAAAATGATATCATTTAATCCAAAATGAAAATGAAATTTATAAGGAGCTTAATAAAATGTGCATGTTTCTTTGTGAAAGAAATTAACTGAAGCACAGAAGGATTCTGTTTTGGTTTAACACCAATAAAGATACCTCAGCCTAAAAGATAATTCAGATTTAGCACCAGACCATCCACTGCTGAGCCCCCTGCTTTTTCTTACCCACCTGTTTTTATTGGTTTTGTTGCTCACAACAAATAAAAATGTTTCCCTTCAGTCTCTAAGCCTAAAAAGTAAACAGAGATTGAGTAATATTTGACTTCACACAGAAATGTGGATGGGACCTGTTGCTTGGCCCCCAGTCACAGCTCTGTAGAAGGTTTACCCAGGCAAAGCAGAGCCTGGGCTGGGACTTTCTGGTGGCTGGATTCATTAATGGAAGACAAATAGGTTTTCTCTGGCTGATTTCTAGACCTGGACAAACACATGCATCACTTTACTCCTTCAAGTTGCTTCATGCCTCAGGATGGAGGAGGCTGAATTCAGAAGGTGCTCCTGAGCATTGGCAGGTGAAATCACATATTGACCAGGTCCAACGCGGGCATTTTGGGAGTAGAGAGGAGAGGTTATTAGGAATACAGCCTGGGTTTACACCATGGACAGCCCAGAGAGGCAGGAGGGTCCCCAGCATCCCCAACAGGGCTGGTGGGGCAGGCAGAGTGTCAGGCCGAGACAGTGAGTCAGGCAACACCCACTGCAAAACTCCTCATTTCCATGTGAAGTCCTTCTGAAATACTTAGGAATGTCCCAAATAGTACTGGCTGGTGGAAGTGGAAGGTGCTGACAAATCCAGGGGAAAAAACGGATCTTTATTGCAAGTGTCTGATCAGCCACTGACCACAACAAGGGAGCTCGTTCCATTGCACTGGCTGTGGCACAGCCTCCGTCAGAATTACAGGGAATGCAAAATCAGCCCTGGAAATGACTCAAATAGCAATTTGCTCTCAGCATGGTCATCGTGGACAGCTGACAGCAGGGAAAAAGAGCAAGACAGAAGTAATGTTCTTGTCCTTCTTCCTGCAGGTGTCAAACCTCGTGGTCTTTAATGGATGTAGAGATAGGGCAGGAAAGAATCAGGGGTCAGAGATTAATTCTTCAAAACAAGAATGAAACCAAAGCAGCTGGGTGGGTTTTCTTCTGGTAGGAATAGAATCCTGCTTTTCACTCAGCTTTGAGTCAGAGATGGACACATCTAGCCTATGAAAGACTTGTTTTTTAAATATCTGCATTCTGAGTCCCAACAGAGCTCAGCATCTCCTGAGCATCTCCTTCATCCCCATCCTGTTCCAGAGGAATCAATGATTTTTTTCTGCCTTCCCTAACCCTGAAATACCCCTGGGGAATACTGGGACAGAGCACACAGCCATCTTGCTGCTGACAGATCTTCTCCTGCATTGCCTCTGAATGATGACATCCCATTTCTAACCCCCTTTAGTATTGATTTTCATGGTAAACCGACATAATTTGGCTGATACACAATTTTAATTTCCCTCACCGCTGATAAATTGTAACATCCCCTCTCTCTATGCTCTTTTAAAAAAAATCTTAATAGTCTGGGAGAGGAAAGGTGACCTTGTAGAGGTGATAAGCTTTTTGGTTGAACCTGGCAATGGCTGACCCCACAGCAACACTGCACATTCCCTACACAACTGGTAATAATTTTGTGTTCAGCCTGTGACTGTTCCAAAAAATAGGAACAAATAGTTAAATCACAAATCTAGTGCACTTCCTATCCTGTCTATTCCCAAAGAACAGCACGTCAGCAGTGCCAGAAGACACATGGATGATAAGTTACTAATAAATTCATTGTGTTGCTGATTTTTAACAGACTGATAAAAACATTCCTTTTAACAGTGTGCAGCTTTTATGACAAAAACAGTAGAGTTTGGTAAAATATTCTACACTCAAATTGTAAGAATTGCTATTGTAAAGGCTGTTGATTGCCACGATTTTGCATTAATCGGGTATTGATTGCATTTTTACCAGCTGAGAGAGCAGCACACATCCCCTCTCACCCCCTGAGCTCAGGGCAGGCAGCTGCCGAGCTGCACTGTTAACAGGAAATCACTAGAGGTCACTTTGATTCCACCTAATGCAACAAAGCCTGAACGGTCTGGGGTTTTGTTTCTGCCTTTTTTGTTGTTGTTTTTGTGAGACGCTTTTTAAAAGCAGACTCTTTTTGCACATGTGGATAAGATTTGTTAATAGAAGCTCCTTGGGCTGAATTTTATCCTGGTGTAAAGAGTGACACTTTGAAGGAGTTTATAAAGCTGTGTCTATATTCATCAAGAGGAAATTTGGCCAAGAGTTTCTGTTTTAATATGAAACATCTTCTACTGGATTTGATATTCCTAATAGCAGATGTCATTATTTAACTCTCAATAAATAATTCTGTCCTGTCAAAATCCATATAAATAGGAAAAAAAAAGCTCCAATGCATAATCTACAAGAAGATATCCCAATTTTCCTGCATTTTCAGTTACACCCTAATGAGAAGTAAAATTTAAGTGTATTTCATTCCTTGCTTCAGTTGATAAACAAAGTACAGACATTTCCTTGCTAAGAGAAAAAACCACCCCTAAAAAGGAATACCTTGTGATCGGTCAGAACACTTCCCTGATGCAAAGAGAGCTCCAAGGGGAGTCCAAACTTGGCATTTTTATACATTTGTAAAGCAATTTGGTCCCTCCTTGAGGACCTATAGGATGAAATCTGACTTTTCTTTCATTTTGGACATTTGGGACATTTTGGTCCTACCCTGCAAGCTTCTTTTGTCACAGGTTCACAAGTGCCTGAGCACCAGGTGAGGAGCCCCTGGCACATCTCCCTCAGGAATGGCATCACTGCTGTCCAGATGTCTCATGCTGAGTCCCTGATGGGGCAGGGGCTGCACAGAGACATCCCCCCTGCCCCGAAGGGCAGCAGCATCCTGCCTTTTTCTAAATACAGTTGGTTTAATCCTGTTTTGGGAAAGGCATAAACACTTTGCATGCCCAGAACCTTGATGGTGTTTCGGTCCTTCTTGCTGCATGAAGGTCAGCTTTGGCTGCAACCAGCAGATGCCACAAAGCCACACCTTTTCTTCTGCACCTAGTATTGTTCAGCACCTGCTGGAAGGCACCAGAGCACCTGTGACATCTGCATCACCCCATGCACTGGTGGGTACCAGCTGTATCCCTTCCATGGTGGTACCACACTGCTCAGCACCGACAGAAGCAAGACACTGGAGCTGATTTGCAATGAAAACATTTCAGAAGGGCTTGTCCCACATCCTGTGCTCAGTGCAGGGGATGTCTGTACTTGTGCTTGGGAGCCAAGGACAACACCTGTGATGCTGCCTGTCACAGGGCACTTGCTCCCTGTGAACAATCCCTTTCACATCCACACACCACTAAAGGCAGGCCCGAGTGACTCCCTGGTGTGTCCATGAGTGGCTCAGGAGCAGAGGGTGGGAGAGCTGTGGCTGTTCTGTGTCTGCTGCCCAGGACAGCTCCTGGTGTCAGTGCTGAGTCACTCAGACCCAGCTGTGTCATGCCCACACCCGGGCACTGGGGACTTCTCCTGTCCTTTCCATGAGCTGCCCAAAAACTGGGCTTTGGAAGGTGGGAGGTTCCCAAGATCCCCAAAAGTCCCAAGCAAGAAGTCTACTTTGGATGAGTGTTGGGACAAGCCTCCTTCCATGCCTCCTTGCCTTGGGGAGCAGATGGTCTTGGTCTCCTGTTATCTCTCCTGGAAACACATCACTTCTTCCCTTCCACATTGCACACATTCAGGGAAATTTCTGTCCAGGGACAGCTCTCCATGGTGCTCCCCCAGCCCCCCACAGCTTTTTGTCCCCACAGCAGTGCATGTCCCACTCTAGATCACATTAAGCAATGTGATGAGCACCCCTCCCATGAGCATCTATCTTCTCCCTTCCCTCCCCCAGGGGAAAATTGAGTGGGAATGATTTTAATTAACTACACTGTATGTGCAGGGTGTTTATACCTACGCAGGCAAGGCTGAACAAGTGTGCCTTGCTCTTGGAAAGAGAGGCACAGAGGTTTGTGGCCTCTCTGAAGTTCTAATCCTGCAGTGGAGAACCAGCTGCAGAGAAAGCTTTGGGTTTGGACTACACTAGGCTTAGCCCTGCACAGAACAGAGAGAGAGGTGGATGTCTGGGCCCAGAGCTTGGTCACTCTGCAGAGCCAAGGAAAGTCCATGTGCACCCCACACCAGGAGCACTGGATGAGACAAAGATGCTCCAGATGCAGCCTGGGACCTCATGGGGAGCCTCTGCAGGAGGCTGACATGATATTTTAGGCAGGATGCAGAAGTAAAGTTAGGACAGCTACATTCAGACATATTTGCAGCTGTCTCTGTGAGCTCTTGGTGTCTCAGCTCACTTTTTAGTCACAGAGATCTTGTCCAGCCAGGCTCCTCCAGCCAGCAGGGATCTCCTCTCCATGGAGGTACATGGAGACACAATCAGAAGCCAAAATAATTTCTTAGCCTTGGTCTGGCTAAAGCCTTGTGGGTCCTCCTGGTGATGTATGTGTAATGCAGAGTTTAACATCATGCAAAAAGCCAGTTGTCCTCTTTTCCAAAGGTGTTTAGAATGGACTTAAAAATCCAGCAGGAAGCATGCTTATTTTTTATATATAAGGATGCTTAATACTGACAGCTGTGAGACATCTAGAAATTAAATGATTTTTTTACCAATGTAAAAATTAAGAAGGCTTTCAAATAGTCTATCTACCTGTAAAGATTTTGGATAGTCCCTGCATTTCACCATGTGCCCACAGAGGAGATCCCTCAGAGTGGCACATAGGCAGTAGGTGATATCTGATTCATTGTGTTTCCCATCATGTTGCCCTCATAGGCTGTGGAAAAGTACCCTCGGAGATGTTTTTTTGCCCATCTCTGGTAAAGCCAGGAGAGAACAAGCTACTTGCTCAAAGTCAGAAGAAACCCCATTGAAGGGGTAAGGATCAAACCTGGTTCACTCAAAGCCCACATGCCATGTTCTGGCAACTTGTTTGCCTGTAGTAAGAATTTTTATTTTTTACTGTTTTCTCCTTCCTACAGCTATTTTTAATTTCAGTTCATAACCAGTGGTTAATATTTTCAAAATAGTCAAGCATGTGGTCACCCACACAGAAGATGTGACATTCTGCTGTGCTGCCTAAGAAGTGTTGCCCTTGATATCCAGGATCTTTCAGCAAGGATCAGTGGGGAGCTGTTGGCAGAGGGCAGGAAAGATGCCCTGCTGCCTTGGGAAGAAGCTGTTGCTGAGTCTACTACACTCTGCAAGGCTCTGGGTGAGTTTGTAAACTGTTACCTTCTCCTGAAGATGCCCCATGTTGAATTTTCATGGATATATTTATTTTTTTACCGAAATTAACCCCCCCTTTTCAAAGTGCAGCTGCAAGTTCCTGTATACATGGATTAAAACTTATTGCAGTCTGGATCCAAGACTGGTATTTCATGCCTCCTCCTGTGCTGTTGTGCAGTGACAAAGTTCCTGGTGACTTAAGTGGGAGAGAGGCTGTGTCCTGGGAGACAAAACTTAATTGAGTGTAATACCACAGGGCACGTAAAGTAGGACAACACAGTCTGACCTCATTTTGCCCATACATAACCCTGCTGACATCAGTGGGAGCTGCACATATGCAGTCAGGAGGTGACATGAGCCCACTCTTGGCTGCTCTAGGAAATTCTTGCTTGCCTGATAAATTCTATTATTAAATGGTGCAACATGAGAGTGATGGATACAGCAGGTAAAGCTGAGCAAACACAGCTCAGCTCCCTGCTTGTTTGAAGTTGTGGAAAGACTTCTTTTGACGCTGGTGGTTGCTGGATTGAGCCCACAGTACACAGTGATTCATAATCATTTTCCTCAATGAAAGCAACCAGGTTGGTTTGTTGTTATTTGTGGGATCACATACTCATTATTTGCAAATATTTGAGTGGCAGTTGGACTTTCTGATGCCTGTGAACCCCGGAGCTTCCATTGGTGTTAGCACAAAATGGTTATTCACACAAATACTGTGCCAGAACAGACTTGTCTGATACTGTGCATTTATTACACTCCTGTTTCCAGAAAAGCTTTGCTGAGTAGAAAGGGCATCATTTGGCAAAGCCAACAAAGCTTACACTAAACCAGTAACTATTCCAAGAGAATTGTTCATGAGCAATCCTGAGACTAATATTTATTTGCATTCATCACTGTCTAATAATTAAAACCAGTTCTTACTGCTATAGAAAACAGGATGGGGCTGACTTACAAGGAAGAAGTGAGCTGGGTGAGTGAGGTTGCAGCTCTCTGCTCAGGGCAGGCTGCAGGAGCAGCAGCAGAGCTTGGCAGAGCTCTGAATGTCCCAGATTCTGAGTCTGGGATTTCTTAAAACCAATCTTGTTTTAACTCTTTGGTCTCCTTCCTCACAGAATAAATGCAAGGAGAATATAAAGGAAGATTCTTGATAGATGGGATGCAAGGCTGCTGTATTTAGGAAAACTGTTAGCTTATTTAACAATACCAGTCACTCAGAGGGATGGAGACCCTCCAACCTTGCAGACATGTGGGACCTGACAGAGGCTTGTTCTAAAAGGGCCCAGTATGGGCTGAGATGAGACCTGGGATCAGCAGAGGCTGCTTACAGCCTAAACTGGTAAAAAAAAAAAAAAAGAAAAAAAAAAAAACCCCTCAACTGCTTTAATGCTCCAAACTAGCCAAAGCCTGATCTGTATCCTGCTTGTCAATAACCTTCTTCCCCCCCGTGAAGGCCTACAACAGGTCTGTGACAGTGTCTGTCTGTCATGAGACCAAAAGGAAGTTGCTGTAATTGCACACAGATGTATCAGCCACTCCCTTGCAGAGAATGCCATCAAAAGTCTCAAAACTTGGAATGATGCAGCACTGTCATGTATGGTTTCCCTGTGAGCACATCCCCTTTCCAAGGGAGACATCCTGGTGTCCCAGAGGTCTGGCCCAGGCAAGCTTTGCCCCAGAGATGGGCTGAGGAAGAAGCAGTCCCTGTGCCATTCCCAGAGTCCAGCGAGCTGGGCAGAGCTGTTCTCAGAGCATCCCTGCTCCCCTGTCCATGCCCAACCCCTCCTGCCCTTGGGCAGCAGCCAGATGTGAGTTTGGTGGCCACAGAACCCTCTGCGGTCACGCCACATGGAGCATCCCTTGTCACCTCTCCTCCTCAGTAATACAAACGGACATTTGTTCACACCAAACTGAGCAAATCTAATATTTATTTCACATTTAGGTCACAGGACATCAAAACAAATATTTTTACCCCAAACAGATTTCTTGACCTTGTGGTTTCACTCCTGATTTGCAGTAATATTTGTCTGAAGAGATGTCTTGCTCCCACTTAAAAATTAAAGGAAAAGAAGCTATATAGGGTCCTGAACTTGGCTTTAAGGTGCACAACTTCTTGTGCACACAAATCACCTCTGAATGCTCCTCTTGATTTCACTGGAACCAGGACAATATCATTAAACTCATACTTCCTGGATTTACTCACTTCTTTTCATCCCTGAAAACCAAAATTATTTAAGTACATCAGCCTAAACACCCCAAATGCAAAGCATTAAAAATTATATTTAACAATCTTGGCACAAACAGTGGCTGTGGGGCTCCTATCAAATCTGAGACAATCCCATCGCTTGTAAAAATGCATTTTTTAAAGATGATTTTTTCCCTTTCAGCCCGCTTAGGCCAAGGATCATATTAACACTGCTCCTTTGAAAGTTCTGAAGGGCTCTGTACACGGAAAATTGACCTTTTTTTCAGTTAAGTTTGAGCTAGTTTTAAGGCAGAAACTGCTGAAGAGAGAATTTCAAAAGCTTAAGAAATCTAGTGGTCCCTTATGGCCTGCAGTAATGAGTAAGACAAAATGCTCTTTCTGGTTTCCTTCCCCCTGTAATTGAAATAGATGCTGTACTGGGGCTGCAAAACTGCTGCCCAATTATCGCCCAACCAGGCTGATTTACATCTCCTGCTCAGCCTCAGCATGGTGTGAAATGCTCAGGAGGGCCAGTGTAAACATATTTATATCATGGTGGGATGTGCTCAGCTCCTAATATCAGGAAAATAATATTATATATGTATACATATATGTGAATTTATCTGTCTAGAGATCTAGTTAGGCAAACTTTCCCATGTGAGGGCACAAACAGCTGCTGGCTGAGGCACAGCACAGCTCCCTGGCTGGGAAACACCTGGTTTATCCCAGTGCTTGCCTTGGATTTTAGTTGCACTGTGGATGTGATCCTCTTTCACTGGAGCATCCAAGCTTCCCTTTGGAGGGTTTACCTGGTGTCTGAGCACCAGGGCACTTCTTGAACTATTGGTCAAGAAAACACAAACTAGTCCCAGTCTCATTAGGGTCATTTCTCACATTGGCTTGGGTAGGGGAGGTGGAGAGGACAGGCAGCTGCTGGTGGGCTGCCCTTCAGGGCACCTCTACCTCCCCACAGAACCCTTCCAAATGAGTTGGCTTTGCAGAGCCACGCAATATTTCACAGGTAAATGACAGATTGTCTATGTGGCTGTAGGTGGGAGGAGAAGGAGGTTGTGGCCACCACATGAAGCCATACATACTGGCACAATTCCTGGTGTGTTTGAAGAGTCCAGTACCAAATCCCGCAGGATCCTCACTCTGTGTTTCAATGTCATCAGGGTAAAACCCTCAGAGAGTGTGTGATAGGAATGCCATCACATACAAGACATTTCAGAAAGTCTCTGTAATTTCTTTAATTATTCAGACAACAGAGCACAAGGATAATAGCTTCAAGTACATTCTTATACATTATTTTGACAGTAATAGATATGTATTTAGTCATAAACTATTCTGTAGCCACCACTATGTGTACATTTTATACAAACTATTGCCATACTCGGACCCTGAAAATGGACAGTGACATCTCCTAGATGTTTTGCACAAGGTTATGGCAGTACATCCTTCATACAAGAGCTGTAGCTGTGGGTTGGATCGGCCCATCTAAGGAAGCACTTCTAACACACCACAGAGGGATGATCCTGATGAGAGCAGCCAGAGGGAAAGTGGAATCCAGACATGGTGAGAGGAAGACATGAAGCTGCTTGGAGTAAGTGCAATGGAAAACATGCCACAGCATTTCTCTGCTCAGTGGAGCAGACTGATCCTGGTGTAAGAGCATCTCAGCTTCTCTCACACCACAAATCTCTGAGCTCATCTCGGCCTTTGGGTGAAGATTAAATGAGGCAATGTCTGGTGTGGTCCCATCCAGGCTTGTGCCCTGCCCTGACACAAGTGTGGGCTCTGGTCTGATGGCTCTTTAACATCTCAGTTGTGATTTAGATTGAAGCCCTCCAGCCAGTGACTTTAAGTTTGATCATTGACATCCCTAAACACTTCCACTACCCGACCTCTGGAGAAGGCACCTTCTAACACGGTCATTTCTTTGAATGTAGAGGCCTTAAAAAATGGCAACCACCTCTCAGAGACAGGGTGAGAGAGCTCAGACACCCAGATGCTGCTGTGCTAAGGCCAGACTCTTACAGCAGAGACTCATTTGTTCCACGATAACATTTTCACATGCCCCACATCATCTGGGTTTGCAGCCCTCAGCACACCCCAAAGACAGGGAGGTGGCAGAGTCCAAGCTGGGGTGGGCAGCAGCTCCTCAGCACCCACTAGGCAGTCCACAGTCCCCCGTGATTCCTCTCATTGGGTAGGTGTGAGGGTGTCCTGGTTCCTCTCCTGGTGCTGCAGGACACTGTGGTCACTCAGAAGTCTCATCGCCCTGGCCACGTCCGAGCTTTGGAGGTTGGAAGTGGGTCTGGACTAGAAGTTGACAGGAAGGAGAGACCACATCCATCTGTCAGGGTTTCACGCAGCAGTGCTCGTGCATGGAGCTCAGCCACCAGCTCCTGATAGCAAGCCAGAAACTCCTAGGAATTCAGCGTGGAACAGCGTGGTCTACACTCTCTGGAGATGGCCCAGGCAGGGACATTCTGGGAGTCTGTGGAGCTGTCATTCATCTCAGCAGAGAACATGGCTGTGTCTCTGGAGCAAAAGGCCTGGTGGATAAACATCCTAGACTGGTGAGTAATGGAAACCAAAGAAAAGGTGAGAAGACATTCAAGGCAAGCTCCCTTCCGGCACGGTCCCTTCGCAGACGCGCACACACATGCACACACAATGTTTTGCAAAATTTTTAAAGGGATCCTGGAAACCCTCCATGGAGGAGCATGTGGTGCAGCAGAACCTCACTGATCAGCACCTGTCAAAGATGATCCCCTCGGGGTGGGTTGGGGCTGGGGACACAGCACTGACCTCACCACTCAGCTCCTAAAACACATTTCCAGCACGTTCATCCATGGATGGCTCAGGACGGACTCCTGTGTTACAGCTAAGGAATGTCTCTCAGGATAAATGAACAAGTCTTTATCCTTTTGTTTGTTTTGCAAAGGGAGTTTTGCTCTGTTCTCAGTGGCCCCAAGCCCTGTGCTGTTACTCAAAATGGCCAATGAAATCTGGTGGACGTCTCCTTCTTCCAGCATCAGCCACGTGAATCCCTCTAACTCACTAAGTCAATGTCTCTCCCTCAGATTTCCATCTTCCGGGCACCCAAATTGAAGCCCAATGAAATCCCGGCATTGCCACAAGGTGAAGGCAGCTGCCTGCCTTTGCATTAACGTGCTTCAAAGGGAAAACTTGATTTAACATCCTCAGAAATCAATTTTAAGAGCCATCCACAGTCTCCAAGACCAGACTGGGAAGTGGACATGGAGTCGGGGCTGGAGCTGGAAGAGAGGAGCATCCCCTGAGCTGGGATGGGGAGCCAGGGCTCTGGCAAAGGGACCCATCTGCCGGTCGCTCGTGCAAATAAGTGAGGTTCTACTGTCAGTACAAGAGATTCCAGGTTATGCACAGATGTGATGGACTTGTTTCCTTAATTAAAGTACCAAAATTAAATGTTATAAGCAACACATCTAAATAAAATAATGGGCACTCATTTAGGCATCATGTTTCCTAAACCAATAAGCAAAAAAGGAAAAAAAAAATGGGATGCACCAGGAACTCTTAGTTATTATATACTAACCAAACTGTGCATGGCACATTTTATTTCTATAAAACTATTAAAACTATTACAAAATATTCAAAAATACATTTTAGTAAATTTACAGCAGTTATTTCTCAATTTATTAATGCAAAACATCCTTTTCCCCCCTCTGTACAAACTACCATCTCCATCGTCCCAGAATTGCCGCCATGTGCGCTTTTTAAAAAATATTATTTTCTAATAAACTTTTTCTGAAGTTAAAAATAACAAAGTTTCTTACGGTTTTTGCAAATAAAAAGTTTGTGTAACAGTCTTGACTTCCATGAACGTGGCCAAATGATGTTTTTACAAAGCAAAACATGGAAAACAATACAGGAAATGATGTTACATTTGAAACTATTTAAATTAAAATAATATATTCTCATATTTTACACTATTTCAAAAAACGAAATGTGATTCAGTTAAGTATTGATCTCTCAAAAAAATCTAATTTACAATTCTGTGTATAAAAATATAATTTACGGACCCCCATGAAGTTTGTCATTTTTGTGTGTGTTTGTTTGCTTGTTTTTTAGACTTGCTGAAATGAAGGAGCAATGTAATGGAGAGATGGGAAAGTACAGAATTTTGCTTTCTGAAAGTCAGGACACACATGACATGTAGAAAAATAGACTCTGCGCAGTTTTGCTCGGCCTCACAAAATAATTTTTTCCCCTGTGAGTACAGTTCACATGATAATAAATTATCAAAGAAACTATTTAAGGCTCTTGAAGGTCCGGTTCATATCATTTAAAACATCTATTCAAAATACCAAAGAAATAAATATCCAGGAGAGGAGGAAAAAAACAAAAACAACCAACAAACAAAACAAAAGAACAAATAAAAATATATATATATTTATAAACTAAACAGAACAGAACTTCCAGGGGTCTTTGTTTCCCTTTAAGTCTACTTTGGACTGTCCTACTTAATTATTATTATTTTATTATTATTATTTTTAAGTCTTAATCCGTGCTCTCTTTTAAAAATATGTATTTTTTTTCTTCTTTTTTTTTCTTTTTCTTTTAGGTTTTCCTTTTCTTTTTTTCTTTTTTTCTTTTTTTCTTTTTTTTTTTCTGTTTTTCTTCTTTCTCCTTTCTCTTCTCTTCTCTCTGTCTCTCTCTCCCTCGGTGTCTCTGTCTCTCTGTCAGAGCCCAGCGGGCGGCCGCGATGGCGCGGGGTCCCCTCAGCTGGATGTCACCATCATGCCCAGCGGGTGCAGAGAGTCACTATCCAGCACCCAGCTGCCGATGCGGTAGAGGAGCCGAGAGTACCAGTGGATGCCGGGGGCCGGGGGCTCTCCCATCGGGGACCCCTCTGCCGAGGGGCAGAGGGCGGCCAGCACGGCCTGCAGCAGGCGGAAGGGAGCGAAGGCCCAGTGCGCCCAGCTGTGCTCCTCGATGACGGCGTAGCACGAGGCCAGCACGCGGTCGATGAGGATGGTGCCCTGGGCGGTGAGCGGGGCGTAGGCGCCCGAGGCCTCCTCCCGCAGCGAC
>JBBMKD010000102.1:8232639-8298012 GCA_037834095.1 Argya squamiceps
GCCGGGGGGTGCCATGGGGACACGGGGGAAGCCGGGAGAGCCGGGCCGCCGCTCCCGCCCGCCCCGCCGAGCCTCCGGGATGCGCCCTGCCTCTCCTCCCCACCAGGAGCTTTTCTTCTTCCTTTTTAATTATTATTTAAATGCCGCAGCTTCTGGGAAAACAACAGCCCCCAAGCCCCCCGGCTCCGCGCTCCCAGCAGCACGGGGGGCGGGGGGCCGGGTCCTGCCCCTGTCCTCCCGGCCCTGGCCCCGGGCTGAGGGAGAGCCCCGAACCCTGCCCGCCCCACACCTCAGCCACAGCAAACACCCCAAAGCAGCTGCAGCTCCCCGCCGGCACCGACGCCTTCTTTTCTTCGGAGGGTGCAGAGCCCGCAGCCACTGCTGTCCCCATGGGCCCCGGGGTCCCTCAGGCCTGCCGGGCGTGAGGGTGCCGGGGAGGCCCCTAAGCGAGGCCCCTGGGTGTAACTGCCTCAGTCCGCTGCCCTGCCCACAGCGCCAGGTCCATTGTGGAGCGGCCACCAGGCTCCTCATCAGCCTCCAGAGCCCTGGTGGAGTTGCTGGGGCCCTTGGGTCATCCAGACCCTGATCCACAGTCCCAGGAGCATCCACTACTGACCCCACCGAGTGCTGCTGCAAGAACCCACCACAACCCACGGCCCAGCACTCCAAGCTGATGCTCAGGCTATTCCCGGGGCTCTGCCAAACCCCCTGGAAGCTCCTGCTGTGGTGGCACAGATGGGGCCATTGGGCAGCACTGTCCAGGGCCATCCCCATCCAGCCTGGGCTGCAGAGAGGCAGTGAGATGCACTCAACCCCCAGCCAACCTCTGAGAATCAGACATTATTTATCTTTTTTAAAATGAATTCTGGATTTGCTGATGGCTGTGTGCTCTGCCTAAAGCCAAGGAAGGGTTCAGACTGCACAAGAGGGGTTGCTCATTGGCCATTTGAAGTTTCCAGATTTTCCTTGCACTGATATATTTCAGCTGATTAATCTCAACATACAGAAAACTACACATGCAAATGTTGTGTGACTTTTAAATCAATCTTAGCTATTTATCATCCTTAATAGCCAACACATGTCCTCATGCTTAATATATGTATATTAATAAATTATCAATTTTTAGCACATGAAAGCTTCACTCTTGTAGCCTCTTTGCACCTGTGGTCCTTCCCAAGAAATTTGGCATCACAGCAATCACTGCCAGAGAAGTAGATCACTAATAACTTCAGTGAAAACAGAGGTTATACTAGAGTAAAACTGATGTAAATGGAAGGACACTCAGGCATGATTTTCACCTGAAGTTTTGTTTGATTCTTTTATATACCCCACCCTCCTTCATGGCAGTGTTAAACCTTTTCTTTAAAGGAATTGGTGTCCATTCCTGTTGCCAATCCTTGTGGTATTGCAATATCTATCTTGAAAATCAATTTAGAAATTTCAGTTCAGAATTACTGGCTAGCTGGCAACTATATCTTTATAATGACGGGCAGAACAAGTCTTGTTCTTTGGAATTTTCTTCCAAAAACCCCCAAACTCTGGCACCAATAAGAAAAATTGAATTTGTAGTTTTCCATGGATTTTGGTTTGACAGCAAAATTCAGGAAGCCATGCAGCTGAAACCTGGTATTGCTTTGCTGTGCCTTTAGTCTGGCATTAGTCTGTGAGCATTTCTGCTGCAAGAAAAAAACATTTTGTGTGTATGGAGAAGTAAAAAATATTTGCTTTCCAGAATAACTGTGCATTGATTTTGCAGTTTTTGTATCCATTTGCTAGTGGATTAATGCTAATCATTAGCTTGGATATGGTCAATAGAGCCTTTCATCATACATGCAAAAATTTTTGTAGGCAGAATGATTCATAAGACATTGTTATCTAGGTTTTGTTGTGCATTTGCTGTTGAACCAAACTTTAAAGCAGAATTTCCCACAGGTTTCCTTATATCTTCAGCAGGGCAATATGTAGTATCTGATTACAGGTTTATAGAGAAACCCTTGAATTTCTCTTTTCATTTCTCCTTGAATAACCCAACAGCTTCTCATTCCAAAAATCCCAGGTGGGAGTGAGTATAATTTTTTTTCCTTCCTGGATTGTGATCTGCATCCCTTTTGCAGTTACTTCCTTCTGGTCATGAATGGGGAAAATCCCAACCGAGGTGTTTCTGTCCACGGGTACGGTGAGAGGGAAGCAGCCACTAGGGGAGCTCGATGTTGGGAGTAACCTCTGAGCACCTTCCTCACAGTTTACACAGCTTTTCTGCAGTAGAAATTTGAAAGCAGGTGTTTAAAAAAAAAAAAAAAAAAAGCAACATACCAAATGGGCAAGTTTTGGAGCTCTATTTTTCAATTTTTTTTGTAACAGTTTTGTAGCCAAGTATCAAAAAAATATTTTCTTGTTGCTCCTTACATTGAATTGTGAGGTTAGAAGTGGTCACAACACATATTTTCTTAGCTTTTGATAACCCATAAAATGAGGAAATATAGCTGCTTAAGCAGCAGCCATGAGTACAAGAATATTTAATGTTTAGTCCCAGTTGTAAAGTTGACTTGCTTTCCTGGTTGTTGGCAGGTGACTTAGATTCAAAATTTGCATCACGTAAACACTGCTAAGAATAAACCTTCAAAAGAAATCGTATCTTTCTCTTGTTGTCATTGTTGTAAAAATTGTTGACTAGATTATTAATGGTTAGTATGTTAATTTGGGTTTTATTTGTTTATCTAAGGAATTTATCTGGGCAATGAAGTCAAAGATCATTAGAGGTTGTAGGTGTACGAAGAGCAAAAGTAGATTTTTTTCTCCATGCAGATCAATACCAGCAGGTTCTTACTTGGCTGTCTTTGGGTCCCATCTATTCACAAATGTACCTCTGAGTATGAAGAAGCTATTTATTCTCAAAGACTTGCTTTCATCTTTTTCAGAATCAATTACTCTGGAAGCTAATAAAATGTTTAGAGTAAATAAAGAGCCTATATTTAATATCTATTAATACTTCCCACAAATGGTTAATGAAATAATTACCATTTAGCAAGATCTACATTTTAATGTACTGTTTTCTTTTCAGAAAAGAAGAAAAAACATGGATGCATAAAAAGCATTGGGAAATGCAAGTAATTATCTGTCTGACTTGCATGGTTCTTGTGTTTTAGGGAAAAAGTGCAGAGTCATATTTTGGAATATCAAGTGATAATACATCTCCCCCTCTATAAGATAAGACAGCCAGACAGGGGATGCTAAGAGAAACCTGAAGGCATGAGATAAATTCAAACTTAACTTGGTGGCTCTTGCAGTGTGAGGTTGGCTCGTTCAAAGTACACAAACCAACAGACTGGATCAAGGCTCTCTGTTTGGGCAGAGATCAGAAACAAAGCTTGCCCTCTAAAGTCCACCTCATAGCCAGATCCAGCCATGGTAACCACTGTATTCACTGGGCCATGGTAGCAGGAGAGGTATGTGCATGATTGTCTTAGTTTTTCTTGTTTCCTTACATTTGCAGACCATTTTTGAGCATAGTTTACATGTTTTCTTTCTTTTTTCCTGGCATATTTACACCCCAGCTTTTTAAAACGCTTTGTTCATGCCAGTCAGTTTAGCAATGCGCTTGTTAAAACAGTTCCTAGTATATTGTATATGACTGAAAATGACTTAATTGTTCTATTTCTTTCTGACCCCAATAAAAAGTGTCCCTGATATTGTTTGAGTCACTCTCTGTTCACAAGCACCCACATGTATGTCACCGGGTGACTTTGAAACATTTCTTAGCTACATCACTTCAACTGCCCTTATTTATTTATTTAGATTTGTAATAATGACAGTAAATGGCCATCTGAATCAATCTGGGCACTTTGCAGTCATTAATACTGCAGCATCGATATCACATAACGCAATTATGGCACAATAAATTACCCATATGCCTCATCTGTTGCCCAACCAAAATAAGAACTCCCCGTATCTATCACATTGCTCATTTATGCCCTTTCCCTCTAAAACACCTTGATAGCGGAAAATAGGGCTTTGAAATGTTCCTGAAAGCTTAACAAAACCCTGTCCTTTCCAAGGGAAGTAGCAGATTTGAGACCTGAGGAAATGGCATGTGGGATGCTCCATCAGCTGATATGTCCTTATGAGCAGAGAAGGACCCAATCCTCCACACATAAAATTACTCATACTCATCCTTAACTCATCCTCTACTCATAAAGTTACTTGAATTAACATCAGAAAACCTTAGAACATCTTTCACTGATCACATCTGCAACTGGATTGTGTGTCAGTTCAGGAAGACTTCTGCTCACTCATCTCAAACCATGTAGGGCTTCCTTGGTTTTTGTAGAAACCCTTTCAAACTAAGTCACCGACACAGCTCTGAATCCAGCATGAAGCCAGAACTAGGAACAGTCTGTCACGCTGCACATCATTCTGAGCTTCCATATTGCTTTGAGAAATAATTTAGCAGTGCCCAATTCAGCAGCTTAATCTCCAAGAGTGGAAGGATTTGGGTAACTGCAGGAAGATTGGCACCTCAACCCCACTATCCTCTGACAGCTGATGATGCAAGGACCTCTTTCGTGCAGCCTTCCTCTGAGTAGCTTCAATGATTGTTTTTAATACTCAAATGGATCCTGGAGCATCTCTACTGGAGGAACAGAGGGAAGGAGGGAGGGAGGGAGGGAAGCTTCTTGAGTGCGAAGAGTCCTTTGTGCAACCATGAAGCTCAGAACTCCTGTGCTGTTGTGTCGTGGGCTGGAAGGGGAAAGAAGCTGAACCAATGATTTGCAGAAGCAGTATAAGTAATCCTTGGATTCAAGAAATTGGGGTCCTTTTTCCAATTTCCCACAGGATCCCCTTAGAAAAACCATTAGAACAGCAGACTTGACCCTGGTAGGCCTTGATTCAAAGTCCTCTGGATTCAGTTGGAGCCTTTCTGTTGTTTTCAGTGGATTTTGCATCACTTTGATGCTAAGTCCATCACATTTGTGTTGCTCAGAGCAAACTGCCTGTGTTGCTGTTAACAATTCCTCAGATTCATACATAAAAGCAGGAAGGTAACACTATGGTTTTACAGCATCAAAGTAGTGTGCCCTGCTCAGTTCCCCAGTGAGATTTCTTTGGGTAACTCAACTAGCTGCTCTACAGAGTAACATAACAAACTGTGTTAACTATTCATGCTAGATGTTTGTGTCTCCTTCACAACTGCAGCACTGTTGCCCAAATCTGCTGTAACGTGACAAATAATCTATTGGTCAAATTTGTTTGTAGAATTAATCAATTCCAATCAGTAAATGCCTTTGGGCAACAGTTCAATTATGGCCTTATCTTTTGCTTCTCGTTGTTATAAAAACATCTAAGTAAGTTTTGAAGAGCAATTTGCTTCATTAGTGCTCAGAATAAGGCAGTGTTGAGGTTGATGTTTATTTTATTCATATAACCACATTTTCTGCACATGGCTTCTTTGTGGGCATGGAGTAACAATGCAGTGACAGCACCATAGCACACAGTGAACCATTCCAAATACAAATTAACATGGATAACCAAGGAGGAGTATAATGCATCTCTCATCCCAGTGCGGGAGCTGTGAGATCTCTGCATCTCTCAAGGTTCAAACAAGAGATGCTGTTTTTATTTCAGTTCTTCTCTGTGTTTATTTTTCTGTATAGAAGAAAAAATGCTTTCTGGAGGTGCAGAGTTTTCTTCAGAAGGAAAAAGCACAGTCTTGAAATATTCATCATAAAAAAACCAAAAAAAACCCCACACTATTACTTCACTCAGCCTTTCTTTCAGAAAGCAAAATAAATCATAATTTATGCATGGAGATTTGAAAATCAAAATCGTCACAAAGTAGCATAAGGGCAGCCTGACAAAATAAGGCACAGACCATAGGCTAGAAAATTACCCTCTGTGTAAACAAGGTGACACAGACAATTGGGCACTGAGAGCTCAGTGATTTTTGAGGCAGGGGAAAGCTTTTTGCTAATATAACCTAAGGGAATTTGAAATCACTCCAAAATGCACTACCTGAAGAAAAGCAATTTTTTGGAATGTGTGCATATTATGTCATTATATCTAAATATGCTGAGCAAAAAGCAGGATAATATTTCCCTCTCCTCTATGCTGTTAAAATGAATTCAATTTGGGGCAGAACTTCTCAGTGTTTATCAGTATTTTTGTGCATTAGTATCCAGTTGAATCCCAGGGCAAGCCAAACAAGCTGCAGACACTGGTGCAGCTTGATATTGCTATTTTTATTCATTTCTGTTTATTGCAGCAAAGCTTAGAAGCCAAGAGAGAACCACCTTACTCAGCTTTACCCAAACAAATATGAGAACATCTCTTCTTCAAAGAGCCTACCCTTTTATTTGTACTGTTTGTACTTCACCTTATCTGCACAAAGACCCATTGAAGTAAGTGGGACAATTTACAGAATGAGGCATATTAAGATTTTCAATGTGATGAAGCACAATGCAACTTTATAAAAGTCCTCAGCGGCTCCTGATAGGATGCAGTGGGAGAAATGCCTCTCTTGCCTTAGCTGAAGGTGTCATCCATATATTTTAAAGCTTTCTGGCCAAACTCATCTCTAGATATTGCTGAGGCAATTATATTCAGAGTGATTCAAACAGGACTGGATACTTACATAATTGGAGTATCTATGCTGAATAGACAATTTTAAATGATGTGTGAGCTTTAGTAATTTTGAAAGAAAGTTTCATTAGTTATTTGGAACCAGGAGGAAACTCTCCCTTTAAACACCTTTTTGGTGTAAATAACCATTTTGAGGTTTTGCCAGAAGTATTTTCTGAACTTGGCTGGAGCCAAGGGGAAAAAGTTTTTAAAGACTCTTGGTGATTTGGCAGCACAGTGACCCTTCTTAAGCAATGAGTTGTGCATCTCTGGCACAAAATTGGATTGTGACAGCTTCACAAGTCACTGTGAGAGGGCATCCCCACTCATGGCAAATGTACAAGATAGATTTATCACAGAATCACAGAAGGTTTGGGTTGGAAGGGATCTTACAGACCATCTAGTTCTGACTCCCCTGCCCTGGGCATGGACACCTTCCACTATCCCAGGTTGCTCAAAGCCCCATCCAACCTGGCCTTGGACACTTTCAGGGGTGGGACCTCTGCAACTTCTTAGGGCAACTTGTGTCAGTGCCTCACCACACTCACAGGAAAGAATTTCCTCCTAAGATCTAAACCTCCTTTCTTTCAGTTTGAAGCCATTCCCCCTTGTCCTATCCCTCCATGCCCCTGTCAGAAGTCCCTCTCCAGCTCTCATGTGGTCTCCTGGGGTACTGGAAGGTGCTATAAGGTGTCCCTGGAGCCTTCAAATCTCCAGGCTGGATAACCTCAACTCCCTCAGTCTGTCTTCATAGGAGAAATGTTCCAGCCTTCTGAGCATCTTTGTGGCCTCCTCTGGGCTTGCTTCAGCAAATTTATGTCTTTCTTATGCTGGGGACACCAGAGCTGGACACAGCACTGCAGGTGAGATCTCATGAGAGCAGAACAGAGGGACATCACCTCCCTCAACTTCCCTCAGCCAGCTGGACACCTTTCTTTTCCATAGAATCATTGAATCCCAGAATGTCCTGAGGTCAAAGAGAACCACAAGGATCATCAAAGTCCAGTCTGCCCCAAAATTCCCACCATGTGCCTGAGAGCATTGTCCAAACACTTGAACTCTGCCAGGCTGGTGCTCTGACCACTGCCCTGGAGAGCCTGTTCCAGTGCCCAGCCACCCTCTGGGTGAAGAACCTTTTTCTAACATCCAACCTAATAATTTTGATGCTGCCCAGAACACAATTGTCTTTCTGGGCTGCAAGGGCACAGTGCTGGGTCATGGCCAGCCTCTCATCCACCAGCCCAGCTGGATGTTGTGGAACAGTCTAGGCAAGATCAGGTTGCTTGTAGGTGCAGGAAGCTGGGAGAGCCTGAGTGGCTCGTTATGGTAGGTGAGATGCAGTGTGGTGACTAATTCAGCCTTGCCACCACGGTGCTTCCTTGAATCATACAGATCCATAGGTGGCTTTTGAAAATGTCACTAAGGTACTATAATGTTGCACAAGTTGGTGAAACAAGAATCAGGCTGTGAATGGCAAGTCCTGCAGAGGAAAGAAGTAAAGAACTTCACACCTTTCATTTTTCAAGTCACAAATACAATGTAGAGAATGGATATATTTAATTTGTATTTACATTTTCTAATCTGATGTCTTGAAGCTCACTATTATTTTCCCTAAAAATAAGGATTATTTCAAACTATGCTTATATTATCAGCCTCCAAAAAACCTCTGCCAAGATCTTAAGTTTATGTACATGACAGCCACCTAGAAAAACAAGATTTTTTTGTTCTTGCACTGTGCAGTTTTTATTTCCTGTTGGATGCATTTATTATACATTAATATAATTACTTTAATTTATTACCTTGGTAAATGTCAGGCCCGTAAGATGTCAGCGTATTCTGTGTGTGACACTGCACTCATTCTGTTTAACAAAGGGCCTCCAACAA
The DNA here is from genome assembly GCA_037834095.1 of Argya squamiceps. Lineage (NCBI taxonomy): Eukaryota > Metazoa > Chordata > Aves > Passeriformes > Leiothrichidae > Argya > Argya squamiceps. The sequence continues at coordinate 8,241,139 of JBBMKD010000102.1, forward strand.
ATGATCAAACTCAGCGTCACGATTCTACTCCATGTAGGCATTTTTGAAAGACCATTGTGCAATAAAAAGTGTGCACTTGTAATTAAATTCTGCCTTTGTTTATACCTACATACTCCTGTTGTGATCCATGCAGACTGAGACCTGCAAAGCCATGTCCAGCTGGCTGGGATGCTGGAAAGCCCTCTGTTGCTAGTTCTAATCCCCGTCCTTTTAATACATTAAATCACTCTCACACCATGAATTTAAGACAGAATTTTTTCTTGTTTGATCTTTTTTTATCTCTAAAGTTTAAAAATGTTAGAACCCTCAAACCTGCTGTTTAAAAACCTCTTAGATTATGCTTAACACACAGAATAAGAAATGATTCCAAGAAGTTTGTCTAACTTTGATTCCTGATCCCAGATCAGAATCACATTCATATTTACCTATTATGTGTCCAGCAGCATATTCACACTTATTCATGGCTTCACTATTAAAAATGCAGATTTTGGAGCAAGTACACATTAGAGTCACTGGCTACAACACTGCATCATCTGCTGTGCTTCATCAAGAGGGAACTGCAACATCCCCTTTCTGCTCTTTGCAGATGCCCCAGCAGCAGGTCCTACACAGCTAACTTCTGACCATGCAGTTCTCTTAGAGGAGGGTTGAAGAGTCCTCAGACCCTTCGGAGTTTCTGTACAATCTTTTTCTTCCCCAAAGAAGGTATGCATCTTCTTGTTGAGGGTTATAGACCCATATTTTTCAAAAGCAAGTATTGCAAACACCATTCCTGATCTGCATTGACAGAATGCACTAGAATGACTCTATAGAAGTCATGTTTGGTTCATATACTGACAATAATTATAAGAGTAACAGCCCGATCTGGCGTATTCACACACTATATGATTTCAAATATTTGCCTCTGATTTTGTCAGTGCAATTCATTAACAATCTCAAAGAAGGCAGAACTTGTCTTGACAAAGCATCTGTACTCTGTATTTCTGTAAAATATCCCCATGAATTTGGAGAGGCCTTCTTAAAAGACTGCATAGTTTCTGAGATCTATGCCACAGTATTTAAGATATAAGTTATTCACGCTTTTCTACAGAATAAAAAAGCTTTACGGGCTGAGAGCAAGGGAGATGAAAACAAAAATATCAGAGAACCTGTTTCTCTCCAGATTGGAAAGAAACCCCGGTGTTTTCTTCAAACCACTCATCTCACTCTGAGCAGACCACTTTGTGGGAATATATACAGAATGAGTGGACACCTCTCTGAACAAACCTGTTTGAGCTGGACTCTATTAGACCAGGTTTTCTGTATGTGCACAGCCCAAAGAATGCCCCAAGAGACTTGTTGAAGTCTAATAGAGTTTATGAGAGATCATAAATATCTCGTCTCCAAATAACTTAATTTATTTTTGAATTTGAAAAAGAGTTCCCAGAACAAGTAGATAATCCTTCTAAAATGCAGCCATAAACTATAAAAACATGTTTCTAAGGAGAAAAACCATTGACATTCTTGATCAAAATCTACATTTTGTTTTTCTTGACACAGAAACCTAACAGCTTTTCTCTGATAATTTTTTAAAAAACATGATTAAAATTATTGTGACTAGAAAATTTTTACTCTAGATCAAATGAAGAAGTTCGTCTCAAATCCTTCCTTTCTCAAATTGTTATCAGAATGGCTGAAATCTCTCAATCCATCACATTTTAGGCAAGATAATTTGCACTTATTAGGTGTCAACTAGAAACATTCTTCTTGCCAACTAGAAACCTTCTTCTTTCCAGTGCTGGAGATGCTACCACTACTCTCAGCTCTGATCATAACTGGTTTTTCCTTCTGCATCATTGCTCCTGGTGAAATAGAGGTCTGCAGGCAATAACCTTTGCAATGAGTACTTTTGTGACTGATTTCTCATGGATTTATGAATGAAAATCTACTGTCCAGCTTACCCAGATTTTTTTTTTCTGAGAACACTGTACTGTTTTTCCTTGCTGACAAATGCAGAGAATATCAACTTTATGCATTTTAAAAAGTAATATGATCAAAAATGTCTGGTTTTTGTTTCAGAATGGTACACTTATTCATTCTCAGTTGAAGAGTGAGAAGGAGCATTTGCCCCTGCTATATAACAATATTTTCTTTATGTTCAGACTGTCAAGTACCAGACTGAGATGGATCTCAGCTGGGACAGTGCTTGGTGTAAAGGTGCAGATCTTTCTCTGGACTTGATGATCTTAGATGTCTTTTCCAGCCTTAAGGATTTTATGATCTTGTTTTATGTTGGGGTCCTGTATCTACTTTTGATAAGGGGTTAAACAGGTGTTCAACTTTGCAAATGTCTGTTGCATGATCTAAGTAGTGTGGAAGGACATAGTTTGGCTTGGATGAGACCTCCTTTCCTCCATGGACAGACAACCAGGCACAGCTGTCAGTGATCCCAAGAATCTTTTCTCAGGAAGGTAAGTTGGACTCTTGGCATGATGAAATCAGCTAAAATTATAATTTCATCTTCACAATCTCATTTTGAGGCCAATCATGGAACAAGAAGACTATCATTGAGAATGTGTTGTGGGGTAAGCTGTTTTCACACTTTGATCTCCTTTCTCATGGAATCTCTTGATGTATCCTGGATCCAAGGAGAAGATGAGCTGGAATGTGCCTTTGCTACCTGTGGAATTTGTGAGCTTAATATTATGAAGTAGTGTTCCCTGGGCTTTCCTCAGCACATTTTTGAGGGAAAAGAGAATCTCACAAGAATTATTAAAACACCCCTTAAGATGAATGCCCACCACAGTTCTGGAACCTGTGCTTAGTTTTGTCCTCCTTGTGAGCATTTTAAGCACCTTCAAGTTTTGGGTGAATGCTAAGACAAATAAGATAGTCATCTTGGTGCTCTGCCTCTGGAGTGAAGTACAGCAGAATTTCTCCTTGCATGAGCTTTCCAGCAGAGCTGGCTCATTAGATTTCAGTCATGAGTGGCCAGCAGCTACGAGGTTTTTCTCCAAGCAGAGACTGTCAATCACATCAGATCTGATGCATTTTGTGACATGGCTAACCATCTAAAATGTAACAAGCTGAGACCAATAAACTAATTTCATTTTTAATCTATGGAAGATTTGTGGCTTTTATGCTGAAATACCAGGGTTCAAAGCAGCTGGTTTCACCACATTCTTGGTGCTGCCCCTTCCTTTAACCCACAGTAGCAGAATCACATGTAAAAATTTATGAGCTCGTGTTCATCAGAGATCTTGTGTTTCTTTGCTTACTGTACCTTTCTATCTATAAAAAAAATTAAATAAATATGCTTAAATGAGTCAGTGATTATTGAACTGGGAAGCAGATCTGAGTTTGACAATTAAACATAACACATCCATATTGGGGTGCGGGAAGTAAAGTAAAAAAATAAAAAGCCAACAAAACTTTAACATTTTCACATGCCAAAAAACCTAGCTTTCATGTACTCTAAATAAAAGAAAGGCAAGACGTGTTTGGGAATAAAGACACAGCCTTCAAATTCACTCTTCAAGTATACTCTGTTACAGCAGCATGATTCCTTTTATGATTATATCCATCATGCTGTCAAAAAAAGAAATCTTATCTTCACTCATTACTAAATATACAAAGAGCTGGGATTTCCACTTGGCAAATGCTCCTGTTTACCTGAAGGCTTGATTTTCCCTGCACTTTGATAAAGTTCATTTGCTGAGATAGACTAAACTTTTTAATCCTTAAACTGCTTGAGTTTGTAAACCAAGTTTTGCTCTGAAGTAAGCAGCATGTGCATAGAGTTGCTATTTTCTTTAGGAAAATTAAAGATTTTGTTATGGAAGGAAGCCAAAGGGCCCATCTGGATCTGTCCTGTCTGAGTTGTGAGTTATAGCTCCTGTTTACAATGCTCTGCAAAATGAAGTTTAGGTGAGGATGCCTTCAGTAGTCACCGTCAGCCTTGTCTTCTCAAGTTTTTTGTCTTCAAGAGACATCTATCAAAAATGGAGATACTCTTGGCATCTGTCGTCCCCCGTATGCTTGCACCTTTCTCATTCTCTCTCTCATCGTCAAAACCTTACATTAAATATGTCAAAAAAACATTGCCAGTTTAAAAGACACAGAACCAGGCTCTCGTGTGCCATAGGTGTACTTTTCTTTATAATGAATGTGAATAATCCTCTCTGAACTTGTTGGTGCAGATGAACTTCCTGAATCTAAATATTGCTCTGACTGCCCTGGATTGCTTCTCATTCTGTTGCATTCTTTCAAAATTATTATTATTATTATTATTATTATTATTATTATTATTATTATTTCTTCTATTATTATTTCTATTATTTCTATTATTTTTTTTTTTATTATTATAATGGCAATCACAAACCATCACTGAAATCATGGTCCCAGTTCTTTGAGCTGTGTTTAAATGTGAAATCACAAACACCTCTACCTTGTGATTGAAACAAACACAACAAGGAAAGGGTGTTACTGTAACTTAAGTGCAGAAGTGATTTGCACAATAGATGTGACAACTTTGCCTTTGATTTGAGACTTAATCGTCAACTTTAGTGGTCACTACTGTGTCTCAGGTTGGCAGAACTCTATGGCCTGTACATATTTCTATATCTCTACTACAAACTCTACTATTGTAGATCATTTCTTCTGTCTAAAACCTGTCTCCTTTGATTTGCAGTCTTAGAGTTATGAGGATTTATTTCCTGCCCCACCCCCCCCATTCTTTTCTTACTTTCCATTTCAGCATTGTCCAATTTCCTGTAGGATTCAGTCTCTAAACTTTACTCTGGAGACACCAATCACTACAGCAACCTGGTTCTGTTTTGTCTAAGATGGGACTGCTCCAACAGGTGCTGCCACTGAAGGCAGCACTAAAATTCACCTGGATTGAAGAGTTCTTCTTCTCTTTAATACTTCTTTCTTTTTCTTAGTATTACCTTCTATTACTCAGTCTGTATCATCTGTAGTGTTCAGTCTCATTCATCACATGTTCTTAATTCAATGAATTCACCCCAGTTTTGGAGTCCTCATTAATGACTGTCTTTCCATGCAGGTACAATCTGGTTAATTTAATTGCCTGGTTCATTGTTTCTTTTAAGGTCACTGGCATAACAACATGAGCAATGATCACCCATACACTAATCCTTTTGAGTTTTCCCCTCCTATCCTGACTTGACCTTATATTAACTTAAACTATAGACCAGTTCCTTATGAATAGACTGACTTGCCCTTCAACCATGTGTGTATGAGTTTATGCTTTTTCATGGTGCCATATCCAGAACTCGAGAATTCTGATATCCTTACATGATTTCTCTGTACTTATGACTATCTTTAATTAAACAATAGCTTTCTAGGTGTTCCCCTGCTGTGTTCCTGATTAATGTTTCCAGTAACTTCCAAGTTTATGAATCAAAATCTGCAATCTGTCATAATTTGTATGCTACCATTGAATGAAATTCTTTATCTGTGTTAAAGAATAGAATTAAGATAACTTTCCAAACTCTATTTTTGATTTTGCTGTGTAATGTGTGTAGATGCACACGTACACACAGGGTTCAAATCTGCAACTCACTCCCAGATTGTCTCCAGCTTCTTGGTAGTGTTCACATGTCTTTATTTTCTTAATGACCTGCAGAATATTAGGTGAAGGCTGCAAAATGCAGGAATACTAAAATAGAACGAGAGCTATTTATATTTGTGTTTATGTTTATATTTATTATTAGATATAATATGTATAATTTCTGTTTATGCTTGTGGTTATGTTATTTATGTTTATGTTTACCCACAATTATTTTGTTGATTTTCAGTGAAGGGGATTTCATGTAGGATGTGGAAAGCTGTTTTTTTCCCTACACCTGGCTATTTCCACAGGGAATGGTCTATGTCACAGGGGACAGGGGCTGTTAGAATGATAATATTCAGCAAACTTCCCTTACGAATCCTGACATCTTAACCTATGGAAGGATTTGAGGGTACCTTTGTAGCTCTCACACAGAGTTGCATCATTCTCTTTGAGAGTCAGGGTGGTTTTTGGCGTGTGCAGTGGTGCAATCAGGCAGTGATCAGATTCAAAGAAGTCCCAGCATTTCCAGGCATTTCCTGGAGTAATGCACTTCTGTCCTTTCCCCACCCCGTGACCTAGAGTGGGTATTGCTCACTCCTGGGCCCTGCTTCCACCTGCCCTGATGAAGGTTTAAATGAGAAAATTGTCTTTACACAGATGAGTTTAGAACTTTTTTTTTCTTTAAGGAATGATACTGAAAGTTTCCTAATTTTATTCCAAAATTCAGTAATTTTGCTGGCTCTCTGAACAGATGTGAACCGAAATATCTGAATGATGTGAGTCCTTAGTGGCAGGACTTAGACTGAATTTTTCCCACCACAACCTGTAGAAAGGACTTGAACTCCTTTAAGCATCAGGGTGAAATCAAGGGCAGCAGATTTTCCACAAATACAAAACAAAACAAAAAACAAAATTCAGCAGAAAAATATGCTTGACAGCAGTCTCCACTTGCATCTCAGATGCAGAAGACTGCAGGATGGCCTTGCTTTGCTTGCTGGAGACTGGAGACTGAGGGTAGGGTTTCCCATGTTTCCAGCCTGTGTTCTAATCATAGTACCCTTCAGGGAGTGAATTTTCCCAGTCATTCCTATGAGAACTTGATCATTTGAATAAATAATTCATCACCATAGGGACAGTATCCACTTTTTTTTTTTTTTTTTTTAAATAATAATCCCTCATTATGTCTCAGCCATTGGGGTATTAAGACTTTAACTCTCTCACATACACACAAACATATCTTCTTTTGACCAGAACCTCCTCTCTGGCCTTGTGTTGTCACTAAATAAGTGGGACTTTTTTACAACCACTGTTTTCATGTAACTGCATGTTTTCAGTGGAAAAATATTTAGATCAAAATCATTTCTCATTAGGTTTATGCCATCAAGAAAGTGAATAATGCCATGTCATGTGACCTAACCAGACTGTAATTCATATTTTCAAATTAGAAAGCAAAATGAAGGAGTGTACAATGAGGATATGTGTGCATCTATATGGTTTCCAATGATAGTATTTGTAGACATTTTGATTTCATGTTTCCCAACCAATTTTGCACATTTCTGTTTCTTTTGTTGGGAATGGCAAACATGTAGCATCAAGCAGATGGATGATGTGTACTGTCTTTGCCTATACTTTGGGTCAAATATGGCCCTTTGAAATTAATTGTTTTGTTTTGTTTTCTTTACTCCTGTCTCTAATAGGACCAAGTATTTAATCCATATTCCTTGCTGTTGCAAGATCCTCAGGGTAAACCAAATTTGGTTCTATTCCCATTGAGTAACATACTCCTTGAGCAATCCCATCAGTTTCTGTGAGGCTGTTTGGGATTATCCAATGGGATCAAAACTACATGAGTCTGGCCCCAAGGTATTTACACACTCCCTGGCTCAATGGCACTTCAATTTCAGTCAATGCCTTTGGGTGATGTTGCATTTCAGCCTTTAATAATCACTTTGTTTCAATTCTCAGAGTCACATTTTAATGAATAATCTCTTCGTGTAGAAACCCAATCTGTGACAGTGTAAAAGTATTCAAGAAAATGTTTTCCTACGGATGTCTCACAGAAGAAGAAAGGATGAACTCACCCCAGCAACTATTTGCTTAGTTCTTGGGGAATTTACGCTTCTACGTCAATGGTTCAAAGGTTGTCTGAACTTGCAGTGGACTCAGATGTTCAGCATTTACATCCAGGAGTTATTTTCCATTGGAGAGAGTTGTGAGTGCCCTATTGCCTGCTTTGGAGGGCTGCTGGGCTCATCATTCTCAGAAGGTTTCTCTGATTCAGCTCTGTTCAATCAAATTGGTCACCATTCTAAAATGAAGCTAGGAACAAGGGGTTTTTTTAAAAAGAACATGTTTAAACAAGAGTAACAGAAGGGCCTCAAAATGGAGGAATCAAATCACAAGGGATTCATCTCACCTAATTCTATCCCTTTGACACTTAGTTATCTTATTTAAAGGGGCTATCTGGAGTCCCCTGTTGCCAGTGGAAAGAGATAGACAGCAATGAATGGCCTTCTGGAGGTATTTATGTCTCTCCATGCTGACTATAGGTGGAGCCCAGACAACTGGTTTATAGTAAATGTAGAACTTCTCATGGGCTACAGATAGAGATGTGATAAGTGGATCCCGCCCCTAATTTCCCAAAGCCTCATCTTCTTCCATCAGTGACTCAGGAGAAAAATAATAACCATGTCTACAAGCAAGGAGTGTCTACACTAAAGGAAAATATCAATTTGTTATAAATCCTGGCCTAGGCTGAGGGTGTCTCAGTGGGAGGGAGCAGGAGCTGGTCACTGGGTTCACTAGAGGGAGCTCAGAAGAAACCTGTCAGTCGCACCATGATCATGGTGTTCCTGCTGCAGAATTATGCCAGAGAAAGTACTTCTGGTGGAAAGGCCTCTGAGGTCTTTTCTCCTGCTCACAGACATAATGCTGGATTTGTCAAACCTGATTTTTCAGCCAGATTACAACTTCTTGTCCATTTGATCTTATTTTGATTATCTTACCTGGATAAGACTTGACTTGTGTATAGAGTAAAATGTGGTCCAAGATAAGCACGTATTTGTCTACAGAGAAAAACAACAATAACAACAATAAATCTATCTGTCTGCAGGAACAGATCTCTCTGTCTTGGAAAGACTTTGGACACATGAGCACCTCCAGGGTTTTAAGATGCATTTCACATATGTGTGTACACATGTATCCAGCAATAAGCGTGCCCTGTTCTAAGATTTATAGTTCTGAGAATTAAAATAAGGCTGACCTTTCTCTTGTCTTTCTGAATCACCCATGCCAGCTCATACATTGAATCAGTGCTTCCCCAGATCTACAATATTTTCCATTTTGGTGGGTTGAGACAAGACAATCTTGCTACTGAGGTCAGTGTTTTAGCAGCCTCTGTTCTGGATTGCTGGACTCAGATGAGTATGAACTTTTTCAGGAGCAGTCCCAGCTCTGTGGGATGTAGCTGGTTTTTGTGGAAGTGCATGTCTGCCTGCCCAGCTGATATCCCAAAGCATTCTATTTTTATGCTGCGGTTGCTGTGTTGAGATCGAAAATGTTCAGAATTATTTTTATTGGACAAACACAAGCACTAAAATCATGAGGTTCTGGCAGGCTCTAAGATCTGCCAGTTTAACACTTCTTTGTGCTTGGCAGGGAAAACAGTTTTTAATATTTTAGTTTTAGGTTTCTGGTCCCTGCACAATGAGGGTGGTTCTTAGTGACTTTAATCAAAAGATAGGAAGTATGCAAGGACTATTATGAGACTTTTAACTGAATTGAATTGAATAAAGCATTCTCTGATCAATTTTAACAGCAATAATGCAAATTTAATTTTGGACCCAAACCTGTATCATTTGCTGCAGCTCGTTAGCCACCTGAATTACCCAATGTGCTGAGTGTCTCACTGTACAGCCCAATGATTCAGATTTATTTGTGGTGCTGACTGGGGATCGAAACCTGCTCTCTGTAAGCCAATGGAAAGGCCCAAATAATTCCATTGTTTTGGAGGAAGTTGTGTTCTGTTGACCTTGGACCTTCAGCCCCTTTCCTGCAAAACACAGGCTCAGCAAGGCAGGTTTAGTATTTACTTCGTGCGATGAGAGAGGGGGTGGTAAGGAAGGAAAGGAAAACCTGGATCATCTCCAGCAGTAAAAGAGCTCCAGGTAGATCATTGCCAGGTTCTTTTCTGCAGATAAGCTTAAATAGGTGTTACACCCAGTGAATGCTACTGTGACCTGCAAATGTCACAGTGTGGCAGAGCCCCATAAAAGGGGTACAAATCAGAGGGAAAACAGAGAGAAAGATTGTGACCTGCAAAGAATCAGTTCCTCACTTCTCTTCATAATGATGTTATGAGTTTGGATTAGTATTACCAACATTAATAGGAGACTGCAGCAGGACTGCTGAGCCAGGAGTGCACTCTAAAGACAGAGTAATGTATCCTTTCAGAAGCCGCTCTTGCTCAATATTTTTTTTCTGTGATGTGTTTCTCTGCCTCCTGATAATTATTTCCTGTGTGCACCTGACACAGTTGCATAAAAAGCACACAAACGGCCTCAGAGCAGCTTGGTGAGCTCACCATAGCTCAGCAGCCAGGCAGGACTATGGATTGTAATTTACAGCAGAGCCCAAGCTCTGAGCAGCAGATTCAATTTTATAAGTGCCTCTCTAGTTCAGCTTAGGTAAGGTAAGAGTCTCTGGAACGGACAGCCTCTCCATGTCCTATAAATAGTGAGTGGTTAAATGTGCTCCCTCACTACACATCATTGATTGCCATGCAAAGCACATTCTCAGGAATAGCCAGCCTCACCCCCCTCATCACGTACCGGGGTATTTATTTATTCCTTATTGTCATTACAGGCAAATAAGAGGTTTGACCCGATGTAGCAGAGAGGTGGAAGGCTGATTATTTTATTTCCACAGCTGTTGCATTGCTGTGTTTTACAATATGTTTGTAAATCATCAGCATAATGGCACATTATTATAGCTGGCAAGTTATATCTTCAAGGAAATATATTTTAATTTACTGAAAAGGAATACAAATAGCTAACTATCTTATCAGAGGGCCTATCTTAAGTACAAGAACAAGGTCCACCCAGATACTGATTAATATCAACTGTATTGATTTTATTACTCATACTTTATAAACGACACTGATATTCTTGAAGAGTGCAAACATTTGCTTTCTTGTGCTATTGTCTCAGTTGGAGTGTAAATCTCTCACTTTTGTGATTATTGTTCTGGTCATTGTTTCATGACTGGAGGCATTTTAATGATGATTTATGGGGTTATATATGGTTGGACTATAAACTTCTGATGGCAATTAAAAACAAGTTAAATGAAAACTTCCAGCTTGAAGGCAGTATCTGTTTATCACAGAAATCTATAAAAGACTAAATCATGGTATTTAAAAAAAAATCAATAAATAGTTTGGTCTATTTTTTCCCTGTTCATACTACAAAGCAAAAAGAAACATCTCGAAATCCATATTTTCAGCATATTTTCCAGGAGGAAAATTTTAGAATATACTACTCTAGCACTCTTGAACAGCTACAGATAGCTTTTTCCATAATTTATATGCACAGTGTGTGCCCAGCTGAGAGAAAGAGACTTTTTTCTTTTGTTAGAAGAACTTTTTGTTTTTTTAGAAGAACTGTGGACCAACAGAACAACCTGCGGTGCTCCAGAGTGCTCCTTGCTGAAGTAAGAATGTAAATCCTGTGGGTTCTCATGAAGGGGAGCATAATTTTGATACCACAATGAAAACATCTCCTTCCATTTTAAGGTTCTCCAGGCTTCTCTCCTCAAATATTCTATTTCCATTTTTACAGTTTAGCAGCATTTCCCAGTATGACATTGGCCTGAGATGTTGCTGCTTAGACATGAAAAATATTGCCTTCAAAACACCCCTGATTTTTATTGTATATGACTAAATTGGCCAAGATATAAACAATTTTGGTTGCATTTGCAAGGTGTGAGCAGAGCAAGCAGATGCAGACAGTCCAGGGATGCCGTTTGAACCTTTGTGTTTGCACAGAGGTGTTACACCATCACACCTCTCTGGCTTATCAAGGGTGTCTGAATTCACACTGTCCAGGAATTTTCTACTGTAATTGCATGTTGTCTGTTACATACTTCAGAAGTGAAATAATTTAGAATTTTCTGAGTCTATAGAAAACCCATCATCTTACTCATCACTTTTCCTTCTGTCTCATGTGTTGGCCACTGAATAATTTTGCCACTGATAGGGTTGGTGTGCCAGGCTGAATTCAGATTTTGCTTGACTCTTTGCTGGCGTATCCTGTAAGTCCTGATAGGCCACTGCCACCATCCAGTCCCACATTGTTCACCCAACGTTATTCCAGACTTCTCATCTACAGGGATCAATTTTTAGCCCTGGCAGTTACAGCAGCTAGTGATGTGCTATTGCTAGGGCATATGGACATTTCTGATTTGCAGACAGACCAAAAAGGCACAAATGGGCTGAGCTTTCCATTACTTGACTGCTGCTGAAATCTCATAAGTCTATATTTTCCCTTGCCATAGAAATTTCACACAGGTTGGTGTAATTTGTTATATTCCTGCCAAATACTAATGTCCTGTCTAAACAGTGGAGATGCTGGAGTCATGTGTCTCCTCTCTTTCTGTTTTTAGAGGACCACTAAAAGGAGCTTCATAAATCCCAAAACACATACATGATTCTTCCACTTCATCTACGAGGTAAGAAAATCAAAACCAAGAAACTGTGTTTTTAAAGACGCACCCCTGATTGTAACGTAGGTGCTGTATTAAGTATTCCCTGTATCATATTTATACTGTATTCATATTATCCATTCTCAGAAGCCTTTTTAATTTGTAGAAGAATGGGCTTGAATGGGAAGGATCTATGAAGCTAATGGCTGCTTAGCTCCTCTGAACCTTGGCAACCTGTGCTCTCTTTTTTGGGGAGCTTCCAAAGAACAAACTTTGACTGTTGTTGGTATCTTTTGAGTTTTTCTGAACTATATTTAGCACTGGACATGGACTGGAAAGGAAATTTTGTGATATGATTACAAGATCTAAAAAGATGTTTGTCAGTGGTAATATAATATATATAATATAATATAATATAATATAATATAATATAATATAATATAATATAATATAATATAATATAATGTGCATTATATATAATAATATATAACATATTACATATGGTGTTTTCACAATCTGGTTTATAATAACTACCTTATAATATATTAGTCTTTAATGAACCAAATTCTACTGAGGGTGAATATTTTGCAATGAGGATATTTTTTGGAGAATGCTGTTTTCCATAATTCTGATACCTTCTTCATGTAACTAAGGCACTCAGATCAACTGATGTGTACTTGGGTATTGACCATTTACTGAGGAGTGTTCAAGGACTTTCCCAGTCGTGTGTACATGCAGAAATGTAAATTTCCTTGAGGACGTAATGATTACCAAAATAGGCAGAGCTAACACACGGCTGAAACTCCTCCCATCACAGCTTTATTCCAGCTGTAATGTCCACCTTGGTAAGGTGTTTTAGTGATTGAATAGTTCAGGTGATTGTCTCTGTTTTCCTGATGATCACTGAGCCAGGAGGGATCCCTGCCTTCTGCAATCTGCTTATGTAGAAGTCACCCAGAGCATATGTGGAGTGTACTGTTAAGGCTTTCCATTCCTTATACTTAAAGATGAACAGTTGTTTCATCCCTCAGAGCTGTGGAATTTCTTCTTTTCTGTTTGTCCTTACAATATCTTTCTTCCTAAATTTCTGCCACCTCCAGAAAAATCAGAATGGGCTCTGATGAGTGACTTTCTGTTTCATCAGGCCAGAGGATCAAGGACAGATTGTGAAGAGCTCCATTAATTGCAATTTTAGTAACCTTATTCATGTATTATACAATCAGATGTATTTGAAAGTAGCTGAAGTCAAAGCACCTGAGGGAATGAACACAAGAGTTGGGGGATAATTACAGGTGGGATATACTTGAAGGTAATACCTCTGTATTTCTCACTGCTTTTGGGGGGCCTCCTGGTCATGGTGTTTTCCTCACTTCAAACTGCTGTACATGAAGTGAAGCCCTTTCAATTATTGCTATGGGAGGAAGACATCAAAATGAGCTGAGGTTGTTCTTCACAGGTTTTAAATGTAAGAGCTAAAATCCTCCTAGGACATAAAGCAGTTTGATCTTAGCAACTGCCCTGACTTTACCAAGTCTTCAGGACAAACTCCTGGTCCCACTGTGGACAAAATAATGAAACTGCACTGTAATTTGATGGTATTTTAAATATCAGCTAAGAGAGTTATCCAGGTAAGCACTTCGTAATTTTCTTACTTTCAAAAGAAAGAAATAATAATAGAATAGTAGAATGATATTGGTTGGAAGAGGCTTTCTAGTGACACCAAAGTGTGGGACACAACATTTGGGAAGTTCCATCCTTAGACCCAGTGGAAATCAGATACAGGAAGAGTTCTCAGGGGCTGGGGCTTAGCACTGTGCTACTTGTTAACCTAGGACTAGGACCATTTATATTCTCTCCTTAATGCACCACAGGATGAATTGGTGCTGCTGTGGGTCTGCATCTGTATAAGATTTTTCTGCTGGAAGATTGTACAGGCTTGGGCTGCTTTGTAACAGTCATTTTTAGGAAAATTTGAGAAATAGGCTTCTAGGTCTGTGATGGGTTTGTAAAACTCAGGCAATTTACAAGATGCAATTTGTCTGGTCCTCTTCCTCTTTCAAATGCAATAGATACTTCTGACTCCATGGCAATGAATCTCTCTGCTTCATCTGCTCTGTTTTGGAATGTTTGCATTTAATGAATTGTTGCTCTCTTCTGGACATTTAACAACAAATACTGTGAACTTACACAATAAATGAAGAACTAGATGAAATCTGCTATACAGCTATGAAAAGCTTAAAATTCTCTTTTACTATGGCTATGAATTTACATTAACTTTTCTTTAATAATTTCTCTATGTTGTTATTTTGTGATTAGTCATTGGCTCCCGTAAAAGCCAGCACAAATGAAACCAATGTAGGTAATGAATTAGGCAACAAACACCTACAAAAGAATAATCTTAACAAAAATTCTAAAAGAACAATATTGTAAAGCAACTCTCTGTCTACACAAATCAAACAGGAAATAATCTTGGAAAAATCTGAAAATGAGTACAAGCGCTACTGACTCTTACTCAGAGCAAAGAATTATTGATCCTTGCCTCCTTCTATTGATTTTATGTCACTTCGGTGATTTAATCATGTTTTCTTTGTTATCTCTTTGCAGTCTTTCTTCCATTGTCTGCTATGAAATCTCAGCCAAGGCCTTTCAGCCCTGTGGTGAATCAAAATAACTTTGCCTTCCATTTGCATTGTTTTATAGAAATGATTAAACAATCTAGCTGAGGTGATCCTTGCACAGGATTATACGGTATAAATGCATCTGTGAAAAATGAAAATGCCTCCTTCTTTTCTTTCCTCAGGGAGTCAGAAAGGTTGGGAAATGCTTCTGCAGACAATCCAGTGTGTAAACCTATGCAAAAGGGTCTAAGTGCTTCACTTTTGCATTAGTCCATCTCTTGGTTTCTTTTCAAAATACTCCAATTGTGTTAGAGCTTCTGGCTACTGAAGTCTATGGGAAAAAAAATTTGCACGAGGGAGAGATAAAACTTGCATTTTATTAAAGCAGTGTGGGTGCTGCCATGCAAACTTCTTTGTGAGACAGTACTGTTACTACTACTGTGCTTTTGCTACAAAGTGCTCAAATTCACTTTCAGGATAAGGGCTGCAGCGAAGAGAAAGATTTGGCCCAATTCTTGACTTACGTTTGGAATTACACATCTATGTTTTCATTACTGTTTTGAAGTTTAAAAAAAATCTAGAAAAGCTAATTTGTTTGAAAGAACAAAAATAAGCCACATATTAATAGGCATATGCAGTGAGGCAGATATTAATAGGGCAGCATGTAGATATCTACTGCTCTACAGTTCATTGTTTTCAGAATATCTGTATTGATTTCTCTCCCAATTTCATTAGAATATGCTTTGCACACATAGTTGCACACAACTGGCAAAACATTGTTGTTCTCTCGTGTGTGCTTGGAATTGTTAACATTGGGTGTTTCTTAATATCTGGGTCTATTTCCATAATGGAGTACCTTTCTCACCCTTTGTATTAAGATTCCACTTAGAAAGGGTTCAGAGAGGTTTAATATAGAGCCAGTGGATTTATGAGTGTGTTACATACATAATTATTATAGATGGTTATAAGCACATCAAAAGGAAATGTAATAGATGTTTGTGAGCTCTGGTTAAATGAAACCTGTTGGATTCTAGCAACTGAATCACCATGTATTAAACCTACCTTAATAATCGATTATAGCCTTATTATAGCTTTTAAAATAATGCTCAATTATTTATTCTTCCATTTAAATCTGGACTTCTTAACCTAATCTGCAAAGGCCATAGTAAATTCCCCGCTGGGAGAGGACTGTATTGCCAGTGGATGGGAATTACAGAATATTCAGGTTTACAGCACCCAAAGGTATACTCTGTGCAAACGCATATTTTTCCAGTTTAATTCTTTGTAGACCAAAATGTTGCAAGAATCCATGGGAACTTTTTGAATACAATGGACCATGCAAACCTTTCATCTCTCCTTTTGAGCTGTAGTAGAAAATATGTAGAAAAGTGTCTTGGGGACCACTGAACTTCTGCCCATCAAAATGTTTGGTCTTAACGTGATGTGGCAAGTCAGTTGCCTTTCCAGTGGACATCTCTGGCAAACAAAAGGTCAAATTGGAGGCGGAAATCAGAGTGGGTGGAGAAAACAATCAACACATAAAAATGCCACTGTGCTACTTGTTGCCCTATGACAAAGATAGTGTGGGAGGACAGATTGGAAATGCAAGTGAGACCTTCCCTGGGCATCCACAAGTTGTTCTCTGCATCAGCCCAGCACAACTTCTGTGTTCTGGTTACAGCAAGTGCTGTAAGGCCTCAAATATATATAGTTACTGGTGACTCATCCAATGTAATTGTTCAGTTATGTCAGTGGGACGTGAGGGTGGCCTTATGGGTAAAGGCATGGCTTTCAGGCAGGAAGTGCACATTTTATTCCTGCCACTAGCCACAAGATAAGTCATAAGGAATTTCTTCAATCTTTCCATTTGTAATTTTGTGAAAAAATTTTACCCTCTTCAGAGCAGTATTGTGAATTCATCTGGGGTCAACAGAGCATCCACTTGCCTATGGCAGGGCTGCCAGGGCCCCACTGTCCACTTTGCTTGTGCCAGAGTCCCAGACTGCTGGGCTGGGTGCTGTTGCTGCTGGCAGGATGGAGCTGTAGCAGCTTTCCTGCTGGGAAAAAGGAACATCCCTCTTAGGAAGAAGGAGGCACAACTATCCCATCTCCTTTCACTGTTGCAGATCAACAAGCCCAGATCTGCCCCAGTCCCTGGTGCATCCATCTTCTCTGGAGCATTATTTACCATGCAAAAGCATTCCTGCCTACCTCATGCTCCTGCCCTTCATCCTAGTTACAGGAATATGTGATTTTACAGGTGGTGCTGCAGAACCTTGTGCTAATTCAGGTCAAACTCTTTTGCATTGTGACCTCTTGAGACTTTAGACATCCTCGAGTACTTAAGGGATTGCTGCATTCTGGAAAAGCAGATGCCATATAAAGTTACCCAGTGCAGATAGGAACTAGAGACTATAAGCCTTATTTTCAAACACATCTAGAAAAGTATAAATTAAATAGCACTGTAGAACTGTTCCTCTTTTGCTGGGAAAAGAGGCTTAATTTGTGTAGGATTTTACAGCTGCTCATTATATGTGCTTATGATTACTTAAAATTGTATAGACCACAGGGCAGCATTTGCTTTTAAATCTCAATCTCCTTTCCAGAAGGAGAACAGGGTCACTCAGATGTTGAAGTTAGAAGGGTTTTCACTCAGCCTTTATTGCTCTTTGTGTTTCAAAGCCTGCATAACGTGGGCCTGAGCGAGCAGAGAGGGCCTACGCTCTGCAAGATGATTACACAGAGAAACCTGAATCAAAAGTTTTGAAGTCAAATAATCAACTGCATTCTTGTTCATTTGTTCAGGTTAAAGTAGGATTTAACATATAAGAATATGGAGATTATAAAAAACTACCTCAATTCAGAGCCTTTTAGGTACAGTCAGGTTTTGGTTAAATGCAGAGAATAATGGCAGTTGATTTAATTTGCACTTTATTCAAGCTGAGACTCCCTTACAACCGAAATTTGCTTTCATTTTATGTGTGTGTAGTGTACGTCCCCTGCACATCTCCTCTCCTCATGCCTCACTACTCCTGAAGGGTAAATTCTGAGCTTGGAGTCACATAAGCAGAAAACCATGACCCAAGGAGGAGCTTTGCCTTGTTCCAAAGCAGGGCTCAAACTCCCTCTTGTTTCTTGCATGTTTGATATCAGATCTTCAGGGGAAGCATTTCAATAGCAACCCACAGCTTACTCCCATATATTCAACAATCAGATTACTGACAGTGTTAGACTGGGGTAACAAACAAAAAAAAGGGCAAATATTTTCACAGTGCAATAGAGAGTGCAGTTCTATTGTGAAGCTGAACTTCTCTCATGCAGAGGAAAGATGTGATATATAGTGAGAAAGGCTCACAGTGCATGTATCTCTCTGCCTTCCCTAAAAGGCTCCTCACTTGATGTAATGTCTATATAGTTGCTATTTTTTGCAAGTTCATTTCAGCAGCTACATCCTGGTATCGAGTTCTGTTATATTATACTGCTGCACTAACACACGTTTGTTTTTGCTGATGAACGTCTCCTAATATTGAGTTATGTATCAGGTTATTGCAGGAAATCTGAGTGAAGATGTAATATTTCACATGCTTGCCTTAAGAGGAAAGAACTGCTAATATCATGAATAATTTCTCACAATAGAGATCCAAGCTGTCAGCTCCAACTATAATATCTGGGCCCCTAGGGAACTCAGGTTTTCATCTGGAGGTGTACAGATCCAAAGGAAAATTTGGCAGTGTTATCCTGACAGTGGTGGAGAGTTCTACTTCCTTACTCCAGAGTTCCGTTAAATACATCAATACATACACCATATTATGAATTTTTAAGCACCTCTCCAGAGACAGTACTTAATACAGAATATTTGAGGACTCAGCCACTGCAGGGTTTGTTTGGTGCTTTAGAAATGTTTCTGCTGGGTAAATTTCTGTGGGAGTAGGGTTCGGCCCTTTATTTTAATCTGTCTTCTTTCAAGATGAATGTGTTTGTTCTTAAGGTCCAGGTGACACTTGCAGATTCTTTAGGCATCTCCAGACACCATGGCTGGAAGATACTATAAATTTCTTTTAAAGTGTAAAATTTTTTGAGCATTGATCAAGGTGAAAGTTAAATTTTCTACTGTTCTCAATGTTCTTACCATTCTCCTTAAAAAAAAGATAAATCAAAGTTACACAAAGAAATTATTTCCCTTGTGAGGACAAATATGAAGACTTTGTGTTCTTAAAGGGAACATGAGTACAGAACAAGATGCTGGGACACCATCATCATGGACTCAGAAATGCTGTTGTAGGCTGGATTTCTCTGAAAAGACTTGGGTGTGAACAACCCAAAACTGCTTTCTGCCCCACTTTTTAACAGGAGATAGGAGAAACCTTCAGAAAGAAATGGGGTTGATTTTGCCTGGCGGGGTGTGCAGTTGAACCTAACAACTCCCTCAAACCCTTCAGAAGACAAGGGGGCTCTGCAGAATGTTTCATGCTTAGAGATTTTTGTGCTTGGAAAGTTTCAGGGGCAGGGTGGAAGAGTCCAACAGTTGTCATTTGAGAGCCCACAGGATGCTGAAACCATTCCTACCCTGTATACATACAAATACAGAGACCTATGTCATCTAAAGAGATTGAAATAAAAAAGAATTTGCTTCACTTGCCCTGGCAAAGGTCTTGCTCTGCAACCTGGAAATTGACATATCCTGGCATCTTGGTAGGGGAAGGGATTCTTTTAAATGTGTGACTTAGCAGTGTATAAACTTAGCCCCAGTATTAAGCTTAATATGTGGTATTATTATGTCATAATTCCTTAAAACAATTACATTCTTCCCAGTGCTAAGGTTGAATTAGAAGAACTAGTTGTTAAGGCTGGGGAAAAAGACTGTTTCAAAAGTCAATGTCTTATCTGGGTGTTGGGCATTGCTTTGCTTTCAGCCTGTGGATCTGCTGCACAGCTGATGTAAATGTGGGAGATTTTTCATTTGCTTGCACCAGCTTATTCTGGAACTAGCTGCTGTATTTAAAAACAAAACAAAGCACTGATGATTGTATTTTTGGTGCATGTACAGAGAGCATGTGAAAATAAGCAAAGAAAATGAGCTTGCAGCTAAATTTAAAGAAAATACTCAGAGGGTGGTAAGCAGGAACACACAGCACTTCTGTGAGGAAAAAGCTTTGCACTCTGATGTAAAGAGCAGCCAAGGAGAAAATGGTTAAAGAGGCAGCAAGACTCATTGGAGAGGCCGGTGACCTGGTGACAGGCGCTCAGAGGCGTCTCACATATCCACATGACATTTCTTGAGCTAGCAAACATGGCAAGAGCAAAACCATCTTTGCAATTCGCAGGTAAATAACAGCTGTATTTAAGCTAATTTATTACCTCAGGTATTTCTGTGTGTCAGTATAAGCTTTCAAGCTAGACTTAAACTACAAAATCAGATACTGCTAGTGGAGCTGGTGTGTTAGAATTGAAATTATGGTGCAAATTATGCTTCTGTCCACTCACACCAGGCTCCCTGCCTGAGTCACTGAAGTCTTGTCAGCTGTATAAAAAACTGTTTATAGCCTCAGAGAGTCTAATTTGGGCATGTTAAGCATCTCTGCATAATGATGTCTGGTGGATGCTTTCATTCTGGGCATAGTTGGTCTGAGTGTTGGGATGGACTTGTGTCCAAGTTCGCATGGGATAGTATCAAACATTTGGCCTCTTCCTTGGGTATGCCAACACTGTCCTCAGGATGTCTGACCAAGCAGATGTGTTTGAGCCATATGTTCTGGCTCTTTTTGCCAATCCAGAAATGCCATCTCTGAAAGATTCAGGGTTTTTTGATTTGGCCCATCAAAATGTGTTTGATGCCATAGAGCTGTCTGTTTAGAGTTGCTTACATGTGACAACCGCACACATTTGCTTTCAAATTAAATCTTGTTTCAGCAGATTTGCTAACAGTTGTGATGTTTTCTCTTTCATGACATCAGAAGGCTGCTCATGTGCTGGAAAAAGAAAGATGGCCTATGCAAATAGTAGCTCCCTTATGCAGGGAAGGGTAGTCCCTCAGGAACGGCAAACAGGAGCGTTCAAAACAGGAAATATCTACCTCTTGTTCATAAAACATAGAAGTTGTCCTAGAATGTAAAATCCGGATTCACAGAGGGGAGTTAGGCTTCTAAGCACTATTGATTTAACAGGAAAGAAAGGCTGGTACCTGGATAGATTTAGCATTATGGCTTACATTAAGCAAAACATGCCTAATTGAAAGCAAGTGCCTTATCCCATCGCAATCAGCGGGATGTAAGTACGTGCTTGTGCTAGACATGGAGGAAGAGACTGCTGAACTGGTGCCTGAGCAAGGGACAAAACTGGTTTATTTATAAGCACTCTATCTATAGCTTTTGCTGTGTTGGAATACACTAATTCATTTTAAGTGCTCTATCTCTGCGAATGAGCTCATAGCTCTTGAGAAGGTGAAGTTTTCTGTCTGTGCTGCCTTTTCTGATGTGGTCCTGCCCTCACTGAATAGGGCTGAACTCCTCACTATGGCAAATGCCACCTGGGAGGTAAGCAAAGAAAGTCAGGTTGTGTAAGAACCTGTTAAATTGAGACTATTCACTGGAAAGACACCAGGAAGACTTTTTGCTGTGGGAGAGCAGGGCCAGCTGGGCAGATGTGAAAAGGCTTCAATGAAGAGGTCTTGGTGCAAGAGGAGCAGCTCATGATGAAGGACCCATCCATGGAAATACACTGGAGGGCTGCAGGGTCAGAGTGAGCCCAGTCACCCAACACAGAGCACATCTCCACACTGTCTCTCACCACAGGTTTTCTGGGTTTGGGCTGAGGCAGCAGAAACTACTCCCTGCCTGTGGCCAGGCAGCCACTGGGGAACAGCATGGAGGAGGATGCTGTCCTGACAGCCCCAAGACCACCCCAAAAACATTCCCAAAAGCCTGTTTGCTAAAGCCTCTGTATGCACTTGATGATTTGGCCCCCAGATAGCAAGATGTGTAGTGTGCAGCATGGTTCTGATGAGCAGGCCTTGCCTGTGGAGGCAGCTTAGAGCAGGTTCAGTCCTGGGGGAAGAGCAGTGCCTCAGTGTGAGACTGGCTGCATGGAGGGGGCCATAAGGACAGCCTGCTGATGGGCAGCAGAGAGGAGCCCTTCACCTTCAAGGAGCAGAAAATGTAAAACCAGCTGATGCTGAGGCTGGAGGAGGTGCAGGGGATTTCAGGATTTCTCTTCCTCCCCTTTAAACAAGAGCTGCACGTGGAGCCATTGTTCACATCCCTGGGGACCTGCACATGAATTTCAGGATATCTACTTCAAAGGACATGTCCCTGGAAGCAGGAGGAGGTGTGTTTGTGTGGGGCAGGCTCCTGACTTGCATCTCTTTCAGGGAGCTCTGAGTCATTATTTGATCCTGCTGTGTGTGGCAGAGGCAGTTCTGGGTTGCCCCCATGTTTCAGGCTCAACTCCTTCCTCGTTTGTGGTCCTCTCCTAATAGCATCTTGAATTTCCAGTTTGGCCCTTGTCTAAATTTGAAACTGAACCAACCTGTCAAATCTCATCCCCAAGCCAGACAACCCCTAGGAAAACACCACAGTCCTACTTTATCAGTGGACATTTTTTTAGGAAAGTCCTTATGGACAGAGGTGCCACCAGACACTCCAGGAGAGGACAAGCAAGTGGAAACAAGTGACAGAATGATATGCAGATTTCATGATACAACCACCATCTTGTGTTTACAAATCACACAGCTTCACCTTAGATTGTTTTATCTTAAGACCTGAGCCCATAAAAGGGAGTAAATTAGACATGACAAAACATGTACTTTGCCCATTCTTGTTCTTTTCTAGAAACAGTGAGAAAGCAAAGGTTAAAAAGGGCGCAATATGTATATATACACATATAAGAGTTTGTTATTTATTTTCAAAAATATTATTACAAGTTTAGCTAAAGTGGCCTTCTCTTATGTTTCTCTCTTGAACACAAAGGAAATATTTTTCAGGAGCAGAGGATTTTTTCAATGCAGTCTGCTCTTGGCTTTATCTTTATTTTCTATCAAGTAACTGAAAACGAAACAAAGATCTCAGACATAGGTACATCTTTAAGAGAATTTGCTCACTCTTAACTTGTTTGAATGGGTAAACCTCCTCACTGTTTGCCCTTAGAGCTATTCCAACAGAGAGCTGTTTTATCAACACTGGCTGCTCAGTGAGGAGAGGCATTTTCTTCCACCTTCAGAGCAGTTTTCTATGCCCCTGTTGGGGGGTGGGAAGTTGACCTTACGTGGACCCCCAAGACAAAACCAGAGGTTTTAAGCAAGTGAAGAATAGGCAAACACTAGCCAGCAGTTGCCATATACAGAGTACACTGCTCAAAAATCCCAGAAATCTCACTGATAGAGTGTTACCCTGTGACTGGATAGTGCTTCTCCCCTTGTAATTTATACATGTGTCAATAGAAGATTACGCCTGTAAGTACAGACTTGGCAAACTCACTTCTAGTGTTTATTAGGGAATTTTGGGGGAGAAAACTAAAAGTATTGCAGGTATTTTCGCCAGTCATGGTGCCTTGGAATGGTGAAACTGCCTCTGGAGCTGTTGTGTAAAAACTCTTAAACAATGGGTTTAAAACAACATACAATTTTCTGAGCTTTGTGGAGAGTGATTGTAGCTAAAAGCTTATAGCTAAAATTCATAGAGAAGCAAACCTGCAAGAAATGGTCTGCTTATTTATTAGTTGAACAAAATTCCCTAAACTTGAGTATCTCTGAATTTTACAAGGTGTTAGAAGCAGGTCTGAATTCTTCTGACCTGTAACTCAGGGCATGAGAAATCATCAGTTAAATAGTGGGCCAAAAAATAAAACCAATACCTGCACTGCACAGATGTTTTGATTTGTCTCAAGCCTGTTGGGAACAGGTTCAAGATAAACTGAATTATTAGTAGTTTAATTATTATTAAACTACTATTTAAACTGTAGCAAGAATGTCTACAGACATTTTTGCAGTGATTTAATGGAATAAATTTTGGGGAAAGAGGTATGGTACACTTCCTGGTCTTTTCCTAGGAATGGGTTTGTGGTTGAGGCACTGGAATGGGTTTTAGGAAATCTTGATTCTATTTCTGGCTCTGCCAAGTAATTTATTCTCTCTGTGCTTCTATTCTATTCCATTCAAGTAGCTGCAATTAATAAATCTCTGCCAGGCATGCAGCAAGGGTGAAACCCTGTGTGCTCAAAGACTACATGACGTGGATTAGAGGAAAAACACAAACACGTAGAGGTGAAGTTTTTTAGCATTCTTGGTGTTACCACCTAAAATATTCCAAAACCTGGACATCTAAAAGGCTCTGTTAGAAACTGGTTGCCAGCTGCAGAGATATGTTTAATTCTCCTGCAAGAAAGTGCTGGGAACTCTGTTATAGTGCAAATGCCATCTCACAGCAATCCAGGAAGGACTGGCAACTTGGTGTTCAGGTGCCATAAATCAGGGATATTCACACACTTTCACACAAAAAAAATAATTCAGATCTCCATATTTGAAGCTTTCTCATGGATGTGAGAATCACTCAGTAAATTCCATTAGATTTTCACTGTATTTCGGGGGCTCACAAATTAGTTTTAACAAAAGATTTCATATAAAATTAATTACCTCAGCATTCCAAAAAAAGGAAATTCTTTCTAAGTTGATGTAAACATTAAATAGTTAAAACCCCCGAGATGCTGAAGTACATTTTCATCTTCATCCCTCAACTTTAATTTTAAAAATCCCAAACCAGCTTAATTGTTCCCATCATTTAAATTTTTTTCATTACTGAATTCCAGCATACATAATGCAAACATGGCAGTGCCGTGATCTAGAAAGTGCAACTTGCTCTTCATTCAGCTGAGGTGACGTAATGTGCTGCTCAGCCTTGCAGCTGCATTACATAAATATTATTAATGATGAAATGTGGGCTGGGTGTTAAAGTATTCTTTTAGAGTAATCCAAGGCAATATCAGTGACAAGGTTTTTCAGACACTATCTAAAATATGGTAGATGAGTTCCCCATCAGGAAAAATGTTTCTCCGGACACAGGATCATATATTGGTAATTCTAATTTTATTTGATCTGCTAGTCAAAAGTATATAGAGAGATGTCTTCCTATGTGGAATCCAGCCATGGCCATTTGGGGATGGGGGTGTGGTTTGTTGCACGGTATTTCCATGCAGCAGTGAATGAAATACTTTTTTCCCCAGAGTTTGCATAATTTTAGAGATAGCCATGCAAACACATGCTCTACTGCCATCAAAACTCGGAATCAAGGGCCTTATAAAACTCTCCCTAAAGTCAAAGGAGTTTAGGAAGCAGTTCATCTCAGTCTGAGCTAGACATTTACAATACACCAGATGAACTGGTCCCTTTGCTCCTGGAAGCAGGCAGACAACAGGTAAGCTGTGCATTGTGTCTGAACTGGTTTGGTGGGAATTTTTAGCTTTCAGGTCTTCTATGTGAACTCTTGCTCCTACAGAAATTGCTTTATGGTCTTTGTTGACTATATGGAGGAAATGGGATCTTAGATCTAAAGGGCTCATTTGAAAGGCATGTATATGCTCAAGTATTCACACATCACACACACAGGCAATAAAATCCAAAGTTTGAAAACACATTTTCAGAGCCTTCGCCATCACAGTATCACTGTAAAGATGCTCTCAGCTCACGTACTCTAAATCTCAGTGTTTTATCTCTCTGGATTTACAAAACAGAAATAATGCCAGAAAAGCATATATTTGCTCTTAGATTGTATTATTTTGTTTAGCTGGGACAATGATGAATAGCAGAATCCTCTGTCTTTTTGTTCACAATCTTTTTCAGTCACTGCAGATTTGATTTCAGGCTGCACTGGGTGGTGCTCCTTCAGACCAAATGCTTTCAATGGGATTTTTTTTTTTTAAAGTCAAATCACATCTATTGATTTAAGAATTTGCCACAGTGGGTTGCCATTGTTTTTATTAATATAAATCAAATTGATAATGTCTCCTTAGTGCTGAGTAGAGAAAAAAAAAATTTTTGTTTTGAAACCAAGCTCAATCAAACACAAATCCCACTATGAATTGAGGAACGAAGGATTACAGCAGCCATATGTTTATAAATGAGTAATAACCTTTACATCAGCAGAGTCCTTCACCAGGAACATCACAGATGGCGATATTTACAGTAGTTCTCTCTGAAGGGCTGACACCTAGGGTGGGTGAGCCTCCCTTAGCACAAGCAATCTTAAAATGGCAATTTTTGACCTTCCAGGCCGGACAATGGAGGAGTTTCATTTTTCCAGAGATTTTTTGTCTCCCTTCTGTCATCAGTTTTGCCACGTTGTTTAGTGACCTTCCGGCACTTGACCAGTCGGCGATTTTCAGAATGCAGGAAAATGTTCATGGAAAACAATGCCAACACAAGTGCCAGCTTTCCTCAATACCCTGCTTTTGTATCTGTACAATCCAAGACCTGTAGGAGTAGGAGAGATATAACGCCGCAGCAAGTAGGACTCTAAAACAGCTATTGAAAATTCATATGTTTTGATGAGATTGCACATAAAACAGTGACTGGCATCAGGCCACAGCATGATTGCAAATGTTCATATTTGTTGGCAAAAACGAGCCTTCTGTGACCTCCCAAGGTCACCTCTCCAGATTTCTCTCTCTGATTCATCAGTAGCAGTTTTGTCAGTGTGTGGAAGCACACAACTATGAGCTCTTCTCTTTCTCCTCTCCTGGCTGAGTGCCACTTCTGAGCAATAAAGTTTCCGGAATTGCTTCTGCATATTGCCTGTGACACTTGCCCCACTCTGGCTCCCACTGCTTGTAGAGAGATGGCAAGAGAGTGAGCAAAAGCTCACCCACATGCGACATCAGAAAGCCGCCCGGCGGCTGGAATGCCACGCAGTCGACAAAAATGCTGTGAATTTGGGCGTCTGAAGATCGAGGAATTCTATCCCAGGAGGAACAGGTTCTTCTGAGGAGGGAACGGGATCTGCATGTGCTTGAGGCAAATCAAGATGCCTGGTGCTCTGGAAGATGCCTGAGGTGTTTGGTCTTGTTCTGTTCAGGTTCTGCTGAAGTCCAGTCTCAGTGCCCACTAGGGCTGTGTTCCCCGTGGACAGAGGCCAGGGGCATTTCTGAAGACTCAACTCCTCTGCCTGCACTTTTGTTGCCTTTGTGGGCAGGTCCATCTTTCTATTCAGTCCTTGGACTCTCTCTTTTCAGCGCTGGTTGCCTTGAGATGAGGGTTGTTTGTAGAGGCACTGAATGCAAATGACAAGGTGGTTCCCAAATCCTGGGTGAGCTGGTGGGCACAGACACTGTCTGGACAGTAACACTCTCTGGAGTGTCCAACTTGAACCATCCATTTCTCTGCTGGAGCTGAGCTCTCAGGAATCAAATCCTGGCTCTGCCCTTTTCCCCAGACATTGCAGCATTTCCGCCCAGGGTCTTCTCTGTTTTAACTCTGTTTTAAGTCCATTGGATGCTATTTACACCTTTCCTCATCAGTGACACACCATTTATGTCCCCTTCCCCATGGTGAGTGGATCAGAAAATGGATCTTGTGACTCCAGCCGTACATTTCCATAGTCACTTTTACATCCACATTTAATCCAGATCTGGGTTCCTTACTCTCCTCCATGCCTCAAGGTAAAGCACTGGCCCTTTCCAGTGAAATCAGCTAAGTAGAAACACCATAACTGCCACAGGTCCCCTGATGGTGCCTTTGACTCCTCCTGCAGGGTTTCAGATTTAATGACTTGGAATGGGTAGCAGATACTAATGGTTTGCACATCTGTTACACTGCAGCTGGAGAGTGTGTTCCTGTGTTAGAGGCTTGTTTTCATGTACTGCAAGTAGATGGACAAAAATAAAGGCTCATTAAATATTGAAAAGAAAGGTATCTTCTTTTAGTCAGAATCTTTATGTCTCTTCTAAAAATCAAAGTGTATTAAAAAATATCTTATGTCTTCCCTCTGATATGAAATGATTCTCTTTACCAGTGGAATATGTCTGTGTTTTTTTAGGTTGTCTCTATTTTGACTTCAGCCACTCATCGAACTATTCCACATTGTTGATTTTTCTTCTCTCTTCTCTCCTCACCCATTTTGCTTAAAAAAACAAAGCTACCTGGACTCTTGGTGTATTGGAGGAAGTAAGGAGGCATCCACAGAAGACAAAGACAAGTGTAAAGGGAACTTCCTTTACAGTTTTTCCAGTCACCTCAATACAGAGATCTTATATGACTTCCTCCATCTTATGGTACTATAAAATACTCTGGAGAACTTCACTGGCAGGAAATTCAAACATGTGCTGCCCTTTTCTGCTATTCCAATTGATCCAATTAAAAAAATGTTATCTATCTGATATTTATCTTTTGAAACCTTTCAGGTCTAGAATGTACCAAACAACAAAACATTTCTAAATCACTGCCCAAAAGAGGCCCTCACTTTCTCTGCTCCTCTGATGAAAAGAGAAATCACTGGGTTTTGCTTTGTTTTTTGAGACCTTGTAGTGTTATCTTCTTTGAACCTTCAGCACTCTTTGTTTTTTGCCATTGAAGTGACACTTCAGGGACAGCTGTCCTCACTAAAGTTCTTATTTTCCTACTATTACATCATTGTGTGCACAAAGAGAACCTAAATACATTTGAGAAAGTGCCCTTTCTTATACTGGGAATGAACAGGAAAGAATGAAAATGAAGTCAGAGCCTTGAGAACCTGCACTGGAGTAAACAAACACAACAAAAATATTACCGTGACAATCAAGGAGGGCAGCCTGAACTCAGCGGGAGCTATCCACATCCATCTGAGCACAGGCTTTGACTTGCCTTAGCAGCAAACTTTAGAGGTGAACTTGACCTTGAAAGTTCAAGGGCGTTCTGATTTAAAGTTCCAGTTTGATCTCATCTGCAC
Organism: Argya squamiceps; assembly: GCA_037834095.1. NCBI lineage: Eukaryota > Metazoa > Chordata > Aves > Passeriformes > Leiothrichidae > Argya > Argya squamiceps. The sequence continues at coordinate 8,269,914 of JBBMKD010000102.1, forward strand.
TTACAACAGCACAACAACAACTTCTGTTTCCCCCCCTTTGTTAAAAAGATCATAACTTGCTTTGGTTTTCAGAAGTTTGTTCTTTTCTTGCAAGAAAATGGGTAGAATAAAATAGGAGAAAAGATAACTCCAAATAATAGAAAATATAGGTTTTATGTGAGAGAAAAGAATGCTTTATCACAATAGCCACTTTTCTTTTGCAGACCTTGGTTCTTTCCTTCTGTTTGTAGAGCAGACAGAAGATGGAATGGGGCTGGCTGTGAACAGGAATATAAAGGTATGCACAGATGTAGGGCTTTGTGAACTGCATGGGGTAGGAGTCTTGATTAGTGTTGCTGAGTAACAGATTAATTCCTTCAGCACTTTCCTGTAAACATGTCTGACTGTTTATGCAGGCAAGGGCTTTAAACTGAATGCATAACTCGAATTCTGCCTCTCCTGTCCATGTGAGCTGACATCATGTGTTTCTTCAGCCCAGTTCTTTTTTCCTGCTGTACCTGCCCTTTCCCTCAGAGAGGATCTGTGCTCCAGAGTGCCTTGCAGGACCAGTTTGCAAAGGCTGTGTGATCACAGCAGAGCTTTGCCCATGTTTGCTTCCATCCAAAATCCAGGGGCACGGCAGGTCTGGATGGTGCCGTGGAATTGGACACTGAGCAGCTGTTCAGGCTTCCAGTACTGAAAGGGTTAGGGCTGCCTCCACTTCTGCCAACAGGAACCCTCCCATTGATTTTTCTCTAGGAGCAAGTTCAAGCCCTTCTTCAGTAAGTTACTGACACAAGTATCAGTGTTGGTAATAGTGGCCCTGCAGCAGATGGAGTGCTTCAATTATCTTGGGCCCGTGGTGAATGAGTGCTATTGACAGCTGCTGCAAAATCCATAGCAGACTGAGGATGCACAGACAATTATGATATTGCTGGTAAACATATGGCAGGATTGGACCTCTTAAAAAACTACAAATTCAGTCTCTGCTGGCCTTGGGTTTGGTTCAGAGCCAAGTTCTATGCTGGACTTCAGTCACACAGCAAAATCCCACAGGGATGACAAACCAGGGTCTTAGGGCCTTGGTGTCTGGAGCTCACTCTGCCTTTGTTGAATATTGTCTCTGGCTGTTATTGGTGTTTATTTGGTGTGAGGAAAAGTTTGTTTTCCAATACTACTGCTAAAATGTATGGGTGTTTAATTCACCTCAATACACACAGTACTACCTACAGAAAATTCCGAGCAGGTCCATCAGGAGAATGTATTTCTCCACTGACCAAGCCAAGGAGGCAGTAATATCTGTTATTTTAGCCCAATGCCTGCAGTTCATATACCAGCCAGTGAAACAGGAAGGCAGAGTTGGTTTTACCAGCTGTTCTCTTGCTGATTCCCATCTCTCCTTTACTGCAAAATTATGGTGGCTTTGGGAGTACTCTGTGGCCTTTTGCAACCATCTCCCATTTGCTTCATCTGTGGCTCTTAATATTTCTGGAAAGGATGCTGAGGTGGTTGCACACCCACCTCCAACCTCCTTGGTCCCTTTGGGCACACTTGTGGCTATACCACTGGAGTCTGGAGGGCTTGGGACCCACAAGCCTTCACCAGGCCCAGGGCTTCACAGAGTCCTGCCTCCTTTCCAGACCTTGAGAAGGTGCCTTAGAGACTTGATGAGCTTTTATTTCACTCAATCAAGAAGAACAGATATAAAATGTGAGTCTCTTTTGCTTTTTTATTTTTTTTCTGGAGAGGATAGTTTTTCAGTGGATTTGTTATACAGTTGTTCTTTTCCTTTGGCATTATTAATTATATATCATGATTAACAAATAAGTGTCCCATCAGTTCAGGAAATTAAAAAAAAAAAAAAAAAAAAACCCACACTGAATAACTGCTTTTTTCTCTATTTGTTGAATTCACAATTTTAGCTGATCCTCCTGCAACAGGCCATATTCAGAAGTCTGCATGTACCTTAGACAGCTGAGAACAAAATTTGCCCTTCACATACACTTTAATCTCCTATCACTTCACATCTCATTGCCTCCCTGGAAAATACACCGATTTTCATTCTTGCCATATTGTCTGTAACACTTATTTATCTATTGTCAGCTGGCAAAGTTATGAGATCAAAGGCTTGAGCAGGCAACTACTACTCTAAAATATTAGAAAAATAGCCTGAATGATCTTATCCAATTCTCTATTGTCCAGTAATTTGGGAGAGACCTTTGGATCCTATTATCTCTGTTGTCATTTCATTTTTTTAAATGCCAACTTGTTTCTTAAACATTATAAATTATGATACCAGGTGCAAGCATTTCTCTGCACAGACCACTCTCTGAAACACATATTTAATTGTATCAGATTATGTTTTTATTTTGTTTTTAATAAATAAAAATATGTGAACACACCTACACAGGCAAGGGATGTATGAGCTTGTTTGCTTACTTTGAAACCTACTTAGATGCAGAGAGTTCAAAAGCTTGAGTCAGACATCATGCTCTGCTTGAGGGAGGCTGAATAGAGGTGATGAGGGGTCAAAGAGGGAAAAAAATCCAACTAAAATGGCTCTGTAGATGACCACAGTAGATGTGAGAGTGTGTATTTGCACTGGACTCATCAGAGATATCCCTCTTTGTCTGGACTGAGCATTTGATGTTGTTTAAATACTGGTACCTTATCTTGGCTACTAATATGTGGCATCTCTTTCCCCTTTGTTCATGGCACAAGGCTTTCCTTCGGTTGAAAACAGGAAAGGGATTACTGACAGATGAGAACTACATTTAAAGACCAGAGAAAAAGGGCTGGAAATTCAGTGTTTGATAGAAGTGCTTTACCAGCTCAGACCATCAGCCATGTCACTGTGGAGCACAAGCCACAAGACATTTCCCTTTGCCCACAAAATCAGAAGAGTCTTTATGCCATGCCACTGCATGGTCAGGTTTGTTCTCCACTCTCTGTGAGGTTTGTTCTCTCCAGCCTCTTCCAAACAGCATTTTACAGACCTTTCTTTTTAAGAAAAGGAGAGTGTGGGGGAAGAACAAAGAAATAGCCTGCTTTTTGGGCCTGAGTCCTGTCACATTGAAATTTGAGGCATAGCATAGATTATACAGTGTTTTCAAAATGCAGTAAGTAGATGTGCAAATAAAAAAATACAACAAAACCCCAATTTAAACCCCCCAGCTAACACAATCAATATAAATATATAGAATATTTGCTAAAACCAACTCAGAAAGAACCAGAAGAACTGGGGATAAAAGTGGGAAAAGATGTGCCCAGAAGACCATTGGAACTGCTTCCCTGCAAGGCAATGCCTGCCTCTTGTTGGCATTGTGCATAATTTCCAAGGTGGCTCATGGCTCATCTTCCTTTTAGGAAACATGTAGGGATTCAGCATAACTGAATGTTTGAGATTTGAGATTATTTGAGACTGTTTGGGGTTTGAGATCCTTACCAAAGTCATATTAGCAAAAACACCAATCTGATATTAAAAAATGTTCTGTTCCATCTGGGGTCAGATTGCATTTGTTGTCATTTAAATTTAAAATGAGGCTAGAGAAGATATAAAACCCTGATATTCTAGGAACTGACACAGCCCCAGGTCTGACTTTGAACAATTTATCGCAGAGACTAGAGTTGTCAAGGGATCAGTCATAGCCTGTAGCTGAAAGTCATAGACTATGTGCAGGAGAAATCCAAATATGCAAGAGGAAAAAAAAATCTATTATGCTTCATTTTTTCTGTAAACATAAGATTGTTGTCCTTGAAGAAGTTTTTGCATTTTGCCAAAACTCACTAGGAAAAACCAATAAATTATGCCCAAACAGCAAACTGGGACCAGCAAGGCATTTTTCCTGATTTTTGTGAATTTTTGTGGAAGGATGCTTGTATTTAAGATTGACACTGTATTCACTTGATACTTAAGATGCATTTTCCTTATGAGAGCTGTTTTTGCCACCCTTTGGTTCTAATGGTCTTATCACTTAAATGGTCACAAAGGGGTTTAGGCATAATGTCCTTATTAAGATGTATGAAAGACATTCAAACCCCTGCTGGATTTATTTTTTTTTTCAGCCTGTCTGGCTGTAGATTCGACCAAATTCAAGTGCATTGATTTGCAGAGCACAGACAATCAGGATAACCAGAAATCATCTGCACTCCAGGGCATATTTTCCCCTTCAAAACCATTAACTTCAGGAAGACTTTCTAGGTGAGTAACTTCAGGGGAATAATAGACTTGTGAACTTAAAGAGAAGTTAACTCCTTGCTGAAGCAGTTAGCCAGGTGCTTTAAAACCCAGCAACTGAGCAAGTGCTTTCAGTTTGGATTGACTGTGACAAGGAGAAGAAAGGTCACACCAAGTCAAGCCATGGCCCATGAAGAGCTGATGGGCACCTTGTCCAGCCCCAGCACAAGAGGTGATGTTTCTGCAGAGTCCAGGACATCTTCTCAACCCACCACTGAGGATGCACTTGAGTTTTTTAGCAGGACCTGAGCTCCTCCAAAATGGGTGGAGTCTGCTGCTGCCTTGGTGGATTCATTCCCAGAATTAAGTTGTCTTTTAACACTAGGACATTCGTGTACCTTTTCCACTACACAAATGATTTTTTGTGTCATCATAATTTGCTTTGGGGTATGTCTTTTAACCTCTCACATGTTCAGAGGAGCTGGACACAGGTAGTTTCTCCTTAGTCTCAGCCTCTCCCCCATGGAAGCAGCCACCAGTGGGAAGGGGATCATCAGAGCTGGTGTGCTCAGCTCAGAGGATCCCAGCTGGGTGCTCCTGCCTGGCCTTCTCCCCATCCACATGTCTGGACATGGGTGGAGATTCGTTAACTCTGTGCTTCTGTTGGAATTCCTCTGCTCTGCCAATCTCCTGCTATCTGATCATTTCCAGCAAATTTATCTGGCCAGTCATGTAAAATTACAGCAAACTCTGACAAACTAGGGCAAACCATTTATTAAATTCCCAGATGAAACAATTTACCGTTTCTACTATCATTTAAATATAAATGGCTTTTCTTGGATTCTGGTGAAAAACAAGGTAAGCTGCTAGAAATACATCAATGACATATACAACTGCACAGATTGGGTTTATGTCTTTTACTAAATGATGTCTTAGAAAGCATTTCTGTGTGGATTTAATTTCTTAATGTGGTTTATGGCCCCAGAAGCCCCATGAACCAGTGAGTGTGTAGCCTCCTTTCTACTTGACAGTAAAAGACTGATACCCTTTACTTTACATTGATCAACCCATGCTAAAACTGATACTTCTTCTATTACAATATCTTTTTACCTTAGGACTGACAAATCCTCTCTGACTCATTTTTTTTTCAGTAATCACAAATGCTGCTGGATTCGGTTCCTATTTTTCTCTTCCCTAACTTTATGAGTAACTACCAATTCCCATAGCAGCATCGGCAGAAATCCCTCCTCAGCCCAGTGCTGCTGCTGATGGCCTGTAGCAGAGATTTCGGGGAACAGTGTAAAAACAGAGCAATAAAGTATTCCTGTAGAGGGATACTTTATTCTGGCACACCCTCCCAGCAGTCTGTGCCTTAGGGGCACTGTGAGCCAGAGATTGTATCTGCATCTTTGCGTTTTGTAACGCTCGATGAATTTTTCAGCCAGGAATTTGTCTAATTACTTTTTGAGCCCATTTATACTTTTGGCCCCTACAACATCCTGTGGCATTGAGTTCTGCAGTTTAATTACGCAGCATGTGAAAAAAAAATTAATAATTTATTTTGTTTTAAATCTGTATCTTGATATTTTTATGTGATACTCTCTTCCTTGATACCCCCTTTCTTGAATGGTAACTCATTTAGAACACACTATACTTTTCTTATATTTAGAATGGTTTCTCATTATATCTACTATCCTGCATTTATCAAATAAATTCCATTTGACTGTTTTCATCAACTGGTCACTAAGTAACATAAAACCCTTCAGCCATACGTCATAATTAGTTTTGGCTTTTAATTTTGGTGGTGGTTTTTCAGTCGTTGGGGGTTTTTTTGGACATGTGGCTTCTCAGCTCCTTTTCCAGATCTTAATATTTTGAGGAGCAGAGGCCCCAGGATGGCTCACTGTGAAATTCCATTGATAACCCCCACCATGGTAAAACATGACCAGACATTTCTACTGTCCTTTCCCCCTTTTGTCTAGTTACTGGTTCACAAAAGAATTTCTTTACCCACAAGTGTTCACTTTCCCTAAACAGTCACTGAAGGGCCTTGTAGGAAACATTAGGGATCTAAGAGCAATATGAGAACAGCCATAGTGGGTCTAACTTGGCCACATGCAAAGCCATACTCTTGTTCCACTTTCTAGGTATTCTTGCTGCACACTATGCCTTGGGGGTATTTTTTTTCCTTTTTACTATACTCATATTGCATGCTTGCTTAGAATTTCTGGTATTAGAATTTGCTGGTACTGCCAAGCTTGTTTAGTTCTCACTTTTGAAACAAAATGGATTTTATAATCAAAGCTATGAGCTTTCCTTCATCTCCCAATAGATTTTGGGCTTTTATAGAAACTGTTTTCAGGTCCAGGCTGTTTACTGTCTGAATATTCACAGTAATTTCCCTGAAAAGGCAGTGGGCATGAAAAGGGATTGTTTCTAGATACATTGTGTATTCATAAGGAAGTTGAAAGGAGACTAGGGTTGAAAGGAGACTCCTAAAAAACACATCAGGCAGCAGGACAGTGTCTGCTCCTCAAGACTTTGGGATGGTGCAGGAGAACATTCAAGTGGGAGAAAAAGGAGGTGAGGTATGGGTCAGGAGAGGAGGAGAGCTCTTCAGAGAACAAGGGAAGGCAGTACTGAAGAGACAACATGGGCCCAAGAATTAGCTTTTTGGGGGGGGGGGTGTAGCAGTTACTTCTCTTTATATGTAAGTGGAATGTCTTCCTGTGTTTCTCTTGCAATCTGGGAATGAGGACTGGCAGTGACAGGCTGCATTAAAGTGTCCTGTGGGACTGGGTCCTGCTGTGCACACCTCTTCTGGACAGCCTCCAAAGACATGGCAGATTGTCAGCTGCAGTGATGTAGATGGTGGTAGAGACTTTGGTGTTTCACATTTTACTGAGCCTCCAGCATCTTGTTTCGAGTGAGTCAAAGGCAATACTTCACCTCCAGTCTAGAGGAATTCTGGGCTTGTCTAAAATCCTCAGATGGGCCTTTATTTTCTGTGCAGGGCTCCATGAGTACAGGGAATATGCAGCACAGCCACAATCCAGGTGGCTGATTCTATGATCCTTGTGTCAACACACTCCAGCTATGCATGTAGTTGGCAAAACCTTCATGTTGTATCTCTACAGAGCTCCCTCACTCCCAAATATGTGGCAAAAAATCCCTCTAAATTCCTTTTCTTCTTGTGTGTGCCACCATTTACTTGTGCCTGTCTGGCTCACTGTCATTTCCAGAGGCACAGGCAGGTGTGTGGCATCTCACACCAACTCACACCTTCTGAGGATCTTACACCTTACTGGCTGAGGATCTCCTGATCCTTCAGGCCTGGCACATTTCTGCACACAGTTCTTGGCAACAGCTGTCTTGTTTTTCATCCCTGAGGCCTTCTTAGAGACCTTGACTAAGCTGAAAAACTGGGGACAGAATTTTACAAGTAGACAGAAAATTGTGAATGTTCTGCTTTTCTTCCCCCATGGTGCCTATCCAGCTGTTTTTCATGCTGCCCATCTTCCCAGGCTACAGATATGATTCTATTTTGACAATGATCATGGAAATAGTTCTACTACATTTCTGCATCTCATCCTTTTTTTTCCCACCCAAATAGAGTTGTCTTTTTCTTCTTCAGGCATGGCCAATTTTTGTCTTCTCATTGACCACATAGTACAAAACTGCTTCATTATTGCAAATTGACTGATCTTTTTTTTTTCAGAACAACCTGAAACTCTTTGCCAATCTTTTTGTCTCTCAAGTTTCAATAAGATAGATATGTCTTTAAAAATATGTCTTTAAAATTATCTTCTATTATTTTAATTGAATTGGAATAAATGCCACAACAGAAATAAAGTAATGACAGCAACAAAAAGAACCCTATTGGCATGGTGTGTAGTCCTTATCTCCAAAGCACATCCAGCACTATTTCTTATCCAGTCCCTGGTTTAAATTCCAGATGCAAAGCATGGGTAATCAAAAAGTTTTTCTTAACTCACCAGAACATCACATTCCAGACCTTAACTGTATGGTGACTGTGGTATCACAACAGCTCTTCAGCTTTCAGGCAGAACAGTGAAATATACTGGCCTACAAATTAGCCAGAAGCTGAGGCCTTCTCTTCATTGCATCACATGCTTGTCCATCAGTGTCATTATTCTCAATTTTCTCATCATTTTCCTGTTTAATGTTCATCACCACCACAATGAATCCATCCTGCTGAATTTTCAGAGGCCAACATCTTGGTACTACACCTGGAAAAGGCAGGCTTGGGTTTTTGATTACATGGGAATTTCTCATGATTCAGCACTCAACCTTTGTCACTGGGACATTATTTCATCTTTGTTTTTCTCCTGTGCCAAAGGGCTTTATCAAAGACCTGTAACCAGTTTTTTAACAGCTATTCAGCAATAAAGATCCTGTGTTCTGTTTGTGTGGATCAGATCAGAGCAGGGATTAGCAGGCTTATGCTTCAACATCTAACGCCAATAGCTGGACAGGGGTAGTGGCTACATCATCTGTGAGGAGGAAGGAGAGTTTGAAGGGAGTTTGGAGAGATCGAAGCAGTTGGTCACAACAAGAACCAGACATTCTGCAGTGGTGAGAATGACTTAGTGCTTCTTCCTGAGAGGAGGTGTAGCTTCAGGACTGAGATGTCTGCTCTGTGGTCAGAGAGAGGGGATTCTATATAAACATTTCTGATGAAAAGTAGCACAAATGGCTCTTATTTTCCTCCATGGGCCCCTTTATAAGACTTCACTTGTAGATCAAGATAAATAATATATGAGTGTATGAGTGCAGGCATAGATCACACCTTCTCAGAGATCAGATGCTTCTCTTCTTTTAAGGGCTTCAGTCCAGAAATAAAACACAGCATTGATGTTCTTATTGGTCATCACAGAACATGCAGCTGTGCCTTGAAAATTAAATACATAATGTCTTTGGGGTGAGGTCAATGAGTTAACCTTGCATTAGGTAGTTGGATCCAGTGAGCAAAAATTAACCTATTTGTTGTCTTTAATCATAAACCACCTTGATTTCAAACTTTGTTAACACTTAGAGCAGTAAATAAACCTCTGTAGATCTCTCTCTCCCTCTTAGGCCAGCCAATACCATTAACCACATCTTCTACTTTTATGTTAGTGTTCATGTGGTCCATTTGAAAGACCTAAATAGCTTCCTGGGGTAACATTTAGGATGAGTCTGTTAGTGCTGGGGAAGCTTATGATATTTGCCGCCATTTGATGAGAAGAAATAGAACTCTTATCTCTTTTTTTAGCAGTGATGGCCTCTTCCCCAGTCAGCAGAGCTGTTCCTCTCCTCACCAGGGTGTCAAAGACAGCATGGTCAGAAGTATGGGTGATTGTGATCTCTGCTGGCCTTGAGTTTATGTAATTCCCTGTTTTCCATCCATGATCCATACAGAGGACAAGCTCTAGATTGTCCCCAGTGTTATTTTGGACAAATGAAACTATTTCAAATAACAACAAGCACAACAAGCTTCAGGGAGCAAGGAAGGAATTTCTCTTTGGTAAAGAATTGTGTGCACACACAAAAAAACCTCACATAAACACATGTGGAATGTAAAGAATATACCCCACAGATAAAGAGAGACCCCTAGATGGGACAGCATAGTGTTCCTAGGTGGGAACATGGGATGTTCCCATTTTCAATCATCCTTGCCTGAGTGTTGACCAGCATTCCTGCTTCATGGGCTCAGGTCATGCTGATTTCCAGATTTTGGGATTGGATATGTATTTTCCATGAGGATGAACTGCACAAGTCAGGACCCTTCTTCTTCCATTGTTCCCCTGAAAGTGTGGGGATCATTTGAGCTTATCTCAATTAATCAGTTCCCTGTCAATGCCGGAGTCTCAGGCTCTGTTTTCTGTTCTCTAAGTCTTATACGGGAGGTCAAATGAGATAATTTGGTGGATTCTTTTGTTCTTGAACCATAAAACACTGTGAAATTGGAATTTGGTGCATTTGGCTTGTACTCAGTGAAAGACAGAATTGTTGCTGCCATAATTTAAAGAGAATGATGATGGAAATACATGTAATTATGAGCTTTTATACCTAAAGCAAATGGTAGAGGGTAAGGGCAATGAGCAAAAACAGGCTGCAGTGCACAAATTCTGGGGTGTCTGGAGGTCGTGTTTGCCCTTGCCCACCTACAGACCCCCTGCAGCCTGTAAACTGGAGCAGCTCTGCTGCGGTCAGCACAACCATGTCCATCCCCAGCCAGCAGATAATTTGGCCCTTGATCCCCACTTGTGTAGTTGTGCATGACATGTATGATGGCCTTTTATGCCAGACTTACAGCAATGGTGGGTAAGGGAAGAGAAACAGGGGTCATCTAGCTGAACCTGTGCAAAGCTTTTGACACTGCCCATACAAATCCTTGTCTCTAAACTGGAGAGACGTGGATTTGATGGGTGAAACACTCAGTGGTTGAGGAAGGATGGTTGCACTCAAAGAGTGGAAGCCAGGGAAGAGTGCTGGTCCTCAGGGGTTGGGATTGGGTTTACTTAATATTTTTCAGAGACATGGGCAGTGGGACTGAGGCACCATCAGCAGCTTTGCCAGTGACACCAAGCTGAGTGATGCAGCCAATACCCTGGAGGAAAGGGATGGCATCCAGAGGGACCTGGACAGGCTGGAGAGGTGGGATTGGGTGAACCTCCAGAAATTCAACAAGGCCAAGTACAAGGTCCTGCACTGGGTTGGGGTGATCCCAAACACAAAAAAAGGCTAGGAAGAGAATGGATTGAGAGCAGCCCTGGGGAGAAGAACCTGGGGTGTTGGTTGATAAGAATCAGAACATGAGCCAGCAGTGTGTACTTGCTGTCCAGAAAGCCAAGGGTGTCCTGGGCTGCATGGCCAGCAGTGTGACCAGCAGGTCGAGGGAGGGGATTGTGCCCCTTTGCTCTGCCCTTGTGAGACCCCACCTGCAGTGCATCCAGCTCTGGGACCCCCAGCAGAAGGACATGGACCTTTTGGGGTGAGTCCAGAGGAGGGCCATGATCACAAAACTGGAGCTATGAAGAGAGAGGGCTATTAGAACTGGGGCTGTGTGAAAGAAATCAAGATTAAAAAAGAAAAAAAAGCGACCCGAAAGTAATGCAAATAATCTACGTAGAGATTATTTGCATTACCCAGAGAAGTTGAGAGAGAACCTTCCAACCCAAACCCTTCTATGATTCAATGAAACCATAGTAATAAACACAGGAAATAACAAGATACTACAAAATGTCACATTGAGGGTGATAAAAGCACTGATCTCACTTATTGCCAGGTCTCCAGGCAATATTGATAGGAAAGGAGTGTCAGGGAGAGTGTATAGAGTAACAAGTGGCAATAAGGAAATATTTTTCCTGGAAACTCAATTAAAATTAAACCAAACACAGCCATCTCCTTCTTTAGACCAGAGAGTTCAGCTGGCAGCTCTGAGAGTTAGCTCTTTATGATGGTGTTTAGCAGCACTTCTCTTATGAGAAATAGCTAGTAAAATATTCACCTTCTCTGCGGGACTTTACGCATCAGGGCCAGGATACCTCATTAAGCTTGGTCCATGGTTTAAAGCATTTTTCACCACTCTCTGGTGAGGATAAATCTAAGCTAATGGTAGATTTTATAAGACAGCAGTTTTATGATCCAAATACATTGCGTTGTCTATGAATATAGCCTATTTTTGTCAGTTACATTGGAAAGAAATAAATTACTCATCAGTCAATCCATTATTATTATAATAAGAGCATGGCACTACTTAATTGCATCAGTTAAGTGGATATGACTTTGCCAATGCTCATAAATGCCATTACATCAATCCACAGAAATGGACCTGTTGATTTATTAGATGATGATGGACAAAGAAGATGTTGCAATCTCTTTTATAATTTAACCTGTGCTTAAGATGTATAGGTGTTTAAGGCCAATACTTGCACAGTTATTACCACAGAGAGGGAAAGGGAAAAGGGAATTGTAAACCATAACAACCTCCATCAAGTACATGCCTATTTTGGTATGTGTAATAATCCTGAACATGCATTTATGTAACACACTCTATGGTACTTAAGCTGCTGTGGGCTATCAAGTACAGTAAATCCACATTTAATCAAAGGACTCATGGCATATGATTGAGCACTGTATATTTTCTTTACCACGGAGAAATGCAACTGCAGAACAGCACTCCCACAGACAAACTGCAGTCATGTGGATTGTCTAGCAATAATAAATTTCTCAGAGGAATTCCTTGTCCCTCACCAGTGGTTCATTTACCAAGTACCCATTTTCATTTATTTATATATTTTTGACAACAAATCTCTACTGTGCAGTAAGCCAGTGAAGGCAGTCCCTGTAAGGATATAATTTTTAGGAATAAGGACAAATAGCCTGTTGTGATTTGATAAAGCACCTGCTCTTGAGTTATTTTTGCACAATTCCAATTCCTGCACGAAAGGCCTTCTGTATGCTGGATAAAGGTCAGAAGTGACACAAAAATGGAAGCCATCCCAATTCTTGTGAAAGCTGTTTCTATTTGCCTTTTGCTCTTCGCTGCATCACTGAAACGATCTCTGTTTATACATTCTAGTCTTCTACGTGTGTTTTGGGACAAAGGTTCTCCTTGAGAACAGCCTGACTGGGGAGCTTTAAAAGATGGTCTTCCAGAAGCCTTCTTCATCAAGATGAAAGGCCAGGTTTTCTCAAATGTCTGAATCCCATTTAGGCACCTGACTAGAGCAGTCATATTCAATTAATTCCTCCCACACTGAGGCCTGGAAGTTCTTTGTTGAGAAGGTCTTAAAAAAGCTGCACAGTGTGTCTACAAACATAGATGTTAGTTATTTGAAATTCCAGCTCAGAAAGTCTGTGGGAAAATCTGCATAAATTCTAAAGTTCATAGACAACCCCAAGTAGATGACAGAAATGAGAAATAGGTTGAAATTTAATCTGTTTCAATTAATTAAATATTGAGATTTGATGTTTTTACTATTTGCACTTTTGACTCCCCAGTGGGTATAATATTATATTAGGCTTCCCAATAAGTCTTCTAATTATAATGTCTAGAAGGTCAGCATCTTATTAGAAATAAAAATTTAAACTTTGGAATAATACTGAACACTGTAGCATCTGCAAAGCTGCCATGCCTGTATTAGCAAAAGCCAGATTCCTGTGCCCATTATTCAAGCTGAATAAACAGATTTCTTCATGAGAAGCTCTCTAGCTTCCTTGAAATCAGTGGACTGTGCAGTAAGTCTCTGTTTGCCGTGATTGAAGGCACCAGGCTCTGACCTCAAATAAGGAAAGAGATTTTGATTTTGCCAAACCTTTGGACCATATTGCACAAGATGATGGAGTTCCGGGTATGCTGACAGAGGACAAACCTGCACAGCAGTGAAGATGTCTGAGTTATCTCAGGAAGGAGCAGAATGGTCAGTCCCTTTTGAGAACTGCTCTTTGGGCCTCACAGCCCATTCAACCCCCTTCTGCAGGAGGACGCCAAAGGAAAGCCACAAACACAATTTCATGGGCTGCTTCTCTGGACATCAAACTCAGCAACAAGGGGAAGAGAGAGCACTTTATGTCTGTCCTCCAGGGGAAAGGGCACTGCAGCCCTATGAGCTCCAACACCCCCATTTCAGGAAACATGGAGCCTTTTGCCCCACCAAACCTTGAACCTTCTGGTGGAACTATGAAACCTTGGATAAAGTTTCCAAGGAACCTGCTCAGGTTTCAAGGAACCTGATCACATCCTCCAGAGGGATTTTATCAGGTTGCTGCAGTGAGTATATTTCTGGTTGACATTGTCAGGAGAGCCCCAAGAGACCTGATGAAACATATCAGAAAGCACAAGAGCCCATCCTGTACATGTCAGAGAGGGATCTGGATCTAGCCTGGATTAAAAAGCATCTCCAGTACACTGACTTTGGTAGCATAACTGACAGCAGAATTTGGCCCATTGTTTCCTGGGAAAATTAATGAGCTGTAAGAAAAATATCTGACCATCATTTGACTTATCAAAGCCATTGTAACTCCTTCCCTAAATAACATTAAGATGAATCACCTATTATTTGAGAATTGAGAGTCACGGTAGTGACTGAAGCCAAGTTAGGAAAATAGCACTGCCATTACTAGCTTTGCAGGATTGAACTTGACTTGGAATCTGGGGTTTTGCCCTGACAATACCACAACGTTTGAAATCTTATTTACTTTGTGGGGTTTCTTTTGTACTAACCTGCTCACTCTAACATCACATGAAACCTTTAATAGATGTCCTACACACACGGAATTTATCGTCAGCTGCTTGAATCCTGATCTCATGTGCAATGGTGCAAATAAGAATGAGGGTGCTGCAACCAGTGCAGAAATGTCTGGTTTTGTTTTGCAAAATGCAGTCATCAAATTTTACAGTAACAAAATCGGACCAGCATGTATATTATTTGCATTACTCTGGGGTTGCATTATTTTTGATCTTTACTGCTTTCACACATTTTTTTAAAGTGGCTTTTCTATGTTCTTTACTTTCTCACTGCTTCAGCTGGAAAAATATGGGAACCCTCTGGTGGCCAAAATAATATCTGTAAATCCCACTCAGCCTTAAGCACCTCAGCATGATCTAGTGGCAGGGTCGAACTCTGTTTGAGTTGTATTATTTATATGTTTCATCACCTTTTTCTTTTTCTGTCCATGTACCTTTGTACATAGCCTGTATGTCATTGCCTCTTACATGAGATCCCCTGTATTTATCTAGATAATTTAAACAACACGTTTTTTATTGTGGTTGAAGGTCTTTTAGTCTTCAATTGCTGATCACATGCTCAGTGATTGGGGCATTTCATAACAATTAAATTATGAAGAAATGGATTAAAGAGTAATCAGGACTGCCTATCATGGCAGGACTGCCCTCTGTGCAGGTCAGCCCAGATGTGAGAGTGCTTAAAGCTACGAGAATCATAGAATCACAGAATGGGTTGGGTTGGGAGAGACCTTAAAGGTCATCTCATTCCAATGCCCTGCCATGGGCAGGGACACCTCCCACTAGACCAGTTAACACTTCCAGGTATGGGGCATCCACAACTTCTTTGGGCAACCTGTTCCTGCACCTCACCACCCTCCCAGGAAAGAATTTCTTTCTAATATCTAATCTAAACCTACTAGCTTTCAGATTACAGCCTTTATCCTCAAGAACAGATGAAATTTTTCATTGTCCCTCTCCCCAGCTAGTGGAGTTTAAACCACAAAAAATGTGAACTCTCTGGTGGCTGGAAAAATCCAGATAAATCCAGGGCTAGTGATCAAGAGAAGCAATGAATTGACATAACCTGTCTGCCCATTGTGGAGAGGCTTCTTTTCTACCCTTCTGTCATGAGCAAGGGCATCAGGCCTCCAGCACCTTCTACTGCAGTGGCATTTGGACTCTTTTTTTGTCTTGTCATCTTCATTATGTCTCCTAATAAAAGACTAGACTCCTCTCAATTTGCTTTCAAAGTGCAAGGTAAGCCCACAGGAGTGTTTCATCCTTCTTAGCAATTTTCCCTGGAAGCTGCAGAAGTATTTAAATTTTGCCAGAGATCTATGGACCACAGTCTGCTAGTGCCCTCCAGTTTGTCAAATAGATGGAGGTCTGGTATGAATCACCACTTTTCCATTTTGTGCCATTGTACAATCAATACACACTCATACAAATGAGGATGCAATGGCCAAGGCTCCAGAGGGACTTGGGCCCCACAGACTGCTGCATCAGAAAGTGGCTGCATCAGATTCCTGCTCTTTTTTGCTGATGCTAACATAAATTTTATCACTACGTTGGCAAATTTGGCCCACTGAAAGTCTTGTGATAATTGTGACAATCAGCATTTCCTGATCAATTTTTGCTTACATTTTTTATTCCTTTCCTTTAGGGCAATATAATATTTTGATTTTCATATAGTTATTTAATTATTTCTTGAGAAAGACTTCATTCAGACTATTATGTGAAAATTTATGGTCATAAAATGCATCAAGGAATATGTGTAAATGCTCACTTAGATGCTAAGCTCTTCAGGATAAGGATCATACAAGTTTGCCTTGTAATGCTCTGCAACACCCACTGTGACACAGATCATTTGCAATGCCAGATTCCACATGCATTGTGGTTTCTTACTTGGCATCAGCTACTGGGTATCAGTGAAGCAGTAAAGGGCTGTTCTTCGTCTGCTCTCTTTTGCCATCTGAAATTTAAAGAGTCTAAACCTTAGCAAGTCAATTTTCAAACTCATTTTAGTCAATGGAGAAAAGTAGGAACCAGCTAAGAGCAATTAATCCCACATCGTGCTGGACGTCTAAGAGATGTCAGGGATCCCCAAGGAGTGAGCCCAGGCACTGGACTGCTGACCATCAACATGTAAATTGTTGGCCTGTTCCCTGAAAGGGTTTGTGTATGTGCCAACCAGAACTCCCTTAGACATTGCTTGGGCATCTTGCTGGGGAAAAATGACCCATAAGTCTGTCCTGGGACACAGCTGTGCCAGAAAATGGCTCATCACCATGAGTCTCTTCACTATTGCCATTCAGCACACCTACAACCTCCCTTTCCTACTGCAAAAGCATCTGTCTGACAGGCTGCAGCACAGGCCTCATATCATTTCAGGCACTTGCAGCTGAAAAACATGATATCCCAGGGCCAGGGAGGCAGAAAACAAACCCAAAGGAGACCTAGAGTCAATTGTTTGAGTGAAGTTAGGCCTTGCTGCTTGGTTTTGAGGTCAGTCTCCTTCATACTCAATAATCCCTCTTCTCTTTTTATAAAATTGTATGTAGGTAAGCAGATGTTCATTTTGAGTTTAAAAGGCAGTATTTCTGTCATGTCAATTATATGGTCATTTTTTATGATTGTATTTTATTTAAGCAAATACAAAGAGAGATGGGTTAAGCCCAGGTGCAGCAAGTAGGCATAAAGGGACTACATCAAGGGAAGCAATACTTACTGTTCTGTGGATGTAGCAGTGCTGCTGTATCACAGAGACAAACCTCTTCAAAGAGAACCAGGGAGGCTACAGAGACCCAGCTCACTCAGCCAGCTCAGCCTCTGGTAGCAGTTAAGGGCAGGAAAAAAAGCAGCTGTGTATTGACTGTTTCATTAATGTGCTGCTCCTGCAGCACAGGGAGAAACGCTTTGTGAACGTAACAAAGCACATCTCACTGATTTCTACCAGTGATGCTTTGTTCTGAAAATTCACTGCAAAAAATGTCACCTCCTTGCACTCCTGGGCACACATGCAAACATGGCTGTAAAAGGTCACAGTGCAGAATTTGCCTTTCAAGTCCTAGGCACCTAGGACCAGATGTATTGCTGGTTTCCATCCTAGACTGGTCAGACAGCATGGACAGCTAGAAAAAAACAACCATTTCCACATAGAGTAAAAGTAACCAATTTCACCTGCAGCCTGCACTTTTTGAGACAGAGCCCATGTCAATGCTGCAGTGCCATTTCTGCAGGTTTTTCTAAGACAGGAATTGCATTTAAAGTCCATGTTGAAACAAGCAGAGGGGAAACAGCTTCTCATTTCTTAGCAGCCAGTAGTAAATTGGTGGTGTTTTGGTTTCATGGCTTGGGGGTGAGTAGATGAAGGCAGAGCCTAGCACCCTGGCAATGTGGGTTGTGTTCAGACCACCTACAAGAGGCCTCACTCAGTTGCCATGACTGTTATGGCAATTCACTTCAACAAAGAAGAGAGACACCAGACCCCTAAAATCCAGGTCTGCTCTGTCTTAGCTCCCTGTGTAGACACTGGATGGGAGCAGTCACTGTGCCTAAGTCAGGCACTTGCAGTAGGAAGGTACAATGAAGGCCCGTGTGTTTCTGCCTCACCTGCAGAACTGGATTGCTTTTTACTCAAGGAGGCTCTGTAATGCTGCCAGGAACTGATTAACATCTGAATCACGTTGTCCTCTGTCTGTGTGGCAGATATAAATAGGTTGCAGTAGAGGTGGGCTGTGTCCATGACCACTCCTCTCCTCAGGAGATGGTCTTATCTACAAGCACACAAAGTAGAGAAGCCTCAGCCTTCTTGAGCAAACTTCCAAGATATTCCCCTTGTTATGAGGAGCTATCCTGCTGGTCCTGTGCTTTGGAATCTCCCTCTGACTCCTTGTCTCAGAGGCTTTACTGCTGGCAGGCACAAAGCCACACGGGCTCTCCACCCATTCGACCCACACAGGGCTGGACAGCTGAGGAACCAGCGAAACTGCACCAGCTCAAATTTGCTTTCAGTTTATTATCTATGTAGTGTCACTATAAAGGTCTGAGCTAATCTTAGCTGCATAATGGGCTGGTAGAAAGTATTCTATTTGTTATGCAAATAAATATTTACTTCAAATGTGGTTTCCCAAAGTATGGTCACCTTGCACGCATCTGCTTCCAAAAATGCATCTGCTTTACAACAAGGTAGTAATTATCCTTTCCTCAAGGGGGTTCAGTTTGAACCTACTATGTGTACTAGACTGCTGGCAAAGATTTTAATTTTGGTTTATGATGTTTGTAGTTTTCAGAGGCACAGGATCAAACACTTGAAATGCAATATTCATCTGATACTACATACCAACCCCAAATACAGGTAGGGTTTGCTTGGTGGGCTTTTTTCTCCTTCAAGAGCAATTCTTTTCTTCTGCACATTTTTTTTCCCCTTAAAACATCAGTCAGATTAGTGGATAGATGCAGAAAGTGAGTAACTTCATTTTACTGGTAAAATACCTTAGTGGAGTAACACAATAGCATTATCATCCTTCTTTTTTTACTGGTTCTTCTTTTAATCTGTATGTCATAATAGTGTCATTAGAGGGTGACTTCATCTTTTTACCAGGCTATTTCTGCAGTACTTAATGTCTGTTTGATCTTTCATTCAGATATCTATTACCATACGTATCTATTATAAGTTGAAAAGGTTTTTAGTCTGACATAACGTTGAAGAGGAAGAAATGTCAGCTTCATTAAACCTCACAGTTCTACTACTGGGGGTAAATCACTTATTTAGCACATTTTTTAAGAAACATACTGAAAAAAATCTTACGAAAATATGTAGTTTTTGTTTATCTTCCCTCATCTCTTTAATCCACCTCTTAATGCACTTTGCTCAGCTTTCTCCAGAATGGGAGCAGTGAGTGAAACAGTGTCTTGAATATAGAAATAAGGCAATTCCTGAGTCCAATTTCTGCTGGACTGAGCAGCTAAGTGAACTCAGGGCTGGGAATAAGAGGGAGGAGGAGGAGGCTGGGGTGTGACATTTTTGTTTAGCTCCTCACAGACCGTGGCCCTGTGCTGCAGTGGGTGATTAGAAAGCTGGGTGCACCTGTAGCTATCCAGTGCAAGGCATCACCTTTCTGCCATGATAACATTCTGGGGTGGGGGGCATGGTTAAAGCAGCAGAATACTTTGTCAAGTCCTAGGACCATCAAAGTTAATAAGGAGACTCCATTTTTTTCCATCTTGATCCATAATGTGGGATTGACAGGTAATCTGGTGAACTGGGGCCTGATTCAGCATGGAGGATAAGCACTTTCATAATTTACAGTGCAATAACCACCCCCAGCAAAGCAGACAGAACAGCCATAGGGGTGATGTCTGTACTTATGTGGACTGCTGAACTAGGATTGCAAGGACACAGAAACAGTGATGGTTTTTCTCCCAGGGTTTGTGGCTTTTCATCTACCTGACAGTCCTCAGCAGTGGCAACAAGGCTGACAGTCTGGGCATCAAACTTCACAAAACTGAAGTCCTTTTGAAGCAGGGAAGTGCAGAATGCATACAGAAAGGCAGGAGAAGGAGGGGAGCTCAGAGACCTGAAACTCAAAGGTATTAGCACACACTGGCTACTAACTGTTGAAAATTAATAGCTGATGCCTCCACTTTAGGTTTGCTCCTTTGAGGGGGCTGGCAGGTGAATTTAGTGGTGCAGAGGCTGTGCTCTAGATATGAGTTGCTACACAGGCATTATGTAGACTAGAACAAGAATGAGTTTGTAGATGTCCTGCTGTAACTCCCTGTATAACTCTAACATTGATCTTTCATTCAGCTTTCAGTGGCATGTGCAGCAGTGTCCTGGTTGTCTTGACTGAAAGAATGATGCTGTGTGTTTTAGCTGGATCTTCTTTGCTACAATCCATAACGGATGCCATTGGTGTTTTTGTTACTGTCGCTACTTGATGGCTTTCTCCAACTGCACTTCACATTCCTGAAGCTGAAAGATTTGTTCTCTTAGCCACCAAGAAACACTACACTCTTATTTTGGAGTCTCCCTGCATTCCAAGATAGCACCGGCAACAGGGGACACGCAAGGGTCAACAGCTCCTCATCCAGCAGCACAACCTCATTCATGGGAGCAAAGAGGTTTTCAGAGTTTGGGAATGCCCTGAAGAGTTTTACCTTCTGTGTCCCAAATTGGATGTCATTTGCTCTTTGTTCCTAGGCAACCCAGGGAGACACAGACAGCGGTGGTCAAATATTCTGCACCCAAATTGTCCCTTCTTGGCACTGAAAAATCTCACTGAGCTCTCTGGGGGTCTTGAATTCATACTAGGCACCTTTGGTTTTGTGATTGGTAATGACATATTTGTGCCATTGCTAGACTAAGGAAAAGCTGGCAGCAGGTTTAAAGTGTAGTGTGTAATGCCAGTTGCAAAAAATTGCTCCCAAAACACCTTATC
This sequence comes from Argya squamiceps, assembly GCA_037834095.1. Taxonomy (NCBI): domain Eukaryota; kingdom Metazoa; phylum Chordata; class Aves; order Passeriformes; family Leiothrichidae; genus Argya; species Argya squamiceps. The sequence goes on from JBBMKD010000102.1 coordinate 8,290,747, forward strand.
CCCTGTAGCAACTGGGAAAATGAAGATGAGAACTTTTAGCAATATACACCTTCAGCTGTGTGAAATTCTGCTCTGGATTTTGTTCCTGTTAACTTGATGAATGAGATTCCCAGTTGTAAATTAGGTCTGTACTGGGCCATGGATAATATAAGCAATACCAAGATTAAGGTGCCAAAGGAGATATCAAGGTGTTTTGACAAGATATTTTGAACTTCTGCAACATTTTAATATTGCTACATCTGAGATATGAAGTGTGAATAGTTGACATACCCTTGGTTAGAGGAGTTGTCACTAGCTTTCAGGCATTTTTTTTTTCACAAATGTCAAACTTTTACAAGTAGCCTGTGCAGTTCCTTTTTAGCCACAGCATATCACCCTGGTCATATCAGATGGAATGACCGTGACACAGTGACATCTCTACTTACCCATTTCCATTACTAGAAATCAAAGATTGCATTTCCAAGTTGTCTGTGACAATATTGCTTCCCTGCAGAGAAATGAGACAGATATTTTTTTCAGTTTCTTTCCAGACCTGCTGCTGTTTTTTTGTTTGGTTTTTTTGGGTTTTTTTTTCACCAACAACTTTTTCATTTCCTGTTAATTTTTAGTCTAAGAGAAATAGTTTACTCCAGAAGAAGCAGTCTGAGGGTTATTGTGCATACCTAATAGTTTGTTGAATAAAGACTGGAAACATATGATCTTGTATTGACATTTTCAATTTTTGAGAGTTTCTGTCAAGTATTATTTTAAAACAAAGGAACTAGTTTAGAACAGCAGCTCTCAATCTGTGATAAACACTGGAAATCTGGTTTAGCACACAGAAAGTCACCAGATTTTGTACCTGTGCCTGTCCCCACAACAGCGCCAGCAGGTGCTCACAATACTGATGCAGCATGCAGCAGTAGGAGATTTTCTACTTTTGTATATACACAACCTCTTTGGGCAACATAATCTACAGTGATAAAATCGTTTTCCTCTCAGTGTCCACATGGAAGACTTTTTTCAGCCTAATTTTGGCTGCTGCTGCTGTGAATTTTTCATGCTGCAGCCAATACAGCTGTTCTGGAAGAACACTGTGAGCCAGACCCAGCCTCCATAAATCAAAGCATGCCGAGCCCACGTTAGCTGAGCATCTGGATGGGGAGGCAGGAGATGCCTTTGGGAGTTACTCTGTCTCTTTGCAAGGTAGCCAGGAGACTGAAAGTGAAACTTCTTCGTGGGAGCTGCACTCTCACCATGTTTTTTATTCTTAGTTGGCAGAGTGTGGGGCTGGCAGAGGGTCCAGGCTCAACCCATGGTGGGAAGAAGAGTGACAGACAGAAGTAGTGAGTCTGCATGAAGGAAAATCATAAAATCATAAAATAGTTTGGGTTGGAAGGGACTTTAAAGATCTCCTTCTACCCCCCCTGTCTGCAGGCACACCTCCCACTAGACCAGATTGCTCAAAGCCCCTTTTAACCTGGCCTTGAACACTTACAGGAAGGGGACAACCACAACTTCTCTGTGCAACTAGTACCTGTGCCTCACTACTCTCTGAGTAAAAAATATCTTCCTTATACCTAAGCTAAATCTACTCTCATTTAGTTTAAAGCCATTTCCTCTTGTCCTACCAGTCCATGCCCTTATAAAAAATCCCTCTCCAGCTCACCTGTAGCCCCTTTTAGGTACTAGAAGGTGCTCTAAGGTGTCTCCAGAGCCTTCTCTTCTCCAGGATGAACAACACCATCTCTCTCATCCATAGGAAGGGAGTCTCCCTAGCAGAGGTTCTCCAGCCCTCTTCATGGCTGCCTCTGGACTCCCTCAAACATGATCCATGTTTTTCTTATTTTGAAGTTCCCAGGTCCAAGCTGGATCCCACCTGAGTGGAGTAGAGGGGCAGAATCCCTTTCCTCACCCTGCTGGTCGTGCTGCTTGTGATGCAGCCCAGGATGTGGCTGGGTTTTTTCTGGGCTGTGGGTTCACTTTCCTGGGTTATGTTGAGCTTCTTGTCCATGAACATCCACAAGTCCTTCTTCCCAGGGCTGCTGTCAATCCATTCTCTGCCCAGACTGTGTTTGTGCTTGGGGTTGCCCTGACCCAGGTGCCCTCGGCCTTGTATAACACTTCACAGCTGAGGGTGCTCTCAGTCCCACAGCCCTTGTCACCAGTGTGGCAACCAGTGTGAGAGCACAGAGCAGAAACCCAAGAATACCCTTACCCATGCACACATCTAAAAATAACTGACATTTTTATCGGGTTTTCCTAAAATACAGTATGCATAAGCCACGCGGGTTGCTGTGTTGGCACCACTGTGGGAACAACAGGGAGTCCCAACTTCCAAGTGAGTGGCCCAGTGGAGCCCTTTGGTCCAGGGTCAGTTTCTAACCTTTGTCTCTCATTAAAATATCATTCAAGTGCTAAAAACGTTCTTCCCACTGGTTATATCATTATGAATGTTTACCCTCCCAGTACCTGGAAAAAATTGCTCTCTGAGGTAGAGCCAAATACCATTACTAGATCTCCAAAAGATTTGACAGTGAAATTAATTAGTTAATCTTTGTAAAGTGCTTTGAAGATGAAGAGCTCACTATGACTTTTAGGTAATGTTATTATAGGTTAGTGAGTCATTTTGTGAATTTCAGGCAGAGGGGTCTCTTTTACAGTGTCTTATATCATGACCTTCACCGTGTTTGTGGGGCTGACCAGTCTTGTCCTGTTGTCTTCTGCAGCCTTCCCTCTGTCTTAATTCTTGTGCTGCCTCTAATCCTGTAGGGCAAGCTCCATGGTCAGGGACTGGGCTTTTTGAGAGGAAGTTTCCTTTGAGTATTGAGAATATTCTGCTAAAAATGGTTTTCAGCAAGTTTCACTCCTTGCCACTGTTTCCGCCTTTGCTGGGAAGTTTGCCACCTGATCCTGTTTTGGCAGGTGGCTACATTTCCTCTGCCTGAAGAGACTCAGACCCCGAAATCCCCAGTCTCCCAGAAAAGCGTGGCCCAATCCATTCTGGCTCACTGCCCTGGGCCCCACCTGGTTGCTCTCTGATCACAGGCATGTGGAGCTCCTGGTTGGTATTTGGTCAGGGACTTTCCTCCTGCTTGGTGTTTGTGCAGAACGCAGCACCCTGGTTCCCCACCAGACTCTCAGATACTGCTGTAATGCAGGTAATAAATAATAACCTTTAAACCTCTAGTGCAAATTACAGCCTCATGCAACACCTACGTAATTTGGTATAATATTAGCACAGTAGCTACCTTGGGAGAACTATATTCAGATAAGAGAATACACAATATTAACCCTTCCATTTGAGAGCAAATGAAATTATTTAAATGCCTACAGCTCCTTCTCTGCCACTGTGTGTTCATAAGAAAAGTAGGAGCACAAAAGGGAAGTGAGGGTGACATAAATAACTGAAGACAAAGGACTCAAACAAAAAAAAGTATAATACTGATGTAATTTCTCCCGTATAATACACAAAAATTCTTCTTATGTCTGAATCCCCCTTGCATCTAGCCCTCCATGATTACATTAGAGGAGATGATCCCTCTCACAGTGTTTATAGTCTGAGGTTCCAATCTTGCAAACATTTACATGCATGTTTAACTTTATGCACACAATTAGTGCAATTGAAGTCATGCCACTTGCAAGACAAGATGCAACAAGTGAGTGTATCAAACGCTAGGTGGGAAGAGGGCGGCAGACAGATGAAGGGTAGTAATGATAAGATCATGTGGTTACCTGGGCTAACTCTGCACGCTCAATGACTCCAAATGCCTTTTTTATTTTTGAATCATCACTTAAAAAGTTTTCCCTGTCACTTCATAACTGCTTGTTGTGACTCAGAAAATGCTGGGCTTACTCATGTTCGCATAGTGTGTAATTAGTGGACTTTTTCATTTTCCCTTCATAGAAGTGATATCTCTTCACCACTAACTAATCCTACTTTAAAAAGAAGAAAAAAATGACCCCAAGCCTTTCTCATTTACTCTTCTGCTTTCCTTCAATCTGTTTGTGTATTAACCTCCCCCTCTAGATACCTTCTCCAAATGAACATCTTCTAGTTTCCTGAGGCTTTTCTTATCTTCATTGCAGCTGTCCAAGAGTCAAGATCTGAGGAACAGGAAGGCAGACCAAATATAGCAGACACCCTCCCTCACATGCAGGGTCCTGGGGTTGTGAACCACACAAGGGCTGCTCTTGGAAACAGCTTGGCCTTGATCTATCCCTCCTGGCTCTCACCAACCGACACAACATAGGGAAGCAGGCCATGAAATCCGGCAGAGAAAAAATTAATGGAACAGCTGGGCTAGCCAGGAAAGGCAAAATAGTATTGTGCAAAGACCACCTTGTTCCCTCTCTTCCTTGCTCTTTGGGGAGATGGGAAAGGCCTTTTGGCAGGTAAATCTCTCCTTGGAAGAGATTTCCAAAAATGCTGCTTTGCAAATTTAGATTTAAGATTTAGAAAAGTCACCTTATGCATCTCTACACACACTGCTGATACTCGAGGCACATCTAGGGAGCTGGGAAGCTGTTCAAAGTTGGATGGACTTGGGAAGACAATTTAGTTTACACGTAACATTGTTATCACGTAAATTAGAATAATTATCACATTTGTGTTGTATTTTCATGATATTTGCTTCACTTAAATTGTTGTTATAAAATAATTTTATGAGTTATGTTGCTATACTCTGCGGCGATGTAAGGGAGTTTTCTGAACTCAATGGTGAGGCCATGTGATTTAATTGCCACACTATTTGTTAATTAGTCTGGGTGAAAATGCCAGCACCTGAGTGTGTTTGGAGAGTGGGCGGTGAGAATGTAGGTTTCTGTGAAGTAGTTCCAAATGCCAGGGAGCTTGAATTTGTGGTTCTGATTTCTTGATGTTCTGACTTCTTTAGCTCTCCCCGCCAAATAGCTAGCATTCAAAGTTTTCATGGGCAGAACTTGGCTTGTGTGCATCTGAGTGGAGGTCTGATTCATCACTGGATCACACCTTGTGTAGTGCAAGTGGGTTTGGATCACTCTTGGACCAGGGAGGTGGCATTTTATGCCACATTGCAAGGGTTTGAAGGGCTCAGACAGTGGGGTCACCACCAGCCCCCTCGGTGTCTAGCTGTCGTAGCTGTAGAGCAATTTGCTTGGTACCAAAGGTAGACTTGAGTCCATATAGTATTTGGGTAGTTTTCAGTGCTAAGACCTTGCAAAGTCTTCACATAGTCTTGGGCTTGCAGGAGGATCTGGTCAAGGCAGATATACCAGGCAGCGAAGACTGCTCATGCAGTTTGTATCACCTGCAGACATGGGCAATGGGGTATAACAACTCTGGCTTCTTCAGAGACATGTAGCACTGTTAAGGAAGCTTCTGATGGGATCCAAAGAGCTGCAGGTCCTTTCCTGACTATTGATCTGGTTGTAAGCAGCAGCCACAAGGCTGTCAGTATTCCCAAAATTAATATGCCCAGGCCTCAAGCTGCAAATTATGTTTTACATTATGTGTATTATTTCTGGGCTAAGAAGTGTAGAGTTCAAACATCAGATAAGTCATGTATTTCAGAGAGCAGTAAGGGTATGCCACACTCTAATGTTCTTTCTGATGTTACAAAGTAGGCTACAGCAATCTCTGAGCTGGCAGAGTCACTCACAGCTTTTAAACAGCTCAGATGAGAAAGTAGCCATGCTTCTGTTGTGTTTTGGAAATACAGGATAAAACACTCCCTACATAATACATGTTTTGATGAATCAAGGCTTAAGGAAGACAAATGGATCTAGAAAGGATCTCTTTGCTGCATCATAACAGACAAAGCAGCAGCCTGGCAAGAGAATGACTTGAGGAAATGGAAGTAAAAGCCCAGTGGTGGATTGACAGCTCCTTTGGTGCAGTCCAAGGCTTGGGAAAGATTGCTTGGCTCAGGGCAGGATGAGGAAAAAGTCCTACTTGTGAGTGGCCCCTGTCTGCCCAAAATCCAAACTGGTTACACAGAGATATTAATCACACTGGGAATGTCTGTGTACACATGTCAGGTTATCTGGCTCTGGTTTCATTTTCCTGAGTTACTATTTTCAGCCCAACAACCCACCATAAAGGTGTATCAGGAAGGAAGGGCTGAAAAGGACCTGTCAAAGCCACTCATTACATAACTTTTCTTATATCCACAGGAATGGTCTTCCTTTTAGCAGGTGGGTAAACCCTTTGTCTACATCATCAGTGTCTTCTGCTGTGCTGGCCATAGATGGCAACAGTAAAGATGACATAAAAAGAAGTAATCTCTTGCACCAGCAGGTGGGAAAACTGCTGAGTTCTGCACTACCCTAAAGGTAATTATTTCACTGGCATTTCAGAGCAGAGTCTGCCTATATGAGAGGGAAACTGCAAGTCACCTGTGCTTAATATTTAGGTTCACATTAATTTATACACAGTGTGCTAAACCGTGCCCTCATTTATATGCACACTGCCCCACAGTGATTATGCAAGAGAAACGGAGTGGAGAATTTGATCTAGTATGATTTCAAAAATAGCACCATGAAGTTAAATTGGTGTAAGTGCAGAGGGAGTACATCCACAGAAGAACATAACGTGTGGTATAAAACAGCAAGTTTAGGTGACGATGCTGTCAATGAAAACTCAACACCTGGATGGGTCCCAGCCCAAACAGGAAACTCTCCTGGATATGCTCCTGTTCATCAGATGCATACAAAGCCACCAGCACAAAGAAAAGGCAGGATGCTCCTGAATATCTAGAACCCTTGTAGGATAGCAACACTCTGGCTGAGGAGCAGAAAAGGGGGGAGAGAATAGGCTGTTTAATCCCCCTGAAGATAAGATAATTGTGGCTCAAATTCACAAGTGTAAGGTGAAAATTCACTACATGCATGAAACTAAAACTATTTTATTTCAGTAAATCTGGCAGAGTGATTCAACAGCTTCCTGTGGCTTAGCTGCTATAACACCATAGAAATAACCTTTTTTCTGTCTGGATCTTAGGAAGTATTGTGTTTCATCCTTGCTGAGTGATCTGCATTTCACAGGGCAGATGTAAAAATTACCCAAGACTCAGTTCTCGGCATGTTGAGGGTCCATTAAAAATGATGGCTGGTGCAGGATGTACCTGGCACCTGGTACTCATTTGCCCCCCCTTGTTCACAGAGCTGTCCAGCTCCCCTGTGCCTGACTGCTGGCCAAGAGTATATCTGAATCCAACACCTGCAGAAAGGGGAGCCCTTCCCTTCCCTTCCCTTCCCTTCCCTTCCCTTCCCTTCCCTTCCCTTCCCTTCCCTTCCCTTCCCTTCCCT